>CM057810.1:119865518-119875612 GCA_030067965.1 Latrodectus elegans
AACTCATTGTCATTCGTCCATTTCAATAAAAAGTCCAGGGCAGAATTCATAACTCTCTCTAGTGTTTGAAAGTTATTGCCAGTTGTCCAAAGGACCAGATCATCTGCATATAACAAAACCTGAACATCAGGGCAGGTCTTCGAGATGTTGCATATGAGATCATTAATCATCAAGTTGAACAAAACAGGGCTTAAAACAGAACCCTGAGGAGTTTGCTCGAAACCCGATCTAGAATTTCTATAATTTACGTTAATAAAACGTTTTGAAAGGAAACCAAAGATCCATTTAAAGAGGTGGCCAGAGATGCCCATCTGATGAAGCTTCTTTAGTAACAGTTTTCACCAAACACGGTCAAGCACTGATTTAAAGTCGATAAAGACTGCAGGAGTACTTTCTTTTCTATGAAAACCATCTTTGATTTGTTGACTGAGTCTGACTATTTGTTCCGTAGTATTAAAGTCCTTTCTAAACCCAGCTTGTCTCTCAGAGATAAATCCTTTACCGTCAAGAAAAAAACTGTAATGTATCAACGATCATTCTCTCAATCAATTTGCTCAATATACAGGTCAGAGAAACGGGTCAAAACGAATTTAAGTCAGATGGATCTTTATTTGGTTTCAGGATTGGAATAATGTTAGCTATTAGCCATAAAGCCGTGAGTGTTCCACCCCAAGTTCTGTTAATAAATTCTAAAAGTTTCGACTTGGCTTTCAGGCCGAGTTCTAGGATAAATTCTGGTAAAATCTTATCAGGTCCTGCACTCTTGCCACGCTTTAAATGTCTTAAGGCATTTTTGAATTCTTCATTGGAGAAGGGAACAGAGAAGAGGCATGACCTTTAGTCGCTTAACCAGTTTGGCCTTATTTCGTCTTTTCGAATTTTTGCTTTAGGTCTAAAATTACAAATTTTGCGAAAATGACTGCAAAAAGTATCAGCAATAACTTTGTCAGAGGTCAAAAGCTTTCCATAAGCCTCAATTGGCTTTTTATAAGGTTGGGTCTTTTTTCCATTAAGAGTGGATAAAAATTTATATGCCATCATTACTATTGTCCAAGTCAGTAAGAAATTTATTAAACAAGCACGTTTAGAGCTTAAAATATTCTTTTTGAGTAGGGCTTGTTTTTGTCTCAAATTAATACAGTCTCTCAAGAGACCAGTGGATTCATCAAGGATTCTTGCTCGATCTCTCTCTTCCTTCAGAGATTGGAGTTAATCGTTCCAAAAAGGTTTTGCTCCTTTCCTGTGTCCTCTTAGTATGCAAGCTTTTGCGCACTCAAAAACAGTAAAAATGATACGGTCAAGAGCTTTATCATTGTTGTAATCAAGCGCACAGTCTCCTAGGAGAGAGTCAGTAAAATCAGCACATTTTTGCCAATTTGCCTTCTTTAAGTTTCATTTTGTAACAGTGGGTTCCTCCTTGAGTTCAGGTTTATTGATCTTCGCGAAAAGAATCTTATGTCCTGCTCCACTTGGAGCGGAAAGGAGATCATAATTAATAAGAGGAATGAGATTAGAATGAATCAATAAAAGGTCTGGGTGAGATGTTTCACCAGAAAAGGATAGAAAGGTAGGAAGACTACTTGAATTCTCAATGTACTCAACTTGGTTTGAGTCAATGAAATTTTCAAGAATGTTGCAAATAGAGCAGTTCTGTTTGTATCCCCATCTCTGGGAGTGAGCATTGAAATCTGCAAGTATGAGTGAGTGCTTGTTCCAATCTTGTAAAAGACATTTTAAGTTTGGCTTGTTCTTAGGAGGATTATAAACAAAGGTGATACGAAAAGCTTCGTTGTTTTTCCAAACACGGATTTCAAAAGCCTCTAATAGATCATGATCGTTCATGAAATGTTTAACTAATGTATCAGCTATAAGGGATCGTTTTACAAAAACTACAATCCCAGAGGCTATATATATATATATATACATATAATATATATATATACATATAATATATATATATATGTGTATATATATATATACATATAATATATATAATATATATATATATATACATATAATATATATATATATAGGTACAATATAATGTACAATATTTTATTAAGTCAAAATGAAATAGAATATTAATATATATAGTAATTTAACCAACTGAAAACATATCAAAAATATAAATAAAGTTCCGTTTAAAAATCAAATAATTAAAAAGGGCAAATCTTAGATTAAGAAATTAAAAAAAGCATGTTTTCAACAGGAAGGTGATAATGAGGCTTACAAAACAGACAATCTTTTCTCACAAGCATGAAGGAGAAAAGTCTAAAAATCTTCGTGCAAGTTCTTCGAAATGTTACTCTAAATTAAGGAAACATGCACAGGAATATATCAAAAATATTATCATGAAAATAATCACTGTAAATAGTAGATCAAAACAATATAATGATTACAAATTCGAAGAAGAAAGGGAAAACCTTAATTCAATGCATACAATTCCAAAGAAGGAAAACAAAAATGCCAAGCGCTTTATATCAATATTTCTGTATGCTTGAAATGGAGCAATGGAGTAGTTGCCAAAAATAAATCGGGTTATAAATTAAGAATGGAATTCGATTAGTTTTGATGAAAATTTAAAGATTAAGTAGGTGTTTTCACTCACACAGGATTCTTGTAAAAATCCAATGAGTGGGTGGCCCTTCTATAATCTTGTTAATACTATTTCAAGCTTATAAGCAATTACCTACTTCCTGCTTAAGTTTAAATGAAATTGAGAGGAATAATACCATTTTTAAGATTATAGATAGAGTTAAATTTGATTTTAATGAATTTATACTAATTAGAAATACTCTAAATGGGATTTTAAAATATTAATATTATATATATATATATATATATATATATATATATATATATATATATATATATAAGATAAACAGACATGTTTTTAGAATCTGTATAAATTTGGAGAATTTATAATCTATTTGAACGTAAATTAATATATATATATATAATTTTCTTACCTTTCAAGCATTTGTAACTTAGGGATCAAAAATTCATTTGAGAATTCTTCATAGATTCATCAAGAGTGGAGAAATTTTTATTTTAAAAATTTATTCACAGTTACAGGAGAAATTCTTCGACAAACATTATCCGTGTTAACCTACGCTGAACAAAATAGCAGTCATCTCAATTTTTTTTTTTTTTTTTTTTTTTTTTTTTTGATCATAAAAGAAAAACCACTTAGTAACTGACATATTTTGTGCAAAACTTTTCAGCAAGAAAATAAATGATGTGATAGCATTTATTGGCAAGAAGGACAAAGAAAAATAATTGATTTTGGATATAATATAAGTAAGGGTGTTTGGTTACTAAGGAACAAGAACTTTTAATGGGATTCAAAGACTTCATATCCTAATTCAAACTTGCGATTCTCATTATTGGAAACTGTTCAGAAATTTCTTGAAAATACTTTCTAAATTCTGAAAAAAAGAATATTGATATCACTTGTTCACATCATTGACAGATTTTTTTTTTAAGAATTTATTTTTAGCGAAATGAATTCGCTTTGCTTACCAAACAATCGTCTGTAATGTATCTCAGTATTGCTGTAAGAAACGGCACTGTCATCTATTGAGGTTTTAATGTTTAAGGTAAGGAAAAAAATTTTTGAACGAGTCCCCCCCATAGATATCATCTTTTTCTCTGGCTGACACATTTTGGAAATCGCAGGTAAAATCATTCTTTAAATATAAAAGTGAGCCTCTTGCTTTTATTCAGATAAATGTTTAAGTTGAATATTAGGTGAAATGACATGTACACAGTATTGAAATAAAAGTTAAATTATTAAAATTCAAGAGAACTCATAAATTACTATACTTTATTTAAGACTAGAAAAATTAAACAACAAAATTACAATCAATTCATTTAAAAGATTCATAATTTATAACATATATTTCTGCCTTAAAGATCTTATATCATCAAAATCATAAATTTTATAAGAAACATGGAATATAACGGTTGATTCATTTCCACTTTTCCAATACCAATTTGTTTTCTATTAAATTAGTTATTTTACATTATTAAAATTAGTATTTCAAATCTCAATATTTGATTAAGAATTCAAAAAATATATTTTGTTGTCTGGTTTGTTGGATTTTTCTAAATCTTTATAACTTGGTTTTTACAACCAAAATCTACCTCTAAATCTTTACAACGTTTTTGAGAATGAAAATATTTTATAAAAGCCATCTCCAAAACTTGAAGGTAAAAAATAAATCTACTATGTAAAAATGACATTAGAAATTATGTGTAAGTAATGATCTCTCCGATAAATTGAACATAATAATTTAAATTATGATCATACTAATTCGTAATAAATGTAAATCATATTTTGATGTAAACTTGATTTTGTGGAAATGCGAAATAAGCGAAAATTTAAATATATGAAATCGATGTATTCAAAATATTCTGTATGTAAAAAAAGGTAAAGTAAAAAATTTCAAACTATCTTTGTTAGTTGAAACTTAATAAGGAAATGATTTTTTTTTTTTTCATGTAAAGAATCAAGTATGCATCCTTATTCGGGGAAATAGCCGAACATTTCCCTTTTTTAGTGGTTTCCGTTGAGGCAGAGATAAACCGAAGTCTTAACTAAGGGCTGCTTAGAACCATGACCAGAAGTTGGCGGACGGGATCTTAGTAGTTCCAGTTTCATCATGTTCACGATTCCACCGATCTGGTTGAACCTATAGGCTAATTAGATACAACTAAGCATTTGAAACAGCATTTTCATCAAATTCCAGTTTTCTTTCTTCGAATTTTGTTCTCCTAGCCTTCTTAAGTAGATTATAATATCAAGAACTTTGCTTTTTGTTCATCTTAATCCTCGTATACGTAATACGATGACTTTGGTGATATTTGGGAGGACGATAAAGTTTGTGATCTGTATCTGTTGATTTGACGATATTTTGTTCTAACAATTGGCATTATCCGCATTGCTTTTTAGAATACTTCATACAGTGGGTTTGTTGTTGCACCAGCATGCTTCCCAGTACCTAGTCTCGAATCTGGCTTTACCAGCTAGAAGCAAACGGATGGAGTCATCGTGATTTTGAAGTAGGGACCAAGCAGAAAGCCCCCAATTCTTGGCCTGCCAATCCTTTAGGTATTATTTCACTTGGAGGTCATTGCGACTAGGACATATTTAACGTGGCCCATTCACCTTCAATGAAGATGACCAATCTTTGGTTATGCCGGGATTCGAACTCACTACTATCTGATAATGAGCCCTAACCAACCGCGGCATTACATACATTGGCGAAACCTGAAGTGTGCCTTAAAGTTAACGGGTTTCGAATACTCACCCATCAACAAACGCTTCGTTATTTTAAACCAAAATCAAGTGGCGCGGTTATATCCACGCCTCACCAGATTAAAGACGTCACAGATTAACGTAGACACTTCCCCCACACAAGGAGCTCCGGAACTCACTGACGGGGAGAATGTCGTTTAGTGGACTATATTCATCATTTATATGCTTTTTTCATGACATGTTCATGCATTGACCGTTTGAGATTACCATTTTCTTTCATTCTACCCTTTTTTTATAACTTTTTTTTTTGAGATTACCATTTTTTAGTTCAAGGCGATAATTGTAAAAACGTCATTTTATTGTTGGCAACAAGTATCAATGATACATTTCGCTTTTAGCAGCAGTTGTGAAAAATCATGTCAAAGATATTACACGTACTAGGACTTTAACCATCTTCTATCGTCCTTGTTTCCTGGACACAGATTTTTCTTCCTTAGGAAATATCCCGAAGAAAAACAAATTTCCAAGAGGAAAGAGAAAAAAGCTCCACCCTAAAAAGCATCGATTTTAAGTAATTAATGCCTCCAAGAACAAAACTAACCAAGTTATTGGAAGGAGTTAAGAGCCTCCCAAAATCAAGTCCCCAAATATTTGTCCTCCGATGGAGATGGGCTTCGAAAACCAATTCCCTGAAACGGATCTTATAAATGTTGACTCAGCAGTTCTTCTCGCTCAATTTGAATTTCGACATTTCTTTTTGCTTCTTCGCAGTAGCAGCTCCTTCTTTCACTTATGCCTAAGCAAACGACAGGAGGACGTGACATTAGGAGAGTGCTTTGTGATTTCACAGGGAAGAAATAATGACGTCATTGTTCAATTGAACTAATGAAACTATTTACATCATATTGAATTACTTAAATACATTTTGACTGATATCAGTTTTGTGAAATTATGATCATTTATTTATCAAGACATATGATTATATATATATATATATATATATATATATATATATATATATATATATATATATATATATACACACATAATACACACACAGGACTACAAAAAAAAATTTTTGGTGCTTAGGATTGAAGCAGATTTTAACTATATTTTTTATTGCTGAATCTAAATATGAAAGCAGTTTTCATATATCAGCTCTAAGATTTTTAGATAAATTCACTTATCTATCAATGCTTTTTCCTATTTAGTACTTTTCAAGTACAAGTGTTTGTAAAATTTATACATTGTGAAGAAGATTCTTGTATATTTGCCCTATTGTCAGTCTTCTTTTGTAACCAATTGAATTTAAAATAATAATATTTGGGAAATAACTAATTATTATATTTAAAAATTATTATTTTAATTCATTTATTATAAAAGAAGACAAACAATATAAGAAGATAATATAACTGATTAGTTGACAAATTCTTAATAAATGGGGATTGAATCCTACTTATTAGTGCTATCCAGTTAGTTCCATAGAAATCCGATAGATGGAGATGTCTGTCCACTATCTGAAGTGACCTTCAAAAGCTTCAACCGCATTTTGAGAGTTGAGAATAGTTCGTGAATTCCGGCAGGGTGCAGATAGATAGAGAGTTAGCGTCATATGAAATTTCTTTTTAGTAACGAGTTGTTAGAAAGTAAATCTAAGTAGTGATGTTGTTGAATAGAAATAAAATGAGTTCAAGTAGAAGAAGCTGTGTGCATCATCCTGATATTTTTTGCTACATATGCGGAGAATACACGCTACTGGAAAACAGAAAATCTATTAGTGACTTTATAAAGAGGGCTTATCTTGGATATTTTGGTGTTAAACTTGGTGATCAGGATAAAACCTGGGCATCACATATTGTCATAATAAAACTTGTACAGAGCATTTACGACAAGTGGACTACCGGGAAAAGGAAAAGCCTGAAATTCGGTGTACCAATGGTTTGGAGAGAACCAAAAAATCACTTTGATGACTGTTATTTCTGCCTAGTAAATATTATTGGAATCAATCGAAAGAACCGTAATAAGTGGACTTATCCAGATATAGTCTCTGCAAGACGCCTTATCCCTCACTCAGAAGAAGTGCCCAATTCCAACTTTTCACCAGCTACCAGAACTCTGTGAGGACGCTTATTGTCTCTCTGATCAGAATTCTGATACCACTGAAGGTGACAGCGATTTTGAAACGATATCAATTCCTCAATGTTTCAACCAAGATGAGTTAAATGACCTCACTAGAGACCTCAATCTGTCGAAAGAAGCTTCCAGGTTGAAGGAAAAAGATTTACTTGAACCAGAAAAAGATTTACTTGAACCAGGAACGAAAATTACATTCAATCGCAGAAGGGAGAAAGATCTGCTACCTTTTTTCTCTGAAGAACAAAATCTTGTATTTTGTCATGCTGTTAGAGAACTCCACATAGTAAAAATAGGTCTTCCTGAATATTTTCCAGATAGGTGGCGCCTGGTTATTGACAGCTCAAAGCGAAGTTTCAAATGTGTTCTTCTACATAATGGGCACAAATATGGCTCAATACCAATTGCCCACTCAACGAAAATGAAAGAGCAATATGACACCATAGCTTTGGTCTTGGAAAAAATAAAGTATCGTGAACACCAATGGGTGATTTGTGTAGACTTAAAAATGGTAAACTTTCTCCTTGGACAGCAAAGTGGCCACACAAAATATCCTTATTTCTTGTGCCTCTGGGATAGCAGAGACAAAACGCAACACAGGGTTAGTAAAGAGTGGCCTAGGAGAGAAAACATGGATGTTGGGGAAAAGAATATCATCAACGATCCTTTAGTTCCACAAGAGAAAATCATCTTTCCACCACTGCATATTAAGCTGGGTCTAATGAAGCAGTTTGTAAAGGCTCTTGATAAGAATGGATCATGCTTTGCATATATAGGGGAAAAAATGCCTCAGCTGAGTATGGAAAAAATTAAAGCAGGAATATTTGATGGCCCACAAATAAGATAGATGATTAAAGACCCTGACTTCATAAATTCAATGAATGAGATTGAACAAAAAGCCTGGAATTCATTTGTTTCAGTTGTCCAAAATTTTCTGGGTAAACACAAAGCTGAAAACTATGTTGAATTAGTCAATGAAATGCTGAATTATTTCAGATCCCTTGGGTGTAACATGAGCATTAAGGTGCACTATTTACATAAACACTTAGATCGTTTTCCTGATAATTTAGGAGGCATTAGTGAGGAGCAAGGTGAAAGATTTCACCAAGATATAAAATGTATGGAGGATCGCTATCAAGGAAGGTGGAATACTCACATGCTGGCAGATTACTGCTGGACTTTAAAACGGAATTGTTCCAAAATACATTCAAGAATGTCACGCATATATATATAGTTATATATATATATATATATATATATAAATATATATATATATATATATATATATATATATATATATATATATATATATATATTTACTATATAATATATATATATTTATACCATGGTTTTATTTATATATAGTATATATGCATGATTTATATATATATATATATATATATATATATTTAAGCTGATATATATATATATATGGCATATATATATTCAGCGCATCGAATATATATATAATCACCTCCAACATCTTTGGCACCAAACCACTGTTGACCAGTGTTATATAAATATATATTTATATATATATTTATATATATATATATATTTATATATATATATATATATATATATATATATGTAATAATAGAGTTCAGTAGTAATAGTGTGTGTATCGTCATGTGTGTGTAGCATGTAATAGTGTGTGTGTGTGTGTGTGTAGTGTGTGTGTAGTAGCCAGTTTAAAAGTGGTGTGTGGCAGTCTGTGTGTGTGTAGATGTGTGTGGTGTGTGTGTGTGTGTGTGATGTGTATGGTGTGTGTGTGTGTGTGTGGAATGTGTGTAATAGTTGTGTGTGTACATGTGTATGTCTGTGGAGTAATGTGTGTATGTGTGTGTGTGTGTGTGTAGTGTGTGTGGGTAGTAATGGAGTGTGTGTGTGGCCAGTGTGAGTGTGTGTAGTGTGTGTGTGGCTGTGGGTGTGTGTAGTGTGTGTGTGTGGCTGTGGCTGTGGCTGTATGGTGTAGTATGAGTGTGTGTGTGTGGCTGTGGAGCCAGTGTGTGTGAGTATGTGTGTGTGTGTGTAGATGTGGCATGTGTGTGTGTGTGTGTGTGTGGAGTGTGTGTGTGTGTGTGGTGTGTGTGTGTGTATGTGTCAATCAATAGTGTGTGTGTAGTGTGTGTGTGTGTGTGTGGACATGTAGCCTGTGGAGTGTGTGGAGTGTGTGTGTGTGTGGCCAATGGGTGCTAATAGTGTGTGTGGAGTGTGTAGTGTGTGTGTGTGTGTATAGATGTGTGTAGTAGTGTATGTATGAGTGTGTGTGAGTAGCCAATGTGTGTATGTGTAGTGTGTATGTGTGTGTATGTGTGTGTGGAAGTGTGGTGTGCTGTGTGTGTGAGTGTGTGTGTGTGTGTGTGTGGAGTATGTGTGTGTGTGTGTAGTGTGTGTGTGTGTGTGTGTGAGTGGCTGCCATGTGTGTGTGTGTGGGTAGCTGTGTAATGTGGGTGTGTGTGGAGTGTGTGTGTGTGGAGTGTGTGTGTGTGTGTGTGTGAGGAGTGTGTGTGTGTGTAGTGTGGTGTGTGTGTAGTGTGTGTATGTGTGTAGTGTACTGTGTAGTGTGTAGAGTGTATGTGTGTGTGTGTATGGTGTGTGTGTGTAGTGCCAATGTGTATGGAAGTGTAGCCAGCCAGCTGTGTGTGTGTGTATGTGTAATAGTGTGTGTAGTATGTGTGGGTAATGTGTGTGTGTGTGT
>CM057810.1:120478212-120805712 GCA_030067965.1 Latrodectus elegans
AGCCAATTATAATTAAAGAGGATGCAAATCACTGCAGAGATAGATGGAAGTATGCTAATATGTGAGGTAACAGCCAATCATGCTTTCATGTCAAGAAATATACAAAAAGGGCAGTCTTATAAGACACCAGCTTTATGTAGGGTTACAGAAGTTGATTCTCTAAGTGTTGATAAAAGGTGTTTAAAATTTTTGTCAAATTTGTTTTCAAGACATACATGTTTCTATGACTTCCAAAAGACAAATGGAAGATTCTTAGCTCTGGTGTGCTGTGGGGCGCATTGAAACGGGACAGTTGATATCAGATGTTGCTCTTTACTTCGACTTTTATCATTCTGTAATTTCACGTTTATAGAAACAATTTCAAACCACACAGTTGTCCAAAGGGACGTAGCTGGTTGTACAAGGGTTACAAACCCCGTGGAAGATCAATTTATTGAAATTTTAACCAAGAGGAATCGTAGAGCAACCTCCACACGTGTGAAATCTGTGGTTACAGCACTCATTGGTAAGGTGATATCCGCAGCCACTGTACGCCGAAGATTATGTATGAGGGGACTGTACGCCAGGGTACCTTGAGTTCGTGTTTGTCTATCTGTCCAATTAATAGAGGTACGATTAAAGTGGTGCCGGGAACATGTCAATTGGACTGTGTCTAACTGGGGCAATGTCATATTTACTGATGAGTCAAGATTTGCTCTGGAGTCAGATGACAAGCATATAAGGATATGACATGAACAAGGAACACACAATCAGCTCCAAAACATCACCGAACATCATGCATTCCAAAGTGGAAACATTTTAGTGTGGGCAGGGATTTCATTAGGATACAGCACCAACCTGCACATGTTTAAAGGGGGTTTTGTGACGTCTGTCTGGTATCGAGATGAAGTCCTAGAACCCATTGTGAGACTGTACGCTGCAGCAGTTGTCCCTTCTTTTGTTTTAATGGATGATAAGGCACGACGCCATAGAGCTGACATCGTTGATGACTACCTTGAGAGTGAAGGGATTGTGCGTATGGCGTGGCCAGCATATTTGTCCGACTTTAATCTCATTGAAAAACTTTGGGATTCTCTTAGTCGTGCTATATCTTCACGTTTCCCACCTCCAGCCACTTTTATTGAGGTGGAAACTGTTCTATACAAGAAGGGCTATTGCTTAATTCTGCGGTGGTTGACCACCTAATTGAAAGCATGGTCACAAGGTGTAAACTTTGTATATAGATGAGGGAGGATCACACATACCCAATTAATGACCTTTTTTCATTTTATGCTATTTTTTTTTACTATATACATAATTCTGTTCAAATCTCCAGTATGTCATTATCTGACAACTTAAAAAATTTAATATTGTTTTCATTTCTGTATATAATTATTGACCTTATTTTATGTATAAATATATATGCTACTTTCCTGCCAAATTTTGTGTCAATCAAAACCGTATTAGTTGAATTTTTGTCATTTTACATCTTCGTGCTTAACTTTTGGAAGCGAGTGTAAAAATCAATTTATATTTACAAATTACAAAAAAATTCTTACTAAGCAATATTTGTATGGTAAAATATTTAATACTCAACTGAGGTCTGGAAAGAAAATTATAGAGTGGGAGCTTTGGTAGGACTACAACAACAATATTTACCGTATTTTCCTGCATATAATCCATGGATTATCTGTTATAAAAGTTTTGAATTTCATTCCGCATGTTATACGCCACCGCGGGTAATCTGATAAAAAAATTTCCATTAGTATTGCTTAGAATAAAGATTTGAAAGAAATGCCATTTATGTGTTTGATAAAATAAATAATGGTGCCGCCATGACTCGGCTGATTTATTTAAACGATAATCGGTGTTGTCCAATTGCGTTCATGAACGAATTCAGTTCTTACCAACGATATAACAGTTGCAATTTTCTAAAGTCGTTTTGCATTCTGCCTTCATTCTGAAAACATTCACATTCATACCTCATAATGTGAAAACAAAAACCATTAAGATTTTAAACTAGAATTATATAGGGAAAGCAAATAAAAAAATGATGACAAATCTGTTAATGTAAGGTGAAAAACAAGGCATGTGCAATACAAAAGAAAAAATGTATCCAATGCGCAATAAAAAACAGTCCATTATTTAATTATTAACAAAACCAATATATTTTATTTTTAAAATATGTCTAATCTCATTTTAAAAGTTATTAAAAACTAAAAATTGATAAATTTACTAGAATTTTATCTGATCTTTATCGATGGCGCGCTTTAATCACGGTTTACCGCACTTTGCGTTGATGTGAATTCAAACTGATCTTTTTTATTATAAATGTATTTTTCTGTACAATTTATTATATTCTTAATAGCATTGTGTATTTTTTCATTTTCTTTGGCATCAAATTATTAGCAGCATATATTTTCGATGATTCGTCAGAAAATTTGCCGCCGGTTATACGCCACTGCGGATTATACAACACTTTTTTTTTCTTTTACTCCATGAAAAGATCTTTCAGATTATATATATGAAAATACAGTAGTTAAAATGTCAAGAACAAAATTTATGTTTTTTTTAATCAATATATCACCTTTAGTTAATTTTTTGGTTTTATATTTTTATCTATATTTAAAAAATATTGCTTAATGTATTTCCTGTAAGATTTCTTGTCAATATAATCAAAATTTGCTTAAATTTTTAATATCTGTGATACTAATGTATCAAACATACTTGTTGAAATATTAATTATATTGAGAGTGAGAAGAAGGGAAGTATATCACAAAGCATATATTACAAAGTGAAAAAATTGGAACTTTAAATTGATTTTTATTTAGAAAATGATTTCATTTTATTTTCAAATCGATGCAGAAGAAAAAAAAAGATTATCTCAATCAACCATAAAGAGTGGTTGCTTCTTTCATTCCAGTTGAGATTGTGGCTAAATCACACTTTACTGAAGTTGGCTTAAAATATCAATGACATCCCTTTCACCTGCGTCACCCATAATTAGTTATGACGTCGCATTGTGACAGCATTGTAAATCTAACTTTTCAACGAATTTGCTGCCTGACTTCAAATTGCATTCTTCAAGTGGCAGCAAAGAGGCCAAGTTCACCATTGAATATCTGAGTTCATTTGCCATGAAAAATTAATGTTTCAATTAATGTTTTTAAGTTATTGCCTTTAAATCTAATGTAACACTCAGACACTTTTCTTGCGACTGTTTGCTGATGAAATTAATTCTGCTGAGCAAATAATATCAAAATATCAAGGAACAAATAAACTTATAATCCATGATTTTGGCACACAGACTTTGTGCTTCATATTGCACTTCCTTTGAAAAGCATTCACTCTCGTATACTTAAAAAGAGCATCATAGATTTCTCCTAATTGATATCTTGAATATTGAGAAGCTTTGATTTTGCTTTTCCATGGAGTGTTTGAGAAAGATTTTAAAGTAAAACAGGGAATGTTTTTTGCTTAGGAGTACCCATTACTTAGGAGAAGAAAATAAATTTAACAATTCTTAACTTGCTAAAAATGTGTTTTATATTTGCATTCACCTTTGCTGCATTATTAATCCTTAAATTTAAACTATCAGAGGTATAAATAACACAAAAAATACAAAATTTATGCTTAAGATATTATATTTTAGACCATTTTTTTTTCACTTTTATTATTTGCACCTTTGTTATAACCCTGACTTTCATATCAAAAGTAATGTTAAAACATTTTCATTACTGTCTCACAAAAGTCATTACTTGTAAAACCATCAACTTTATTAAAACATAAAAAATGCTCTTTGATTTTTACCATTTCACTGCATGGACAACAATCATCTGTTCAGCTTTGCTAATATTAGGAATATGATCAATTATCAAATAATACTAAGCTTTTCACAAATATTGTAAGATTTTTCAGTACTACCAATAATTTGCAGATTTTTATTTTGACTATCTTTGTGTTGATAATGAACTTTGATTTGCCTCCTTTAAATTGTAATACTTTCTTTGGGAATTGTAGTTGATTTCATAAAATTGTAATCAATTCTGATGATGTGATATCTTTTGTAATCAAATATCAGGCTGATTTAGTTTATAAATATCATTAACATTCTAAGTCTACATCTTCTTTATTTAGTTAGACATTGTGCCTGCCTGCTTCTGAACAGCAATGTCTCTTTTTCAGCTTTGCATTTACAACTCTGCACATAGATGATTTCCTTTTTGCTTCCATGTTATCAAAATTTCATACTGAAATTTAAATTTTAAAATTTGATTCTAAATATTAAATATCTATAATAACCATAGCAGTTAACATAGAAAACATCGTTAAACATAGAATAAAGATGAAATGTAAAATAATGAAATTAATGAGTAACTGAAAAAAATAATTAATATAAATGATAAAAAAATCTTTACTCTTTTGTGTGGTTAGTGAAGAATAAGTGTCTTTCTAACAAATGATATAGAAAAGTTTGCCCATGTGATGGACCAAACTTAAATGCTTACCAAAAGTTCCACACATTATGGCCCCCAAACCTCTCTCTCTTTCTTCAAACAACAGTTTAGCCTTACCTTAACCCATTTGTACACCATCATGACAGCACTGTAAATAAAACATGTACCACTATATGATGAGTATTAAACATATAATAATCTCCATTTAAATATTTCTCAGCACATTCAGCAATTTTGTGTGAACTTCTAATTTTGAGTTTTGTTTATTACTATCATCAATCTTGTAAATGTTTCTGTTATTATACTGTTATTTGTTTAAATGTATCATCTGTCAAAAAAATCCAGATTTGTAAAAGGTTTTACATAAAAAATGTCAGTGTTTGAAAAGGTAATCAATAGAAAATGTTAAAGAATGAATTATGAACTGTCCATCATCAAGCTTCCTCAAAATTCTCACCAAGAGAGAATAAACAAATATCATAGTAGACACAAGAATTAGTTCAATTTTGTCTTCATGAAATACAACATCTGAAGTCTTATCAGTAGATAGAAACAGGTCTCCTTTCAGGACTTAAATATTTAAATGCTTGAAAATCAAGTATGAATTACTGATGAACAAAAGTCTTATGAAAGAAAGAAAAAAAGTCAATTTTCAGAAAATCTATCCAGAATATTGAAAAAGAGTAAGGAAAGGCTATTCAAGATTGTATTTGAAAGTTAAACCAAACTCACCCTCATGTGATATTTTGAAGTTCAATTTCCAGTATAAATACTATTAACACATTTTGCAACAAAAAATATATTCAAAAATCAAACTGAATATCTGAAATTCTTATACTTGCATGGATTCAGATTTTTTCCAAAGAATGAGAGGAAGGGCACAATATACACTAGGCATGAAACTAAATAATTTCAAAGGAGGAAAATTACACAAAATTTTTATTAACTATTTTGAGTAAATTATTCCTATTTTTACTAAAAGTATTTTCTTTTAGCATTTAACTCTGTCTCTTTTTATTTATATCACTGAGTATCCAGTTTTTCTGTCAGATTAAAAGGCGATATAAACACTCTTTACCATCGTATCAATGAAATGTTCTCAAGCATCAGTCAGTACATTATGCTTCAATTAATTGATTAACATAAGATCTAATAAATATTCAAATAAAAAAATTTTTTAACCCTTATATCCATTCTTTGAAGCATTTCTGTTTTTGATTTCTTTGATGTTTGATAGACATTTGAAAAAACTCTTCATGGATAATCTTCAACTTTTTCAAAAGTAGTATAGTCTTAAAAGATGAGAAACCCAGTCTGACTTTTTATTTCCTATTCTCTTTGCTTGGTGTTCAAATGAATTTAAATTGAGGTTGATATCACTTTCTCATTCATAAAATTTTTGCATAACTGAATTTGTATCATGTTTGGTCTTACTTGATTAGATCGTGATATTTCACCACGTTCAATTTGTAATATTTTCATTTCAAACTTATATTTCTTTACAATTTCTCCAATATGTTTCTTATCTTCTTCCTCTTCTTTCATTTTTGTGATTTATAATGTTAATTATCTTCTTCGTAATATTATTTTTTTTATCAAACTCTTCTTTATATTCTTCAGAATCAAGGATTAACCTTTTCAACTGAACTTTTTTTAATTCTTCAAAGTTCGAACACCCTATTTCAGAGGCAAGATTTGTAAATTTCCTCTTTCAAACTTTCTCTAATCAGGCTATTTTGTAATATCTAAGTAACTAAATCTATCATGAAAGACTAACTGACTGGTTATAAAAGTGAAATTAAGTACGTTGAGCATATCAATAATGAAAATCAATAACAATTTATCAATTCTCTTTTACCATAAAAAACTCACTATTTGTAAAATGTGTATACAAATAAAAATTAAATTAAAGTATACAAAAGGAAATATTTTATATCTCAGTCAAGTTTATAATCATATAATAAATTACATAATAATTGTTTCCAAAATAAAAATTATTTAATTGTTGATGAAAATCATATCTAGAGACAAAGTATATGAAAGCAATTACTGACATTTGATTCTACATCAGATAATTTTTTTTTATTCATAAGCTTCATAAATTTTTTCTCTTCTCAAAAAGTGGAAAAATTAATACATGTAAAATGGAAAAGCAATTATGTTTTCCACATTTATAATGGATGTAAGAAAAAATTTTCTGGAAGCAAGAAAAGGAATTTTACTAATAACAAAAAACTACCTGAATCATGTATAGACATTGGAAAGGATACATTAATAACATGTATAATATTTTTTTTTTATTTAATATGTAATATTTCAAAAACATTATTTGCTTTTTGATTTTAAAAAATGTAACATTTAAGTAAAATAGTTCAATCACTTATTTTAAATTTATTACTTTTAAAAAAGAATTTTACTTTTACCTTATTTTCAATTACATGTTCTGTAAAACATATTTATTTAATTTTTATGAAGTATTTTAACTACACAAGCTTAATTAATTTTGTACAATTTTTTCACGATTTTTCTGCTAATTTTTTTTAAGAACTTTTAAGAAAAAAAGTTGTATTTCACTGTATACATTTTAAATAGAAATCTGATAAAATCAATTAAATAAAATAAAAATGTTCTTTATCAATTGGATTTTTCTTTTCAAATATTAGTAAAGTTATTTTGCATCAAAATTTTTCTTAACCAACCATTCAATAAATACAAAGAGGGAGTGTGAAGATAATATACAACACATGGCCTTCTAACACATGGAAAACAAATATCATTTGTTAATAGGTGTGTAAAAGGATTATTTTGAGCAGTGCATAACATCAGCATGTGTCGTCAGTGTAAGTTAGGCATTACTTAGGTTAAACTTGCTCACAGTATGAATTCCCAATGCTTTTGAGTATTCATTTCTTTGTGTAACACAGTACTTTATGATTGACAGATGCAAGGTATTTGTGTGAGCATGAGAAGAAAGGGAGGGTTGCAAATGTTATGATTACCCAGGAAATAAAAAAGAATGCAATTTGAATGCCTCTGTTCTGTGTAGCATTCAAAGTACATTATTTTTTCCCTGGTAAGTGTACATTAATTTTCATTAAAAGAAAAAACTCAATATTGTTGACATATAAGAGCTGCTCTTGGTTGGCATCCTTCTGCTAAGAAAATCTTGCAGACCCATAGCTCTGAGTATTCTAGAATAGATTTATTTATAAATTCCTTTCTTTCGTCATGGAAATTGATTACAAGTTTTTGTGAAGCTTCCATCTGCACATTATTTGATTACTATGAGCTTACAACCCTTGTGGTTCTGAGGATATTGCTCCTAGTATTATTGTTTTCTGAAAGTTAAAAGAAAATATTCTGATTTTTTTTCTGTGTTAAATATTTTGAATGTCTTGTTTTTAGTATAAATTGGAGTTAAATTAGAAGTTTGACATTTTAATTTAATTTTTTAAATTCAATTCTGTCTTTTTTTTTTTCATTTTAAGTGAATTTTGATTGTAGTTAAGAAAGTACATTTTTATTACATAAATAATTTTTTTCCCATATTTTTTACTTAAGGTTAAGTTAAGTTTTTAACTTAAGAGTAGGTGGTTCAAAAGAGCTTCATTGTACAATTAAGGATTTATTTTATTATTCTCCAAACCAAAAATCAAGGTTTTGTTTAATAGACCTATAATTGAAGCAAAGTTCAGCAAGTATTTGACAGAAATATCGTTCAACATTAGAGGTTCAGTTTTATATTGCCTCAGGTGCTCAAATCTATCAGCAAATCTCATTTATTTAAGGTACCCAAACACATTCAGTGCAATTTTTTTGAAATACACTGCATATATACATTGTAACATTCTCTTATTTAGTTTTGGAAAACATATATATTGAGCTACCAATATTTGATGTATGCCAATATTATTTTTCAGAAATGTTAAATATGTATAAAATTTTCGATATTTTTTTAAAACTTAAAAAATGCTACATCTAAAACTATTAAATGTATTTGAAAAAAATAATACTAAATAATCTATGCGTTGTTATCTAGAACACATACTGAAATTTTAAGATTTTGTTAAAAATTTAAAAAAATTAGAGTCAGTTGAATATTTATACAGAAAATTTAGCCAAATTTTCTATGCCAGGGACAGGGATGGCGACCTTTTTTTTGATGTCCGTGCCACAAAGTCATAAAAATAACATATTTTTTAAATAGGTAATGTGCCACAGTAAAATTTCATTCGAAATGTTAGCGTGATGAAACTATATGTAAGTATAATTAAATAAAAAATATAAAAGCAACTCTTCTTTAACAATTTTTTATTAATCAATGTTTTACAAAAAGCAATATACTAGAAACAAAATTAACGTGAAAGGCAATTAGTTTTAATGTGATTTCTGTTGCAGTACACGAGATGATAAAGATTTAATATCTGGTTCATATTTAGTTAATTTTAGCAATACGCATGCAGAGCTTGATTCATCCATCATTCTATTCCTATATTTTTTATAAAATTTATAAAAAATATAGGATATTATATAAAATATAATTCCTTTGCAAGTAGAAAATATAGGAATTATAAAAAAATATAGGAATTATATAAAATATAATTCCTTTGCCTCTATAATTCCTTTGCCTTTATAATAAATATAATTCCTTTGCCTTTATAATAAATATAATTCATTTGCCTCTATAATTCCTTATAGAGATTTACATGCCCCCTTTGATCAAAATGTTGATAAAATTGCCTTTGCTAATATTTTTTAAACAATTAAACGTGTCAGGAATTTAAACAATTAAACGTGTCAGGAGCGATATTTTAATAGTAAAATGCATAATTAGATGGTTCTGGTGAACATACTAAGATAGGTATTCAGTATTACAAATTTATATTATAAATCATAAATTAAGTATAGATAAATAATTTTTAATTCATTTCTATCAATAAAGATAACTTATAGAAATATAATTTTGTAAGTGCGTGCCATCAAAATTTTCAAACATGCCACTTGTGGCACGTGTGCCATTGGTTCGCTATTCCTGATCTATGCCATTATTGGAATAACAGGCCATAATTTGAGAAATATTGAAGTGATTAAAATTCTTTTAGTACATTCTCTAGAAAACAATATGCAAATTAAGTTCATCAAATTTCGTAGTGATATTAGGAAAATGTTTCAATTATCATTTTTGAAGGATACAAATTAATAGCAAAAACCAGTTCTGAAAAATTTGCATTTGATAATGTATTTTGTCTTTATAAGAAATTCTTATATTTGCTGATTAATTTTTTATTTGATTTGCTGATTCATTTCCGGCAAAGGAATTATTTTTATGTAACTTTTTACAAGATGAATAAATTTATATTTGAAAATTAAACACTGTTTAAACAAATTTTAACATAATAATGGACCCTTAAACGTCCTCATACGGTGCTTTAAATGTTCACTTCTGATTTTTTAATCTTTACAAAATCCTTCATATCTGGAATTCTAATTAGCGTAGATATAAAAAAACGTATTTTGGAAAGCTAATTAAATTTCATATTTAACAAAAGAATAAAAAATGCATCATTTTTGGTCAAAAGGTTTTCAATATGTATGGATACCTTAAATTAATATACTTTTTTATACATTTATTGTTTATTGTATATGTATTGTAATTCAGTTGCTTTATTTGTTTTGTAATAAATTTAATATTTAAATAAAATAATGTGTAATCATTTTTTAACATGTTTTCTGTTGAATTAATTAAGAGAATGAATAATTATAGTAAAATGTAAATTACCCTAAATTATAATAAAGTGAATTTATATAATTTATAAATTTTAAAAAAAATGAAATTTAATATATTAGCTACACTTATTCAAAACAAATAAGTTTGCTTTTTTATTTTTAGTCACAGTACCAAAAGTACTCAGTGGTCTCATCCTCGAACAGGAAAAAAGAAAAGAGTATCTGGAGGTAAGAAGCAAAACTAATTATAAGAGCTTGAAGTACGATTGAATTGTGCTAAAAATTGTATTCTGCACTAAGTTACTGTAAAATTATTTTTTAATTAAACATTTTCTTTGTTGCAATTTGCTGAAGGCTTTATAACTTAAATAGATATTGATTAGATTTAATTTATCATTAACACATGTCTTTAAAGTGATATGAAGATTAGACCTTAACATATAAGAGCAGCAGTGTAAAAATATTTTTGGAACTTTTTTCAAGTTCAACACATGAACGCCTAAGGTCTGGAGATATTGCATATTTTCTCATATGTTTGTGAATATTGATCCTCAAATGTATTATATTAAACATTTCTGCTCATGTGATAAAGTAAAACATTAGAAAATGAAAGTTTACAATTTTGAATGATTTTTTTAATCTAAATTTTAAAACAAATGTAACAAAAATTTTGATTAATATTTTTTACTTATTAGCACGCACGCACACACGCACACGCACACACACTATACAAAAAAAATATAAATGTTTTTATTACTTGTTTAATTTGATTTTCAAATTATTAAAATCAAATTAAATGAAATTGTCATATTTACAAAATAAGAATGACTAAAAATTCATTCATGAAACAAATACTTTATAACAAAGAATTTCTAACAAACTTATAATTAATCATCAAAATGCACCACCTAGTTTACATAAGAAAAATGCTTCATAAGGGTAACATCAATGTTAAATATGTTTAATTATAATCTGGCTTACCTATTCTTAATGGAATGGGTTTTAGATGGGCATTAGAAATAAAATAATGAGAGATAGAAGAGCGCCCATTTGAGTCACAGGCACATGAAAATTTGCCAGTAACTTTCACCGATGTCGGACATAGGCAAATGTAGTAAAGAATTAAAGAGGTAAACAATACAGCTAATTTTAGTACTAAGCCTGCACTGAAGCATTTGTTTATATTAAAAATTTTCAAATAGCATTGCTTCATATTAAAGTTTAAGTTTTATCAATAGGTTACTTTTTGATTAAATTTTAAAAAAATAAATCTTATTTTCTAAATTCTTAAATTTTTTAAAATTCTTAAAATCAAATTTTCAAATTTTATACATTAATATTATGTTTAAAATTTATAAATATAGAAAATTTAAAATGCATTTTAAATGAATTTGATATTAGGCCAATTCATATATTATAACCATTTATTGATTGGATGATTTTAGGTAGTGTTTGCTTTTTAAACTAGAGTGCTTAACTCATTTTGAAACATTTTAAAAGTATGTTGTATTAATTATATCTTACATTTTTAAACGGAAAACGTATTAAAATTTCAAAACCCATTGAAAAATAATCAATATAATTCAAATTTGGTTCTTTTCAAATCTTCTCTTCCTTTTATAAGTTCTACCCATTCAAAGAATAAACATTTATATCTATTGATTGTTTTACAACAAAAAAAATCCTTTTTTAAAATTAAGTTTGTTTTTGTGTAGTAATTTATTGTCTTCAGAATTCTTCTCATGATAAGCTTTGTAATTAAAATTTTTATTTCTTTGTTAATTACTATTCTATTTTGCTGCTAATTATTGTTATATCTAAAGAAATTAAAGAGAAGCAGTGCTCTCTATATTATTGTATGTAAAATATTGTTTGATTCATTACTTAGTTGGAATTTTGACAAAATATTTTTCTATATACTTTCTGAGGTAAGAATACTAAAATGTAAATTTTATTTTCTTACATCTGAAAGTAAATTAAAAAATATTTTGTAAATTAAAATGTGATTTTTATTTTTTATATTTCCATCAAGTGTTTTGCTTAGATTTTACTGAGTTTAAACTCAATTGAAGAAAAATTAAAATTTTATATTATCATAAAAGATTCTATTGATGTATTCCACAATTTCAGCATTAAGATATTGTAGGATCTAGATTCTGATGTTAAATTAAATCTGCAAACTTGAGACAAATATTTATCAATATGATAAAAAAAAAATCTTATTTATGTCGAGACTTCTTGTTGTAATGAAGCAATTTTGTCTTTGGACAGTTTGTTGGATTAGAAAATTTTTAAACCTTCAGGTCTGTATTTTTAAATTATATTATATTGATATGTAGATACATTCATTGTATAATGCGAATCTTTTTTTTTTAAGATACATGAAGTGGGCATCTACAACTCCTTAATATTTTGAAATCATTTATTCAAAAGACTTTGCAATATTTTCGCTTGTGCATACGAATGAAATTAATTTTGATTTAATCCAAAAATTATTTAAGTATGAACTATGTTTAATAATATAGATGGAATGGATTATTTACTTAGAGTAAAAGTAAAGATCAAACAAAATTCAAAAATATACAAAACTGTGTAACAAAAGAAGAATATGACCAGCTTTTCATGTAATTCAATAATAAAAGCTAATGAAAAAGTTATTTATTATATTATATTGATATGTAGATACATTCATTGTATAATGCAAACCATTTCTTTTAAGATACATAAAGTGGTCATCTACAACGCCTTAATATTTTGAAATCATTTATTCAAAAGACTTTGCAATATTTTCGCTTGTGCATACGAATGAAATTAATTTTGATATCCAAAATTATTTAAGTATGAATTATGTTTAATAATATAGATGGAATAGATTATTTACTTAGAGTAAAAGTAAAGATCAAACAAAATTCAAAAATATACAAAACTGTGTAACAAAAGAAGAATATGACCAACTTTTCATGTAATTCAATAATAGAAGCTAATAAAAAAGTTATGTCTTTCAAATAATTTGAAAATAAACTTAGATATTTGTAATTTTATATGATCATCTATTCTTTATTTTTAAAGTTATAGCACTTATATCTAGAAGATAATTCACTCTTATAAATTTTAACCCTAATTTTTCTGTTAAAAGTTGATTATGAGGATCCTCTCTGGGATTTTTTATTTCAGTGTAAATAAAGAATAAATTTAAAATCTAAGACAACAAAAAAAAAATAAGATATGATTTTTTAAAGATATGTGATAAAGAATACTATGATATTTTCCTTGCATCTTTGTTTTTGTGAGTACTGTCCAAACTTCAGCTGTAGTCTACCTAATAGAAATTTCACTTCTTGTTGCAGAAAGTGACTTTGCACTTTTGACTACTCTCTGTAATATTGATCTCTATGTTTGAATAGTGGTATTACTGACTTTTTTGTATTCATTATGTTCCAAAAGCATTATACTTAATATATTACAGGAAATATATCTATCCTTCTTTACTTTTTTAAGGAAAGAAATCATAAAAATCTTCTATTACTAATTTGAGAATTTCAGAAAACTTAAAAAGTATCTGTTGTATAATTGCCTGAAGATGGAAAACACACTTATAACAATGCTTCATTTGATTCAAGTGAACCACATATGTTCCTATTTATGGATTTAAGATATACTTGCGGTATTAAATAATTATTCTGAAGGCATTGAAAATAATTTAAGTACTTTTATTTTTATAATATAAATAATACTTTGAGAATGAAACACAAATTATTTAAATTTTCAGTACTCGATTATAAAACATTCATAAGAAAAAGTAAAACTGGAATTATATATAGATAAATTAAGTTAGAAAGTAAACTCTTATGGTAAAATGGAAATAGAAAATAAAATAATAAATTTGGAATTGTATAAAATTGAAATAATTCATCTAGATACATGTTAACAAGAGAAATTGGTTAATGAAATTAAACATTGTTTAATAATGTACATAAAAAAATGCTAGCAAATTTTGATGAGAAAATGAATTTCTTCAAAATTTGCTGTCACCTTAATTGATATTTTCAAGGAACATTTATTATAGAAAATAATTTTATTATTTAATATAAAAACAAAAAAAGTTAACTGTGCTTTTAAAAGTTGCATAAAATTTATAAGTTCCAAATTTGTTAACATTATTTGTCATATTAATGTTTTCTAAAAATAAAATGCTTGAATTATCCAAAGTTTGGAGAGAGAATTCATTCAATAGAAGAAACTAGACTATTTATCATATATTTGACTGGTAATAGTTTTCAATTGTGAATATTCAAAAAAGATTAAGATCGTATTAAGTTTAAAATTTAGGTTCCACAAAAATTTATTTTGGATACTTCTATAATTGTTAAATCATATATAATACTATCATGAAAATTCTTGACAAGTGTTTTATTCATTCTACTTTTGAAATAATGAATTGAAAGAAGTAATAGAAAGCAAAATTTATATAAGAACAGCTTGTTTTTGCTATATTACAGTAGTATTATGTACATTATTATTAATATTTTTATTCATAAATAGATTGTTATAAATCACAAAAATTTTTTCATTTATAACAATCAAATATTACACCAAAATTACCTTTCCATTTATTAAAAACTTTTTTAATTATTTAAAAAACTAAAAAAATTTAGCTTTTCAAATTCTTTATATTTTGGCATTTTAGAATTACCTTATGGATGGGAAAAAAAGGTCAATGAAAATGGCAATATCTTCTATATAGAGTAAGTTTTGTAAAACAGCTTATAATATTGCATGATTTTTATATGTATCTTTGTTGATCATAAATTTTAAAATAATACTGTTTTTTCAATAAAAAGTTGTAAAATATTAAACATTAATTTATTATTTTTTATCATTTAATTTTATATATCAAAATTTAGCTGTTTTTTTTTTTTTTTTTTTTTTTTTTTTTTTTAAAGAAAAAGTTTTGTAATAGCTATTTAAATATTTTGATACATAAAGTGCTTACTCATAATTTAAAAAATATTAAATGTTGATATATGATTAATGTCATAGTGACATTCAAAATATATTGGTTTGTTTGTGCTTTATCATTAAAGGTAAAAGTTTATTATTTTAAGCTGTGTTTAGTCTACTAACTTATCTTCACTGCAATTCTGTGAATTTGAAATGCAACATTTCTTGAACGATTTCACAATCATTGGTGCTTCAATGCTTTTCCAGGCAGTAGAAACTCATGTTCAACAATGTGCAGCGCAGCACGCTTCATTTTTCCTGTCGGGGTCAATTCACAATTTAGCTCACAAAACCATTTTTTTTACTCCGCCTGAACATACCCCTTAAAAGGTTTATTTATATTAAAGACCAGGGGTTGTAACACAGACGTCATCCCTCCAGGAATGATAACAAGATCATTGCCTAGGCTGTGCATCTTCTTTTTACGTTGTCGGTGAGATGACCATGAAATGCGTCCAGACAAAGCATTGATGGGGCATTGGAGAGCCCACTGGGAAGGCATTTCTATACATTTTGTAGCCAATCAAGCATTAATGATTTTGTCATCAACCTTCTCTTGGTTTCGAATCAGAACATTATCTGGGAACAATTTTTCATTCTTAGTGGATTTAGGGCATGTTTTCCTTTTGAAAGTTAGAAAGGGGAAAGTCTGTACCCATCTGCTGTTATTGCCAGCATCACTGTTATGCGTTGCTTTTCACATCTCGAAATTTTGATAACTTCTTTAGTCCCCTTCTCAGTAATGTGTGTTTGGTGTAGTTACGAGGCATATCGAACCAAATTGGCGTCTCATCAGCGTTGCCAATTTGCCCCATCGAAAAATTCTTTTCTTTCTGAAGTGTGATGACATACCGCTGAAATGTTAGTAGTTTTACCTCAAAATGTGCAGGAAGCTTTTGGCATATTGTTGTACAGCGTCTTAGAGATAAGCCCACCCGTTTCATAAACTGATCCATCCACCCACGGTTAGCCTTAAACTCTTGTTTCGCTATTCCAAGAACTTCAGCCTCCTCTTTTGTTCTATTTCTTATGGTGTGACTAGTCACAGGTTGTCCATTTTCTTCCTTTCACATACAAATTCCAAAACTTTTTCTTCAATTTCAGGGTGTCTTTCTTTGCGAGGGCCAGTGAATTTCTTTCTACTAGCTTTAATTGCAAACAATGCCAATTTCTGTTGCTGCCACAAGCAAACAGCTACATTGAACTCTCTCCCTGCCTTTTTATTGCCATTTTTTTCAGCATAAAGAATTACTTTAGTTTGAAAATAGCATCATATGGCATTCTTCTCTGTTTGCCCTCCATATTCGTGACTACATACTCTTCAGTTTGTATCCTCTATGCAATAATGTGTCAATGATAAATGTAATGGTAAATGTAGTCAAAAAATACAGTAATCCATTGTTATGATTTTAATTTAGTTAACGTCATTGGTAAACTGCTGTCCTTGCACTCAAATCTAATGTGCACTCCAATTTCGAATACTATGTTTGGCTAAAAACAATGCACATTAGATTCATGTAAATACGGTACCTGCAGGGTGAATGATTTCTGACATTGATTTTTTTTCTTTCAAAAGAGTTAGAAAGTATAACGAATCTTATACATAAATTTGATGCCAATATAACAGTTTCATTTTTGTCTTAAGATTTTTCACTCTCAGCTTTCATATTAGATTATATTATTTCTTCTTGCAAGTATAATTTTTATCATTTTTTTATTACTTATAAAATTTACTTAAAATATTTGTCATTAATAATTTGACTTGCACTTTCAAACGTTACTTCTTAAGATAAAAAAAATTTTTTACAAATTTTTTCTAGTAAAATACCAAATAAATATTCTTAAATTCTCTAGTTTTGGTGTATATGATAACTTAAAGTAATATAAAATGTTACATTATTAGGATTTATTATTTTTTTTTAAACAAATTTAATGACACAAAGCTTCCATACTGTAGAACAGTTCCTTTCACTATCTGTCCCTTCTTTGCTTAAAAGCATACCATTCCAAAAGTGTTAAAATAACATGAAATTTTCCAGTTTAATATGTATTATTTTATATCTTGAATTTGCGATTTCAAATTTTGTTTTATTTTAATTCTAGTCATATTAACCGCAAGACAACATACACTGATCCTAGATTAGCGTTTGCTGTTGAAGAAAATGAAACTCTCTCTGATATCAGACAACGATTTGATGCAAGCACCTCAGCTTTGCAAGTGCTACATGGAAGAGATCTTGGGGGTAAAGTAGCAATTGTCACTGGTGCAAACTGTGGTATAGGTAAATATTTTAGTTTCTTATTTAAATATCTTTTTAATTAATAAGTCATGTTCACACTTTATATTTCGCTAACTCAAAGACAATGTGTGAGAATGGAATATACTGGAAAGTAAGAATTATTATTTTAAAAATTGATAAATCAAAGAATTATTTTATCATTCACCTAACCATACAATATAAATTTTTGATGAATAAATATTGTGTTTATTTTAAGTGTTAGCTAATTGCATTTTACTTACATAAGATTTAATTTACAATGTGTAACGTCATGCATGAAGTGACATTTGTCTGAATATGGAAAACATGAAAATGTTGTAAGTCAAATAATATTTCAAACTTAAAATTACTATTTTATCTTCATGTTATTTTTGTAATTTATACTTATGAAAAAGTACAGAATTGTAACAAATAATTTCTAAAGATTAAAAAAAAAAACATTAAGACGTCATGCACTTAGGTCAGTAGATTGATGTATATCATTATGCTGTGGTATTGAAATCAGTCAATGATCTTAATGTAGTGTATAAACAAAAATTATTATATTTTCACATATTCGACAAGAATTTAAGCTGGTACACATTGTACACTGCACCATTCTTTTGAATTTATATACACACTTTGAAAGCATATGTTGCTTGTAATAAATACTCCTAATCAAATTTTCTTTTTGTAATAGTTTTTAATCTACTTTAATAATCTCGATTTAAAAAAAAAATAGTATGGGAGCAGGGAAATGAAAAGTAAGTATTTCTTCCTATAAAAAAAATAAAGATTGTTATTTATTTTTTAAATTTAATTAAAAATTAAAAATTTGTTTAAATTTTTACACTTGGTAAATTAAAATTAACTTACCAATTTTTTTTTTATTTTTTAATGTTTCATAATTCCAGCAACAGTTTTATGTTAGGAGAAAAGTGAAATAGGAAGGAAAATAGATCAAAAAGGGATTTCACCAGCCATTTTTCTTTTTGACAAATTTGATTTTTCTTGACGACATTCTTTTTTAAAATTTTTAAAGGAAAATAAATAGTTATTCACACAATTCTTTCTTCTATGTTAAGAAATTGATATCTTGATTATCCTATGTAAATTGATAATATTTGCTTTAAACTTTCCCTTATAAGTCACTTTATTTAATTCAAAATAAAGTATACAGAAGAGCTTTAGTTTGAGAAATAGTAATATAAGCAAAAATCAAGTTCAGTTTCGTTATGAATTTTACTAACATGTGCTTTAAAAAATTAAGGTCTTTTTATTCCTTTTTTCAAATACAATCCGTAACAAAACTGATTTCTCTCAGTGGGAAATATAATGCATCTTTTCTACATTTAAATGACTTTTTTCCTTAAAATTACTAAATGTAAATGAAGATTTGCATATATTATGTATAGGAAGAAATTCCACCCCAATTCATATTTGTGTTAGTAATTTATGTAGTAAAAATATTTAATCAGGTATCAGATGATTGTTATTATTATCATTATCATTATTATTGTAAATAAAATTAGAATATTTTGTTACACAATCCGAACTTTTCTCTTTGAATTTTTTTCCTACTGTTTTATTATAGCAGTTAGATACTATCATTTAGTTACAATGTTATGAAATGGATTAACTAAATGACCGAGAGAAAGATATTAAAAAATTTAAATTAGAAGTAAATGCTCAATTTTCATTTTTCGCTTATTTATTTTATGTACATATATTTTGTCATTGTGATAAGTGTCATTTATCTAATGTCACATATAATATTAATTGTATGTTAAATGAATTAGAAAATTTTTTAAACTTTTAGTTGCATACTTTGTATTTTTATTATTATTATTTTAGCATTTGTAATTTATATTCTCTTTTAACTATTTTATAAATAATCTAAAATTCTCCATACTTGTACTAAATTTTGTTTTCAAATCCAAATGAAAATCTTCGTGACCAGATAAATTGGGAATAATATGTTTGTATTTTTGGTTGAAACCCAATCATTAGAAACTAACCCTGCCATGATTTTATTTCATTAATTATTTTCACTGAATGGTAAGATGCATGATATACTGTATTTTACGACTTTGGTGCGCAGTGCAATAAAATATATTCGTAAAATAAATCTTTATATTTATTTAATTTAAGAATTTTAGTCTGTTATTTAAATAAATTACAAATTAAATTATTGCTTAGCACAAAGTTAGTGAAAAGCACAGGATTCCTACATCTCCTTTAAGATCCTGGAATTTTGACGCGACTCTTTGAAAATCATGAATTATTCCTGAACATTTGTACTTTTCTTTATGCATTTATATTTCGGTAGAATGTTTTATTATTGTTTTTAGAGTTTTTTGTTTTAATGTTTAAAAATTTCTAATGATATTATCCAATAATAAATTTAATTTTTTTATAATAATCTTTAATTACAATTTTTAAGTTTCTTTATTGTTACATTTGCAATCCATGGTGTACAGTTGAACCAGCATAAGATACGTCTAGCAACATAATAGTATACCTGTAACTATTGTATATTTTTTGAATGCTTATTAAAACAAAGAAAAATTCATTGATTGTTTAATGTTTTGAAAAATAATAATGGTTACTAGTTCAATTTTAAGTAATTATCAAAAATTAGTTGATTTTTAAAATTCCTTTTTTAACTAAAACATTAACTATATATATATATATATATATATATATATATATATATATATATATATAATACCGAGCTTCGGGGTTCGCGTGGATTGAGAGTTGAAGAAAGCGACCACTCAATGAACAAAGGTAAAAAAATTCCACTAGATATACAAGCTGTAACAATCACTATTATACAGCTCCAATTTGTCAGATACAATAAGTAACAGCTTCTAATCACAGGTCTCAAATACCTCAGGCAGAGAACAGCTTCTCTAAACAAGCAGTCACGACTAATCGTCTTCATTCATTGACTGTCTTCACAAAACTGCCTAACTATGTCAGGATGCGGTATTTACACCTGAGTTGGCGGGGAAATCTACTAATTTCGCCAAGGTTCTGGAAGCTTCTAGGCTATCTCGCTAAATATTGGTCCTAGAGCTTAGGTGATGGATGTTTCCAGAAATAGCCATTCTCGCCAAGTCGCCAAAAATCTCGCCAAGTTTTCTCGCCGAAACATCGCCAAGTCACCAAATCGTTACAAAACCCGCTTTTAACGTATAACATTTCTAAATACCGCAATTTTTGCCCAAAATGTGAGTATTTCCGATCTGTCTGAGATATTTTAAGACATATGCAATAATTATTTATAAATTTGTAACATTGCCCCCCTCTCAAGGACTGTACGCCCCGAGCAGTACAATCCCCTGATAGGAAGCGAAATTTAATATAAAAGAATTTACATTTTAAGAGCATACAGAACAAATTACATACACAAACAATTAAAAATACAAATACAAAAAAATAGAAAATATTAAAATTATATATACTATTTACAAAGAGACTGAGGTATACTAATTTTTACTTTACATTATGATAAGGAGCTAATCTATCATAATGTACTATCTTTGGTTTGGAAAAAGATGATTTCCTTATACGAACCACGATGTCATTCAGTCTTTTTAGGACTGTGTAGGAACTTTCCCAGTTGGCTTGTAACTTTGGTGATAGTCCTGTACGTCGAAACGGGTTCCACAACCAAACTTTATCACCTTCCTTAAATTCATGTCCTGTCGCTGTTGTGTCATACCTTGTCTTCATTCTTTCGGTCGTCAGGTAGACTCGGTCTCGAGCAAAGTTATGGACATCTTCAAGACGTGCCGGAAGGTCTCGAAGGTATTCCTCTGGCGATGAAGATGTATCCCATGGACGAACAAACTGAAGATAACAAGGGAGATGAAGTTCACGACGAAAGAGCATTTGTGATAGAGTGTATCCGGTAGTCTCATGGACAGCACTGCGATATGCAAGCAGAAACAGCAGTAGCTTCAAATCCCAATCTTTCTGATTTCTGGAAACCATAAGTGAGAGATTATTTAAGGTGGTTCGGTTAAACCTCTCTAGCATGCCGTCCGATTGTGGTGTGTTAGCGTGGTCTGCGTCTTGTCTATTCCAAGAATTTGACAGATTCCTTTAAGGCTCTTCCAGACCTACGTGAGAACTTCTGTTGTCTTGTCGCCCCATCTGGTGTTAGTTCTCAAAGCTTGTAGTGGGGAGTATCCCAAACAATATTATTGGTTGAAATTGCTTGTCAATCAATCCTTCGAAGTTAGGGAGTCTGCCAGAATTGGCGCGTTATATCGTGAAAAATTAAAGTACTAACGCCATAAAAACAGCCAAAAAGAGAGTTTTAAATTTGCTCCTAACAGTTGTTTACCTCAAATTACCCTCAGGTTTCTTAGAATAGGGGTGGGGGAAATTGGGTCAGTACAAATGCTCAACGAACTTACACCGGAATTACCTGTTGCTGTCTTATGGAAAATGAGCTGCCAGTGATTCTAAAGAAAATATTTATTTATATTTTAGAGTTCGATTTTTATTATTCGCACTAAAATATATGAAGACAAATTGCAAATGTTGAGTGATTTTACAGTTACTAATTAAATAGTCAAAAATGATTATCAGAATTCAAATAAAACCTCAAATACTATATGAATGATTAAAAATATATTTTTTTAAGTACCTTGGTTCAATTTGATTTTATGAGACTTGATCCATTGACTTAAGATGCTTTTGAATATGAATGCAACAAATAATTAAAAACTATTATTTTCAAAACTAACTCAATATAAAAATATTTAATTTTTTCAAGTTTTTTTTTAAACTAACACTCACACACACATATATTCTAATTATATAAAAATAGATTAAATGATTATATAAATAATTACAGTTACAATATATATTTTTATGAAAATAACGTTACGATTTTCTATCTATCTATCTATATAATCGTATCGTAATTTTCATAAAAATATTGTAACTGTACTTATTTATATAATAATCATTACATCTATTTTATATAATTAGAATTACTTAGAGCTTGAAAGAGAGATTCATCTCTTATCTTTCATCTCACAAGTCCCTAACTTTATTCCTCTATATAAATAAAATTAACTAAGTTATAATTAGAAGTACACGTTTTTAAAAACTTGATATTCTGGTGTAAAATGTGTTGTGAAATTTGCTTTAATTCTGAAGATTTTAAAACTCTTCAGTTATTTTATTAGGTATTTTCCCTGGCTTGATAAAAACAAAATTAGATTAGCACTAAATATGCCTTATAAAAACACACAGGTAAATTAGATTAAAATAAGTTTAGAGTAAAATTGTGAGAAATATAAATTAGGTTTATGTTTGTCAACGAATAATCAAATGCAAATGCAACTTATAGCATACGAGAAAAATATAATTTCATAGTAATACTGAGTAAAATATAATAGAATTTCATAAATTAGGTTTATTTGTCAACAAATAATCAAATGCAAATACAACTTATAGCATACTGAGAAAATATAACTTCATTGTAATACGAGTAAAATACAATACAATTTCATGAGCATATGGGAAATTTAGTTAATACCTTGAAATATATATGAGGTAAAATAGTAATTAAAATAAATCTGCTAATAAAGTAAAGAAATGCTTGAGCAATTCACATTTCATGAAGGAAAAACAGAAACTACATATATATATATATATATATACACACACACAAACACTCTATATACAAACATAAACATACAAATTCATATAGTTAAACTTTTATTTTTTTGGATTTTAACTTTTCAGCTTTTTTTTTTTTTTTTTTTTTTATTTTGTCTTTTTTTTTGTTTGCTCCTCAATTATATAAGTTTGATTTCTTATGTCCATTGATCTAGGATAACGTGGATCGATTAGTTCTGGCAAAAGATAGTCAAAATAAAAATCATTTAATTTAGTTTTCATTTGTGTCTCCCAAAATGCATCATCTCTAAAAATAATTTCAGTTTTAATTCCTCTTGGGGATCAAATGGCAAACTAACAAAAGTTTCTTTCACTAATATGTAATTGTCCTTGGATTTGATAGAAAAATTTATGATTATTATTTATGACATTAATTTCTTTTGTTTTTCCATCTTTTTGCCAGAAATTGAATTTAGATTTCTTTATAAATTCATTGGGATGTATATCGCGACATGTATATGGGCATTTAATTTCAACAATACCCTATTTCCCAATTATTCCATCTGGTGTGGCAGCTAAATGAGGCAGATTTTTATCGATGAATATCCCACATGGTTCTATTTTAAGTCCTATTTCTTTTTCTAGTTCGAGAATGGCAGTTTTTTCATGAGTAATCCCGTATAAAATTGCTTCAGTTTTTACGTTAGAGTATAGTATTGTTTTTACTAAATTTTGGCATCCTCTAGAGGGTAACTTCCGACATACAGCACCAAAATTCGACGCTGTCAGTCGAATTCTTCTTTCCTTTCTCCAAACAGCATTCTCACTTTGAAGTACAGTAGCTCTTTCTAAATCTTCGCTTTCTTTCAAAGTAAGAGCTAGATTAGTCAATAATTTCGATTTTTTTTCTTCGTATTCATTAGATGATAAATCTGGCTTTTCAGCAGCTGGGCCATAATTTTTGTTTGGACCTGAAAAAATATTTGCTAATTTCCTAGGCTTTGACTTATTTTTTGCTTTATTTAATTTATTTATTCTTTTATTTTCAAACTGCTTGCAGTATTTACCTGGTGACTTATATATTAAACTGACTTATATATTTCATTCGATTTTTCATCGATTTCCTTGTACTGGAAAGATGAAGTTTTCTTTTCGTACTGTAATCATTTTTTTTTTCATGTTTAAAATAGACTAATTTTACAGAGTTTAATTAATGAGAAAAATATCCAAATACATTTAAAATGGTAAAAGTGTTGAAATGAATTTACGAGAATTTTGAATTTTCGGAAAACAGCATTCAACATCAATTGAGAAACGCTTCAAAGTGAATAATATGTTCAACAGAATCTTGCGGTTGAATAGTTTGGAATGGCTGCATTAGAAAGCTGTTTGGAGACGGTATTGTACTGCGTATCCCATCTTAGTGACAACAAGGTGATTGATGATTTAATTATTGTTGTAGCCATACAGAGAAAGAGAAAGTCGTTCAATCACACTATTTCTAGACTAGTCACTTTGAGCATATCTAATTGATTCTCAATCTCCTTCCTGATATTCTCTCTCAAGCATTTCTACTCGAACATCAATTCTATAACTTCAGTTACATATTTTATATCGCCTTAAGTGCTACAGGATATTTATTCATTCTTTTGATATTTTATTACTTTTATTCTTTTTTTGTCAAAAAATATTGTCATTCGCGTTGCGCAGGACAATATTCTTCTCAAATAAATTTCGTGAGCATAAAATGATTCCCCTAAGAACATTGATGTCATCTGTATTGTAGTGTGTTGTAATGTATTGCTATCGTTCGTTTGGTTATTGAAATGCTTTTATGTTTTTCCGCTGAAGTTATACTACAAACCCAATTTTTTTTTTCAAAGATATGTATAATTTTTCAAATTTAAAGTGTTTCATTTCTTATCAGATGCAATATGCTGGTAACGTATGCTTATTAATCATACCTTATAATGTTTTTTTTTCATGAAATAAGTTGAAAATAAAATTAAATGTCCAAATGTTTGTAAAGGTAAAAACTCAATAATTTTGGAAAATGATTAAAAATCAAATTAAAATATTTGTCTCACTGTTATTCTAATAAACTTATCGTTCTTATTATTAGATATTTTATTTTATAAGAAATATATAAATATAAATATATATATATGTATGATATATATATATGTATGTGTGCGTGTCTATTGTAAAATGCATTTTTTTTACATCTTCACACATAAAGTAGTTTAAATTTTTAATACATAGTTAGTCTTATTTCAAAATCGTAGTATATAATATAATTGAACAAGGTAATACAAAACAGTTTATAATATTTCATTTTGAAAATTTATTTAAATTAAAATAATCAAAGTTGATTTAAAAGTACATATCATAGCTACTTTTCCAACGCTAATAAACAGAAATCTAACATGCATTATTTACAGATGGCTTTTCTATTTCATGAGTGAGAAAAGCTAATTCCTCTTGCTCGATTTGAAATTGTTTGCCAACCACCGGGTAAAACAGGGGGAATCATATGGGGAGAAGTTTTTCTCAGAAATTCCTCCTTATTTAGGTTACCGTAGTGAAGTAGAAAATTCAGCCAAGTTTGGCTTAAAATTTTCCAGTTTCATAGGTGGCGTTGTGTACAGAGGTGGATTTTCAGAAATAAGAATGAGTTTGATTTGTAATTAAAATTCGTATCAGAATATTAATGCAATCAAAAATATTTTTAGCTTAAAAAAAACAAAAATGTTCATTTTGTAACTGTACGGAGAAAAAAATGAAATATCTTTAAACCAAATTTTGTACAACCTCAATGAAATTAGAATTTGGTTAAAATTTACTTAGATGGAGATATTTTGACATTTTAAAAATATTTGAAAAAATTTTAAACCCTGAAAATGGACGTCGAAGTGACAGTAGCTCTGTTTTTTGTAATTTGCAGAAGACCGGAAGTTTCTATCATGAAAATAGCACTTGTGAAGCATTAAAATATTATCCATAGGATTAACATAGGATTCGATTTTCTCCAACGGAGGTCTAGCAGGGCCTTAAGCACAGCAGAGGTGAAATTTGTCCCTTGATCTGAATGAATTTGTAAGGATGCGCCGAATCTGGAAACTCATTGCTGCACTAGAACCTTGGCCACTGTAGTCGCTTCTTGATCAGGGATTGAAAATGCTTCAGTCCACGTAGTAAAGTAGTCCATGACAACTAGGATGTATTTGTTGCCATTTGAAGATCGTGGTAAAGGACCCAAAATGTCCAATGCTATCCGCTTAAAAGGTGCTCCTACATTATACCGCTGCAACCATCCTCGGCTACGTTTCTTTGGTCCCTTTCGTGCCGCATAGCTATCACAAGATTAACACCATTTCTCTACATCTTGTCTAGTTTTGCTCCAATAGAAGCGTTCTTGAACTTTTCTGTAGATTCCTCATTACGCCGAAGTGGCCTCCAGTTGAGCTACTGTGCAATTCTTTCAAATCATCTTAAATTTGGAAGAACAAGCTGCCATTTGAAATTACGTCCATCATCAGACTCCCATTTCCTGTATAACACGCCATTTCTAATATGGATTTAGTCCCAAAGAGCCCAATATTGCTTAGTTGCAGGACTGTCGGTGGAGATGTCCTGCCAACTTGGTGTAATACTGGAAGAATCGTTTAATTCAAAAATTGGATTTATGTCTGGGTCTTCTTTTTGGCTTCTCTAAGTCCTTAATCACTCCATGGGTCTGGTTTTGATGGCGGTGAAACAGTAACTTGCTGTACCGATGGACTTACTAATTGATAGTTCTCTACTCTAGAACAATATCGGCAGCTTCCATTACACGCTCTCCTTGATAAAGCATCAGCATTTCCATGAAGAGTGCCTTTGCGATGACATATTTCAAAGTCAAACGCCTGGATTCGTTAAATCCATCTGGCTACCTGTCCTTCTGGATTTTTAAAATTTAAAAGGCAGGTTAAGGATGCGTGATCTGTCCGAAGCAAGAACTTTCTTCCATAGAGATAATGGTGGAAAAGTTCTATGGCTTTAATGATTGCTAGCAATTCCTTCCTGGATGTACAATTATTTCGCTCAGATTTCGACAAACATTTACTCCAATAAGCAATGACATATTCTTTATCATCAATTTCCTGCGACAAAACAGCTCCGATATTTTCGTTGCTGGCATCTGTGTCTAAAATGAATAATTTTCCGGGCTTGCAATATGCAAAAACGGGCGAAGATGTCAGCGCCTCCTTCAGTTGTTTATAAGCTTTCTCACATTCATCTGTCCATAGAAATCTCTGCTTAACTTCTGTCAACTTGTGAAGGGGTCTGGTAATACTTGAAAAACCCCTAACAAATTTCCTGTAATACGTGCATAGTCCAATAAAACTTCTTAATTGGTGGACATCTTCTGGGCGACTCCAGTCCTTAACTGCAGAGATCTTTTCAGCATCTGTTCTTACACCTTCAGCAGAGATAATGTGTCCCAGATAGCTTACTTCATGTCTAAATAAATTACATTTGCAAGGATTCAGTTTCAGGTTGGCCATTTTTAATTTTTCCAGCACCTATCGGATGTTTCTTACATGGTCTTCGAATGTGCGCCCTAGAATGATGATATCATCCAAATATAGCAAACCGGCTTCGTAGGAAAATCCTCGTAATACTGTCTCCGTCAGGCGTTCAAACGTTGCAGGTGCATTGCAAAGCCCAAATGGCTTGACCTTGAAGTGCCAAAGTCCTTGTCCTGTGGTAAACGCAGTCTTTTCCTGATCCTCAAGATGTATCTCTACTTGCCAGTAACCACTCTTCAGATTCAAAGTCAAAAACCATTGATTTCTTGATAAAGCATACAAGTGTATCGTTAATCCTAGAAGGAGGGTAACTATCTTTTTTAGTGATGTTGTTTAATCGATGATAGTCAACACAGAATCGGGTAGAATCATCTTTCTTCCGAACCAAAACAATAGGTGCAGCCCAAGGGCTCTCTGATGGCTCAATAATATCATTCTGCTGCATTTCCATCAGAAGATTATCCACCTCTTCCTGCTTAGCGAATGGTAGTCTTCTCGGATGTTGTTTAATGGGTGGATGATTTCATGTATCGAATCGATGCTGCGTTATTTTGGTTCGCCCAACATCATCTGATTTCTTGGAAGAGATCTCCGAATTCTAATAATAGATTTCTTGCAACATTCCTCTGTTTATCATCTATCTCAGCTTTCTGAAGGAGTTCATTAATTAGAGTGTCAGGAGGCTCAGATAGTGTGCCTTGACAATTTCTGTTAATACAGGTCACTGGAGTACAAATCGCCAGCAATTCTCCTTCTTTTATTAGTTTTGCCATATCGCTTAGATTAGCAACTCTTAACGGGATTAAATTTCGTGAAAGGTCGACGAGTGAAGAAGCCACTAGTACTCCTTTAACGCTATTGTCAGAATCTGGATATTTAATCAATCCATAGTGAAAATTATTATCTTCCGAAAGAACTCCGGTAACTATCGTCTCAGTTTTTGGTGGTAATGTTGTTTTACTCTTTGCAGTTATATGATGGACTGTTTTAATATCTGAATATCTCGTCTTAAAAATCGCTGTCTTCAGAACACGAGTGTAGTTCATTGTTTTCAAACTCTAACTTCAACTGGTTTTCTTTGAGGAAATCCAATCCAAGAATATATTCGTCATTTATAGCAGCGACATATGCCATATGATGGTACACGGCATTACCAAATGCAATGTTTAGATTGACTTTTCCATGCACTTTAATCTTATCACCAGTCGCAGTTTGAAGGTTAATGCAGGGTGGCGTCCAGATGAGTTTCTCACCAAGTTTGCGAGCCTGATTTGTCCTAATGATGGTTATGTTGGCTCCAGTATCGATTATCATTCTGCAAGCAACTTCGTTGACATGTTCCATAACGAAAATTCCGTGTCTTCGCCACTTACGGAAGAAATGTAAAACAATTTAAAATGGGGCTTCTGACTCTCTGCACATATCTGCCCCGCGAGATGGCCACATATCAGTTTCCCTGCTCTGGTGAAAGATCATTTCCACCATCTTGTGGTTTCGAGCAGTCTCTATGGACGTGTTCGACTGCACCGCAAGTCCAACATTGAATTTTCGTGTTTCTGCCTACTTTACTCAGTTCTAAGCTACGGAATTTTCGCCGCAGATCTTCAATTTGTTTTCTTAGATCATAGTCTGTATCAGTAGCAGACGGCCCTGATTGAGTGCCGGTCTTTACGCGCGGCCTGCTGGGCAGACTCTATCTTAAGTGCGTAGACTAGAGCAGATCCGATATCTTTGACATCGGCGAGTCTAAGTGCTTTCTGTATATCCGAATCCCGCCCACCATCGTTGAAGTGATGGAGAGCCAGATCTTGATGTGTCTCAGCTGGGCAGTCCGAAAATACTAAATGAGAAAGTCGCTGAATATCGGTAGCCAGTTCTTGCAGACTTTCACTCGCTTTTTGATAGCGGGATTTTAATTGTAATCTGCTGTATTCTTTATTACACTTTTCTCTAAACCGCAGCTCAAGCACACTCGATAGGGCTTGGAAATCGTGACTCTGCTCTTCCGAAAGCGTGTCGAGGATATTAACCGCATTTCCTTTAAAAGAAGCCGTCAGGTGAAAAGATTGGGCCCGGGGATTCCATTCATTATCTTCCGCTACCATCATAAACTGGGTCTTGTATACTTGCCAGGATGGTTTTCCATTGAATGTTGAGAGTTTAATAGTGGCCAGGGAAGGCATAAATGCCACATTGGGTTCCTCATGTCTGTTTGACATTTGTTTCTTCATGCATTCAATCTCCTTATTCATAATCTCTAATGCTTCTTAAAAGTTTTCTTCGATCACCAAAACCTTAGTTTCAACTGAAGTTACCTTAACTTCCATTGCATTTATCTTCCCCTAAATGATGTTGGAGAATTCTTCTCTAACATTTGCAATGTCCTTCTTAAGTTCCTTTTTAAGCTCCTCCTGTCCAGATTTTATCTGTTTCGTCATCTCGGTTTTAATCTCTTCTTGTTCAGCTTTCATCTCTTCTTGTTCAGCTTTCATCTCTTCTTGTTCAGCTTTCATCTCTTCTTGTCCAGCTTTCATCTCTTCTTGTCCAGCTTTCATCTCTTCTTGTCCAGCTTTCATCTCTTCTTGTTTAGCTTTCATCTCTTCTTGTCTAGCTTTCATATCTTCTTGTCTAGTTTTCATCTCTTCTTGTCCAGCTTTCATCTTTTCTTGTCCAGCTTTCATCTCAGCCATCTTCTCCGTTAATTTTTCGAGAAGACTTTTCATTAAATCCATATCCATTTTTCTTGTGACACGCGGCCTCAACTCTTCAACACCGCTTTTAACACCAGTTGTACCGAGCTTCGTTTCTCGTGGATTGAGAGTTGAAGAAAGCAACCACTCAATGAACAAAGGACTTTTATTCGTAAAAAATTTCCACTAGATATAGCAGTTGTAACAATCACTATTATACAGCTCCAATTCGTCAGATACAATAAGTAACAGCTTCTAATCACGAGTCTCAAATACCTCAGGCAGAGAACAGCTTCTTTAAACTAGCAGTCACGACTAATCGTCTTCACTCACTGACTGTCTTCACAAAACTGCCTAACTATAAGGTAGCGTCGGGCTGCGGTATTTACACCTGACTTGGCGGGGAAATCTACTAATTTCGCCAAGGTTCTGGAAACTTCTAGGCTGTCTCGCTAAATATTGGTTTCTACAGCTTAGGTGATAAATGTTTCCATAAGTATCTATTTCTCGCCATGTCACCAAATCATTAGAAAACCCGCTTTTAACGTATAACACTTCTAAATACAGCAATTTTTGCCCAAAATGTGAGTATTTCCGATCTGTCTGAGATATTTTGAGACATATACAATTATTATTTATAAATTTGAAACAATATATATATATATATATATATATATATATATATATATATATATATATATATATATATATATATATATATATATATATATATATATATATATATAATTATAAAGTTTTTTGTTACTTTAGGCTATGAGACAGCAAGATCTCTTGCGTACCATGGATGTGAAGTATATTTTGCATGTCGTAATCAAAAGAAAGCGAAAGAAGCAATGGATCAGATTTGTAAAGAAAGAGTTAGTAATTTATTTATTGCTCTCTGATTTTAAGATTTTTCAGCAAAACAATTACAACTAGAAATATTTTTAATGTTTTTATTAGTTTTCTATGATTTTTAAATGAATATAATTTTTTTGTTTTAAAGTTAATTTATATTACTTGTAAGAAAGAAAAAATGTTATTTCTATTGATTTTCTTTTTAAAATAAAAATGTACAAAATGTACAAAATTTGCGAAAATGACATTTTCTTTTAATTTAATCTAGTTCTTTCTATTTTTGATTTTTCTGTTTCTCCATTTTTTAAAAAGGATCATAAATTTTTCTTTTTAACCAAACCATGTGTTTTATATTATAATTGTATGCTACTTGAATTGTTAATTAATAAAAATATCAAAATAACATTACCTACCCTTGTATAAATTTTTTTGATAAGATTAAGCAATTTCCAAATATATTTCATTCAATTTGTTTTTCAAAGGTTACATTCAACAAGTTTTTCATTTATAATATCCATAATAATTTTTCTTTGGGAATAAAATTTAAAAAATCAAATATATTTCTGTTTTATCTATTTTGTGGTAGTGGTTAAGTGAATAGTATGCAGAGAAATTTTCTTCTAGTACTTGCTGAAACTATTGAAATATGTTGCTGAAACTATTGAAATATTAACCACTACTTTTAACAGAAGAACTATAAGAAAATTTCAAGTATATTATTCTCAGTTTATAAAAAGAAAATTTTAATCCATGGCATATCTAGTTCTTAATTGTCTATCAATTTTATGAATAAATGGAAGTGTTGAAAAAAATATGTGTTCTTTTCTGTTTGATTATTTGAAGGCAATGAAAGAGTTGAGAAATCTGTTCTGGAGTTGAATTCAAAAGTGGGAATGAGAAAGGTTGCTCAAAACTCATCTACTTTTAGATTTTGATATATTTTAAAACAAAGTTGGACAAATTTAAAAATTAAATATATTTGTTTAATAATAATAAAATAAAAGAAATGGATTTTTATTTTCGAACTGTACATTGAATACATCTTTTATTTTGTACTGCTCATGCTCTGTTTTTCACCTTATGTTTGTCACTTTTTATTTAGCTCTACTTTCTTCAGCCATTCATTGTCTAGATTCAAATAATTCAGTTTATTAAATATCAAGTGTCTCTTAACTGGTCTAGAAACATTTTAAATGCAATTTTTTAATTGACAAGTGAAATTAAATTTATTAATATTGAAAAATTATATGAATTTGACAAATATAAGTGAAATAGAAATTGTAAAAGCTTTCACTATCCTTAAAACTTCAAGTGCTTTTCTTAATCATTCTACAAATATAAAAAAGTTTGTTGTTACTATTACGAAAAAATATTAAACCTGGAAAAAAGTATTATAATAATAAAAACACATTTTAAGTCTGTTTGATCGTTTTCCTTATCTAATTCTTTTTCTAATAATGTATATTCAAAAGTAATTTGATATCAGAAGAGTGAGCATATAAACATATTGATATTTTTGTTTCATAATTGTATCAAAAATTGTATCATTTCTCACATATTACATTCACAAAGTTTCACTTATTACGCATTATTGAATATTTTAGTTAATAAGGAAATGAATAATATATCATGTAATATTTCATTTTCATTCTTTGCTTTGCAGTAGATTATACTTTCAAAGTAAGCAAAATTTTAGCATCGTCTCTAAAGTAATTAAATGTTTTAAAGAGTATTTTTTTACACAAATTGTTTATAGTTTTGGAATTTCACAAATATTTTATTCTAAATTATTAAGTTTTGATAGATTACTATAAATTTAACTGCTACATAACATTTGATTGTCCTTTTTGAAAAAATTATTGGAGATTATGGTGTTTAGTGTCTATTTTTATTTTATAAAATGCTAATTTGCTTATAATTTTTAGATTTAACTTTGGCTAACTTGTAATATTATTTATAATCAAAATTTAAAGAGAAAATCTAAATTGTTAATTTTTCAGATGATATAGTGTACAGTCATTAAAAGAAAACAGTTTTATAACTTTTCTTATTTAAATTTACAGATATATAATGAAAAAATTAGATTATTCTGAAGGGTATTTTAAATGTTGCCTTAAATCTCTTTATTTTATTTTAAATTTAGGGAAAGGCATGAAGCTCTTATTTTTGAGAAAAATATTACTTACAAACTATTACTTTTATGAAGGTTATTCATAAAAGTAATAGAAGTGCAATACTTATTACTGACACTAGACAGAATCTGTTTATTTGAAATCAGACATTGTTAAATGTATTGCATGTTTATTGTAATTCCATAGATTAACAGCAAGTTATTTTATTTTAGCCAAACTCAAATCTTCATTTTTTACCCTTGGATTTGGAAAGTTTAAAAAGTGTTAAAGAGTTTTGCAAAAAATTTGAGTTAGAAAAAAAGTAAGATTTTTTCTAAGATATAAAAAATATTAGTTTTAGCTGTTTTCTTATAAATCATGAATTTGTTTAAAATTTTTCAATATGTTTTTTTTCTAGTGTTGATATATGAGAATTTGATTTATTAAATATGAAATTATCACAAAAATATAGCTGATTTGTACCAAAATGTTTTGCATATATGGCAAAATCTTTGTTATTTTAACAATTTGTTAGTTTAGAGCAGTGTTTCCCAACCTTTTTTATGTCATGCCCCACCCAAGCCTTTTGAAAATTCTTATGTAAGATATACATAACTTTTAATATTAAAAAATTGAATTGTTTACTTAAGAAACTTAAATAATAGGTATTTGGAAGAAATCACTAGGATATTAATAAAACACAGTAAGAAAGTAAGTTTTCAAAACATATAATAGAAAACTAAAATTCATATGCGAAATAATTTTAATAAAGATTTTTCCATAATAATTTAATATTTTAATTTAGTATGATCCTTGTTCTGGAGGCTTGCTGCACAGAGATTTTAGGTTAGCTTCAGTCTCAGGTCTCCCCATTGTGTTATATCCAGATAATTTCTTTGTTTTACCAATAAATAATTTGCAGCACTAAATCCTCATTCAGTTAAATATTTACTGACTCCTATTTCAAATTTGTAGAGTTCTATTTCAAAAAAACACTACAGAAGTTGTGATGGGCCATTCAGATATGAACAAACTGCAATATTTAGCGAGATTTTTTAAATCATCTGGGGTTCCATGCAGAGCCTGATGTCTGCTACAGGGAGGCGACAGGACTTAACGATGACAAAAACTCAGTTGATATTTTAATCTCGTGAAACGAATTTATAATATTTATTGTACACAATTACTTAAGAATTTGCTTTTTTCTTTCAGTTTTAGCACCCAAAATCTAGCATTGCACTTAAATGGCCTGGAGAAAAAGGGTTAAACTCATGTCAAGTCCATTTTCAAATTACACCCCTTAACAATCAAACTACACTCCCTGTGGGATGTGGGCCCCACTTTGGGAAACACTGGCTTAGAGCAATTTAAATATGTGGTATAAATTTTTACATGGTACAAAAGGAACTATTATAAATCTAGAGTATATATTTGAATACAAGACAATAGATTGTGAAGTAGTGAATAAAAAATTTTTATATTTCTTATTATTTTCAATAATAACAGTAATTTATAGCATAAACAAAAGAAACAATAAATACATTAAGAAATAGATTTGTTTTGAATGATCTTTTCATGTACTGATGTGATAAAAATAAACTTGAATGTTAAACAGTATATTTTTGTGAAAGGAGTCAAATGTTAAGTAAAGATTGATGAATTGGAAGCGAAGAATTGTGTCTCTTTAAGATCAACTCTAAGATGTCAACTTAATAAATCATAATATTTTTTTATATCATGCGTCATAAATAAAAAAATTATGCATTTTAATTTTTAATTAATTAATGTGAGATTTTAAATGTTATCAATAATTTATAGATATAATATTTTCTTAAGTATAAATAATATGATTTTTAGAAATGTGTATAAATTTCATTTCAATTTTTTTAAAAATAAATAAAAGCAGGTTTTGCATTAATAAATAAAACAAAACATGAAATTTATTTATTCTCTGTGTTATGTAAAACAAGCAGTTTTATTCATAAGCATAGAAAAATATTTCTTATATTCAGTTAGATCTTATTATTTATTCCTTGTGCATGCTGACTAATATATTGGTAATTTATTATTATTTTGAAGTAATCTTAAAATGAAGTTAATCTGAAGTGTGGCAACTATGTAGTTTTAAATATTAGATTTTTTAAAGAATTTAATCATTATTTAAATTTTTGAGAAAAAGTCACTTATCTGCAATCTACATTTCCTTGTTAAGAATATGATTTTGTAACTCAGAATATAAATTTAATCATAGTGAATTGGAATATGAATAAATTATCTTAACCAAAGAGTAATTCTTTATAAATTTGCCTATTTCCGAAATTAGAATAATACTGTTAATGATAGACACTTTTTTCACTGAATATTTATAAATACTGATAATAAAGACTTAACAATGTTGCAAAAAAATTTTTTTTACTTCTTAAATTATGATTTAGTGCTGAAATTTTGTTAAATGGAAATAATTTCAAATATTAGAAATTTAGAAATTATATGTTACTAAATTTTATTGATACTAGTGCAACAACTAAATTTTATTATTTGGGAATAAAGAAATTAAAAATCAAAAGTCTCTACTTCAAGTAACACTATTTATCATATATTACCATAAAAATATGTCTTTTAGAGATCATTGTCATGAAAAATTTATAAAAAATTAATTTACTGTGATAAAAAAAAGTATCAGTTACCAATTTTTTGGAAATATGAAATAAATATATATGTATAATTTTTTTTTCATTTAGACCCATTCATATGCTAATACTAAATGCTGGAGTTTTTGGTCTTCCTTTTTCATTGACCGAAGATGGTTTTGAAAGAACTTTCCAAATCAATCATTTAAGCCACTTTTATTTAGTGAAGTTATTGACTCCAATACTTATTAAATCAGCTCCTTGCAGAGTAGTAGTACTGTCTTCTGAAAGTCATAGGTAAAGCTTTTCTACTTAATAAAAATTTATATAAGATTAATATTTCCTTTATTTTGCTGCATTTTATATATTTTCTTTGAAGAGAAATTTTTTTTCTGTTGAAATAATTCATTAAAAAAAAAAAAAATATTCCATGTTTTCCATTTCTTGAAATGTTATTAAGTTCAAACTATGATACTATATTTTACTAATAGGTTATGAGAGAGAGAGAATTAAATTGAAATTCATCCACATTATTTTTAAACATTTAAATGTGTTATCATAAATATATTATTAAAAATATATTATCTATTCAAATGAAAAGAAATTATATGTTAATTATTGTTGTGAATTGTACTTCAAATTTCATGTTCTCAACTACACTAACTTTCTAGTAAAGATTCAAATAATGTGCTTTTTTTTTCAAAGACAAAGCTGCTTCCAATTTAAAAAGCATTTCATACTAAGAAAATTTTTATCACGTAATAAAATTTAGGTCCAGTGAAAAATTCATTTCATATTAGAGTAATTTAAATTATTGTAAAATATCCAAATACTTATAGTTTGATATTCAATAAATTGTTGCTTTCAAGATTTCTGTAATGTTAAAAACATTTCATTTTTTTTTTAATTGACAAAACTTTGTTTGCCAAGTTTTCATTAAAATTTTAGTGAATGTTTACAAAGTGAATCACATTGAAAGTATAAGATAACCTCAGCTATGTTTCTTCCTTTATTATTTCTATTTTTTTGTAAATGTGGAATTTTTTTTTCTTTTAGCGTAGGAACTAAAATTCCTTTATCTCTCAGAATTTTTCCAAAATAAATTTTGTGCTGTATAAGTTTTGCTTGAGAATTTTTGAATATTTCTTTATTCTGTTTATTTGGTTTAATTTAAATATTTAGAGTAAATTTTATAATTTTTCTTACAACCTTTTAACCTTTATTTAAATGAAAGATTTTGGATTAGATTCACAGTAAATTCAATAAATGTTTTTTGATTAGTTGTCGCTTTTAAGTTTCATTTTCCTATTCTTTTTTGTTTTTCTTAAGTAACTCTAATTTTCAAGATTATATGTAAAAGTTATAAAGAAACTATTTCAGTTTCAAAATTTCTAAAATAGCAATCAAAGGCAAATAAAAAATTTTTGTATCAAAGGATGAATAAAATTAGAGATAATTTGCTAACATTTGATTTCATAAAAATTTTTCATCATCAAAATGATAACTGTTAATTTCTATTACAATATTTTGTCTATGTTTAAAAGTCTGAAAAGCTTTTCCTACTTTGCTTAGAAATGATGTATACTAAAATGCTTTGTTTTTAATACTTTTATATGTATTTCTGATTTTGCTATATCCTTCAAAATTAAATTTAGAATCTCTAAACAAATAAAGCAGTCTAAATTTTATTATATTGCCTTTAAATTTTGAATATTTTTCTTGATACTAGTACCATCCTATGATTGTATAAACCATGATTGATACGAGAATGAGTTTATTTCTGTTTAAATTAATTTATATGTTATTACATATGTGGAGCTACAAATGTCATTATATATGTATGTTAGCTTTTTTTTTTTTTTTTCTTTAGTGTGTTCACTTGCTTGCAATGCTTGGAAAGGTGATCATTTGCTGTGTTATCACTTACAATTATTGGAACAAGGGATTTTTTTTCTCCTTTAATCTTTATTGGTTTACTTCACTGATTGTAAAAGTTTATTGAATAAGTATGAAGCCTGATACTCGTTCATGAACATGTAGAAAGGAGAATTCTAATCCAATTTCAACTTTATCATTTACATTTATAGACTATATGGGAAGTGATAATTGGAAGGACTTAATTTTTTTATTTATAAGCTGTGTGATCTGGATTATCAAGGCTTTTATCATTATGTACATAACAGTTTAGCATGATTTTTTAAAAATATTTATCATTAAATACATATTTAAAGTAAATTAATAATTGATAACAATAATATACTTTGCTTACTAATAAATTATAAAATATAAGAAAACATAAAAAATAAACAGAATTTTATATGGATTGAGAAAAAATTAAATCAATTTTAATTATGTTTACTTTTTAAAAAAGTTGATTGGAGCATTGCTCAAAAAAATTTTGATTTTCTAATCCCTTTCAGTAATTTATATGTATAAATGGCAGTCTCCAGCATTCAGATGTATTCATCTTGATTTATAAAAGAGAGTCAGAATTATAGTTTAGAAGTATAATTTAAAAATTAAATATCTTTACCAACTTAAAGTTACTCTAACATGGTTAAATGAAAATTATCTATAAATAACTATAAAAAATGAAAACAGTGGAAATGCTATCAAGAGCTCCAGAAAAGGAACTCTTGATAACATTTCCATTGTTTTTATTTTGTAGAAAGTAGTTTCTGTGTGAAAAAATGCTTAATCTATTATCAGTTATGTTAAATTTTAGGCATGTTTTTACTTCTCATTGTACAAAGAAAAAAGTTTCAAATGTGCTTTTAAAACTGATTGTGTCAAAGCTTTACAAACTGTTTCAATTGCACATTAATCATAAGACTCAATTGGCTAATTCATCTTACTTATTACTTTTGGAAGCTCTTTTATTTTTATTTATCAAAAAGATTTAATTTTAAGACATTTATTGTTTTTTTCTTATATAGTAGTAAACAATAAGTGAATAAGAAGCATATATTAAAATAATTTTTGCTGAAGATAACATGAGATAATTGCTGATTGTTTTAAAAGGCAACAATACTTTTGATTTTTACTCTCTGTAATCTATAGAAGAGAAGAAGAAATAATAGGTTTTATCTAAGCAAGGGACAAAAATTCTATTGGCCATTCGAACTAATGATGATGAATAAGATGAAACAAAATGTAACCGCCAATAATTTTGCAATAAATGCTTTAAAGAAGATTTATTAAGATGTTTACAAAATTGAATTAAGTCGCAGAAATTAAATATCTTATCTTTGCCAAATTTATATGCAGGGTGTTTCCGAGTGCTGTGTACAAACTTGGAGGGGAGGTAGAGAACATTGTGAGGAGTCATGACTATACATAGGAAAGTATGGATGTAAACATCACCTAACGAGATAAAGTGGCACAAAGACAGTAATAACACAACACAGAATGTAGTGTAAAACGTTTTATTAAACAAAAAACCAATAATAAATAAAAAGTATGATAATCAGAGATGTTCGAGATTGCGATCGTTGGCGTGTATGCACACACAACACCGACACGGCATGTATTGATGAACATGTTTAAAAACACCAAGATTTTCACAGATCGTTGTAACTGTGATGAATATCCATGCGACCAAGTCCGTTTCAGAAATGACAAGTGTGTCCTACATGAGGTTCTTTATGGCATTCCAGAGAAAAAATCCAGAGGCAAGAAATCTGGGAGGCCAAGCGCTGGGACCACCAAGCCCAATCCACCTGTTTGGAAATGTCCAGCCTAAATGCTCACATACACATCTTTCATAATGACGTGGTGTTCCCTCCTGTTGACATGTGGGGCTGAATAGGAGTGGGAACATCAATAAGCAGCTCTGGAAGTACCTACTGTAGAAAGACGAGATACTTGTCAGAGTCCAGTCGAGGTGGTAAGATGTATGGTCCAAGTAAACTGTCACCTATGATACTTGCCCACACATTAACAGTAAAGCGTTGTTGCATAGCTCGTGTCGGGTGCTATGTGGGTTAATTAAGGCACACATGTGTGTGTTGTGCATATGAAACACACCTTTATGTGAAAAGGTTGCTTCATCCCGGAACAACACGGAACTGACAAAGTGCATGTCTGACGCACTTTGGTTAACAAACCACTGTGCAAACATGTCACATCGAAGGTGATCATCTAGCTGTAATAACTGCACTCTCTGTACATGAAAAGAATGCAAGTCTTCGCCAGGCAGTACACAATGGATAGTTGTTTCAGACCTTCTGCTTGCAGCTGCATGTGTCCGTACACTGGTGCAGGGATTTCGGTCCACCGCATGTAGCACATCTTTTTCAAATATGGATGTTCACGGCCTTCCAGTACCTACAATCATAGCTCTGAAGGCAGAGGTGTTACAATGATGGAGAGTAAGGGGCTATCCTGTCCCGGGCGCAGCTTCCAGAGAGACGCCAAATCATTTCAAAGATAAACAAAATTTTTCAGAAAATTTCAATCATTGTTTTATTATAATATTAACCTTATTCATTGAAATAAACTTTGCATTTTATAATTATTGTGTCAAGTCCAGGAAAAAAAAAAGAGAGAGAAGATTTGGAAAAGAGAAAAGGTTGTTGATGAAAAATGAGGAAGAGCTGTGGGAAACTTCCCATTAACGAAACTCTTATTCTTATATTTCAATAATTTTGCATAACTTAGTTCCCTTTAAAAATTGTGTTTATTTAACCATGCTTTCAATTTTCATTTCATAATCATTTAGATTATCAGTTTTCATTCTTTAATTCCTTACCATTTTAATTTTCATAATTTGTGATACTAATTTTTGTACTAGAAATCTTGTAAATATGTAAATAATGTAAATATCTTAATTTTTATCATATAAAATTTCTGGAATACTCTTATATTTCTTTATCAATAATAATTTTGCGTGGTTTAGTTCCTTTTGAAAAGTTTACTCTTTTAAGCATACTTCAATTTTCATTTCTTAACTAGTTTGATTATCGATTTTCATTCTTTTAATCCTAACCTTTTTAAGTTTCATACTTTGCTCAAAGTTTGTGATACTATGTACTAAAAATCTTGTAAATGTGTAACTAACGAAAATATTTTGATTTTTTTTTTCATTCAAAATTTTTGGAATATTAGATTGGTCAGTTCCATTTAAATGCATATGAGAGGTTTCCATTTTAGTGTAAAGTCATTTACTAAATTATTTGTATTAATGTTATATGGTAATTTTTTGGATTTATTAACTTAGGTAGATTGCAGAAGAGTAAGCTCATGAAAGACACCTATTTAATTTTGTAAACACGCCAAGATTCACAGTGCCTTTTATGTCTTAACTGTTATACAGGTTATCTAAGTAAGGTTACGTTACTAAAAAAATCATAACAATAATATTAACAAAACAAATAACTTTGTTTTATTCAAAATAAAAAAAAAGCTTTCAATGAATATTATTTCCATTGGACCCTTCTAGATGTCATAATTACTCAAAAATTAAAAAAAAAATTTGTCGAAATTTCAGTGTTTCGAAATATTATTTGATGTGCTTTTTTTAATTTCTTATAAGAGATTAAATCCTTTTATTTAACAAGCAGTATTTCATTCATTAACATTTTTAATTTCCTTTTATGATAAAAAATGTGAAAATGTAATCTTATTTTGACTATAATAATGTAATAAAAAGTTATTAGCAGAAAAAGAAAATTTCATATATAACTGAAATATTATTAATGAAAACACTTGTAAGAATTTAAATATGCTAATAGCATCAGAAAAATCAAATTTTTCTTCAGTTATCAAGAAGCAATATAAAAAGATTAGTTTCAGTTGTTATTGAGACTTTGGGAAATTATATTATGCATTGTCCCAAAATAAAAAAATAAAAAAAAATCCTTGTATTTTTATCTCAGGTTTTATTGCAGCCTTTTAGCCTAGTGTCCCGTTATACTCGTGACAAAATTCCTGCTGAAAAGTGTTTCTTATTAGCAGTCCCCTTTGTCCAAAATACTGTGTCCAGCATGGAGGAAATACTCTCCATAGTATTCAGCATCAAACTGACCTTCAAAGAAAGGGGGGAAATTCTTCATAAAATAGCACTATAGTATGCCCCCTAGGGAATTGCTTTCCTGGAATAGAAATGGTAGGGATCGAGAACTATATAATTACCTCCAAATTTTAGGAAAACAGATAAACTTTCTCTCCATTTCATAGTTCACACAGTTAATATTTCGTTTGTTTTCAAATATCACACTTCATCGGAAACAAAAATGTAAACTTTTGAAAATCTGAAGTTTTGATATTTAAAATATTATTGCCGTAAGTTGTATTTTCTGAGTATTAAATAATCTTTCAATTTGAATATTTATTTCATATTTTTGCTGATATAAATATTTACTAACATATGCTTGCTGAGTTTTGAAAATTAATTATTAAATTACTTATTAGTTATAACTATTAATTTAAGAGTAATTTATTCAATATTTAAATATTTTTGTTTGGGGAAATAATTATTATTTGGCTCTTAATTTTGTCGGCTTTACATTAGCACCTTATATTGAAAAATCTTTTTTTCAAATGATAGAATTTAAAAAGCTATAAAGGTTTTTTTTTTTTTTTTCTCATTTTAAATGTTTTCTTCCTTTTAAATGTTTTTTCTTTTTTGTATGCTTAAATGTACAGAATATATTTTTTAAATAATTAGTTCAATTTATATAAAAACAAATATTTAAACTTGAAAAAAATCATTCAGAAATTTATAAAGAAATCGTACATATTTCTCATTTTCGTAACTTTATGACATTGTATGAACAGAACTTCTAAAATGATTCTTAGTAGAAATAAATTTTGATTTTAATAAAAATTAGCCCTTATTTTCAAAATGAAATATATTTCAATAACTTAAATAAGCAGTGTTATTAAATGCTTAAAAAAATAGGAAGAAAGTTTTCACCTCTAAGATAACTAATTGAGAAAATATTATAATGAAATTAGGTGATTTAACAGTTAAAATATTTTTTTTATGTCAGCACTTGTTATTCTTGATAATAATTTTAATCAATGAAAAACTTGTGAAAGAACAATATAAAGTGCAGTGCATCAGTTTGGAGAAAAAAAAATTTTAATAATATAATATATATTGTTTGGTAGAAAATGTCTAATTATATTAAATATACATAATTTTACTTGAATTTATGTGTTTTGATTTTTAATTTAAGAAATTTGCAAAATATTTTTGTTGTCTGTATTAACGTTCCATTGGTCATCAGATATTTGCATTGATAATATTATGGCATATAATTTAGTTATCTAAACTGAAATTAGATGAAGACTTATTAACAAAGGTCTTCTAATTTTGGAATCAGAAAAATTGGTTTTATATTCTATAAAAATGAAATATTATAAACTATCACTATTACATTTTGTGAATTAAATTTTTTTACAATAAAAATAATTTTGGTTTACCTTAATGGCCTTAATGATATAATTTAAAAAAGCTCTTTTAAATGTGAAATTTCCCATACAGTTAAAATTGTTTTTCACAGGCATTTTTCTGAAATAAAAAAATGAAATAAAATTTTCTGTTTAATCTGTGGTAAATGAAATCTTTAAAAAGATATCATTGTGAAAAATCAGGTAATTTGATCCTAAATTAGGAGTGTAAAGTCTTATTCAATTATTATTTTGCAATAAATAGATAAAGTTTGTTAAGTTAGTAATATTATAGAATTTTTGAAAATATTGTACCGAGCTTCGGGGTTCTTGCGGATTGAGAGTTGAATAAAGCAACCACTCAATGAACACAAGGCTTTTATTCGTAAAAATGTTACTAGAAATACCAACTGCATCAATCATAATTATACAACTACAATTCATCATATACAATAAGTAACACCTTCCAATCACAGGTCTCATACCTCAGATAGAGAACAGCTTCTCTAAAGTAGCAGTCACGACTAATCGTCTTCACTCACTGACTGCCTTCACAAAACTGCCTAATTATGTCCGGCTGCGGTATTTATACCTGACTTATCGGGAAAGTCTAAATACCGCAATTTTTGCCTAAAATGTCAGTATTTCCGATCTGTCTGAGATATTTTAAGACATATACAATAATTATTTATAAATTTGTAACATTGCCCCCCTCTCAAGGACTGCACGTCCCGGGGGGTACAATCCCCTGATAGGAGGCCAAATTTAATATAAAAGAATTTACAATTTAAGAGGATTCACAACACATTACATACACAAACAATTAAAAATACAGATACAGAAAAATAGAAAATATTAAAATTATCTATACTATTTACAAAGAGACTATGGTATACTAATTTTTACTTTACATTACGATAAGGAGCTAATCTATCATAATGTACTACCTTTGGTTTTGAAAAAGATGATTTCCTTATACGAACCACGACGTCATTCAGTCTTTTTAGGACTGTGTAGGGACCTTCCCAGTTGGCTTGCAACTTTGGAGAAAGTCCTTTACGTAGAATCGGGTTCCACAACCAAACTTTATCACCTTCCTGAAATTCATGTCCTGTCGCTCTTGTGTCATACCTTGTCTTCATTCTTTCGGTCGTCAGGTAGATTCGGTCTCGAGCAAAGTTATGGACATCTTCAAGTCGTGCCGGAAGGTCTCGAAGGTATTCCTCTGGCGATGAAGTATCCGATGGACGACCAAACTGAAGATCACAAGGGAGACGAAGTTCACGACCAAAGAGCATTTCTGATGGAGTATATCCGGTAGTCTCATGGACAGCACTGCGATATGCAAGCAGAAACAGCGGTAGCTACAAATCCCAATCTTGCTGATTTCTGGAAACCATAATTGAGAGATTATTTAAGACGGTTCTGTTAAACCTCTCTACCATGTCGTCCGATTGCGGGTGTCATGCCGTGGTCTGCGTCTTGTCTATTCCAAAAATTTGACACATTCCTTTAAACACAGCAGAGGTGAAATTAGTCCCTTGATCTGAATGTATTTATAAAGGTGCGCCGAATCTGGAAACCCATTGCTGCACTAGAACCTCGGCTACTGTCGTCGCTTCTTGATTAGGGATTGAAAATGCTTCAGTCCACTTAGTAAAGTAGTCCATGAACACTAGGATGTATTTCTTGCCATTTAAAGATCGTGGTAAAGGACCCAAAATGTCCAATGCTACCCGCTCAAAAGGTGCCCCTACATTATACCGCTGCAACATTCCTCGTCTACGTTTCTTTGGTCCCTTACGTGCCGCACAGTCATCACAAGATTGGCAAAATTTCTCTACATCTTGTCTAGTTTTGCTCCAATAGAAGCGTTCCCGAACTTTCTGTAGAGTCTTCATTACTCCGAAGTGGCCTGCAGTTGAGCTACTGTGCAATTTTTTCAAAACATCTGAAATTCTTGATTTTAGAAGAGCAAGCTGCCATTTGAAATTACGCCCATCATCGGACTCCCATTTCTTGTATAACACGCCAATTCTAATATGGAGTGAGGCCCAAAGAGCCCAATATTGTTTAGTAGCAGGACTATAGGTGGAGATGTCCTGCCAACTTGGTCTCATACTGGAAGAATCTTTTAATTCAAAAATTGGATTTATATCTGGGTCTTCTTTTTGGGCTTCTCTAAGTCCTTTATCACTCCATGGGTCTGGTTTTGATGGCGTTGAAACAGTAACTTGGCGTACTGAAGGACTTACTAATTGATAGTTCTCTACTCTAGAACAATATCGGCAGCTTCCATTACACGGTCTCCTTGATAAAGCATCTCCAATTCCATGAAGAGTGCCATTGCGATGACGTATTTCAAAGTCAAACTCCTGTATTCGTTGAATCCGTTAGGCTACCTGTCTTTCTGGATTTTTAAAACTTAAAAGCCAGGTTAAGAATGCGTGATCTGTCCGAAGCAAGAACTTTCTTCCATAGAGATAATGGTGGAAATGTTCTATGGCTTTAATGATTGCTAGCAATTCCTTCCTGGATGTAATTTAATTTCGCTTTGATTTCGACAAGCATTTAACGATATAAACGCCTGCTTCAGTTGTTTAAAAGCATTCTCACATTCATCTGTCCATAGAAATCTCTGCTTAACTTCTGTCAACTTGTAAAGGGGTCTGGCAATACTTGAAAAACCCTTAACAAATTTCCTGTAATACGTGCATAGTCCAAGAAAACTTCTTAATTGGTGGACATCTTCTGGACGACTCCAGTCCTTAAACTGCAGAGATCTTTTCAGGATCTGTTCTTACACCTTCGGCAGAGATAATGTGTCCCAGATAGCTTACTTCACGTCGAAATCAATTACATTTGCAAGGATCCAGTTTCAGGTAGGCCATTTTTAATTTTTCCAGCACCTATCGGATGTTTCTCACATGGTCTTCGAATGTACGCCCTACAATGATAATATCGTCCAAATATACCAAACAGGCTTCGTAGAAAAGTCCTCGTAATACTGTCTCCATCAGGCGTTCAAACGTTGCAGGTGTATTGCAAAGCCCAAATGGGGTAACCTTGAACTGCCAAAGTCCTTGTCCTGTGGTGAACGCAGTCTTTTCCCGATCCTCAAGATGTATCTCTACTTGCCAGTAACCACTCTTCAGATTCAAAGTCAAAAACCATTGATTTCTTGATAAAGCATACAAGTGTATCGTTAATCCTAGGAAGAGGGTAACTATCTTTTTTAGTGATGTTGTTTAATCGACGATAGTCAAAGCAGAATCGGGTGGAATCATCTTTCTTCCGAACCAAAGCAATAGGTGAAGCCCAAGGACTCTCTGATGGCTCAATAATGTCATTCTGCTGCATTTCCATCAGAAGATTATCCACCTCTTCCTGCTTAGCAAATGGTAGTCTTCTCAGATGTTGTTTAATGGGTGGATGGTTTCCTGTATCAATTCGGTGTTGCGTTATCTGATTTCTTGGAAACGAGGTCTCCGAATTCAATTAATAGATTTCTTGCAGCATTCCTCTGTTTATCATATAACTCTGCATTCTGAAGAAGTTCATTAATAAGAGTGTCAGGGAGCTCAGATAGTGTGGCTTGACAATTTCTGTTAATACAGGTCACTGAAGTACAAGTCGCCAGCACTTCTCCTTCTTTTATTAGTTTTGCCTTATAGCTTAGATTAGCAACTCTTCCGGGATTACATTTCGTGAAATGTCGACGAGTGAAGAAGCCACTAGTGCTCCTTTAACGCTATTGTCAGAATCTGGTTATTCAATCAGTCCATAGTGAAAATTTGTATCCTCTGAAAGAGCTCCGGAAACTATCGTCTCAGTTCTTGGTGGTAATGATTCACTCTTTTCAGTTAGATGATGGACTGTTTTAATATATGAATATTTCGTCTTAAAAATCGCTATGTTTTCAGAACACGAGTGTAGTTCATTATTTTTAAAATCTAATTTGAAATGGTTTTCTTTAAGGAAATCCAATCCGAGAATAAATTCGTCATTTATATCAGCGAAATATCCTATATGATGGTACACGGCATTACCAAACGCAATGTTTAGATTGACTTTTCCATGCACTTTAATCTTATCACCAGTCACAGTTTGGAGGGTAATGCAGGGCGGCGTCCAGATGAGTTTCTCACCAAGTTTGCGAGCCAGATCTGTCCTAATGATAGTTACGTTGGCTCCAGTATCGATTATCATTCTGCAGGGAACTTCGTTGACATGTCCCATAACGAAAAGTCCGTTTTCTCCGCCACTTACGGAAGAAATGTGAAACAATTTAAAATGGGGCTTCCGACTCCCTGGATATTTCCGCCCCGCGAGATTCTCTCATATTAGTTTCCCTGCGGTGGTGTTTCCACTATCTTTTGGTTTCGTACAGTCTCTGCGGGCGTGTCCAATAGCACCGCAAGTCCAACACTGAATTTTCGTGTTTCTGCCACCTTTACTCAGTTCTAAGCTACGGAATTTTCGCCGTAGATCTTCAATTTGTTTTCTTAGATCATAGTCTGTATCAGTAGCAGAGACGGCTCTGAGTGAGTGTCTTTACGCGCGGCCTGCTGGGCAGACTCTATCTTAAGTGCGTAGACTAGAGCAGATCCGATATCTTTGATATCGGCGAGTCTAAGTGCTTTCTGTATATCCCAATCCCGCACACTATCGTTGAAGTGATGCTTGGAAATCGTGCCTCTTCTCTTCCGGAAGCGTCCCGAGGATATCGTCCGCGTCTCCTCTTAAAGAAGCCGCCAAATGAAAAGCTTGGGCCCGGGTATTCCATCCATTAGCTTCCGCTACCATCATAAACTGGGTCTTGTATATCTGCCAGGATGATTTTCCATCAAATGTTGAGAGTTTAATCGTGGCCAGGGAAGGCATAAATGCCACATTGGGTTCCTCATGTCTGTTTGACATTTGTTTCTTCAAGTTTTCAATCTATTCATATTGTCTAATGCTTCTTCAACGTTTTCTTCGATCTCCAAAACCTTAGTTTCAACTGATATTACAGTAACTTCCATTGCATTCATCTTCTCTTGAATGATGTTGGAGAATTCTTCTTTAACACTTACAATGCCCTTTTAAGTTCCTTTTTAAGCTTTTCCTTTAAGCTTATATTTCATCTCCTCTTGTCCAGCTTTTATCTCAGCCATCTGCTCCGTTAATTTTTCGAGAAGATTTTCATTAAATTCATATCCATTTTTCTTGTGACACGCTGAATCAACTCTTCAACCTCGCTTCTAACACCAGTTGCACCGAGCTTCGGGGTACGTGTGGATTGAGAGTTGAATAAAGCAACCACTGAAAGAACGCTAGACTTTTATTCGTAAAAATTTTACTAGAAATACCAACTGTATCAATCACAATTATACAACTACAATTCATCATATACAATAAGTAACAGCTTCCAATCACAGGTCTCATACCTCAGATAGAGAACAGCTTCTCTAGACTAGCAGTCACGACTAATCGTCTTCACTCACTGACTGTGTTCACAAAACTGCTTAACTATGTCGGGCTGCGGTATTTATACCTGACTTGGCGGGGAAATCTACCATTTTCGCCAAGGTCCTGGAAGCTTCTTGGCTATCTCGCTAAATATTGGTCCTAGAGCTTAGGTGATGGATTTTTCCAGAAGTATCTATTTTTCGCCAAGTCGCTAAAAATCTTGCCCCGTCGCCAAGCTTTCTCTCGCCAAAACATCGCCAAGTCACCAAATCATTAGAAAACCCGCTTTTAACGTATAACACGTCTATATACCGCAATTTTTGCCCAAAATGTGAGTATTTCTGATCTGTCTGAGATATTTTAAGACAAATAATTATTTATAAATTTGCAACAATATGTTAAGATAAGTTATAGTATACGTTCAATACCAAATGATCATCAATTTATAGAATCTTTCATAAATAAGCTAACGCACAATTAACAGGGAGTGAAAATGTTTGTTTCAATTGGTTAACAAACTAGGAGGAAAAAAAAAACATTAAAAATTTTGTAAGACATTGTTATGGAAAAGTTAAATCATTAAAATGAATTTTCTTAAAAGTTAAAAATTAATTAATAAATAAATATCCCAACTGAAAACTATAATATCCGGATCACAAGGGCTACAGTTCCCATATCTGTTTTCCTAACTGAGAGCGCTGGGGTGCGAAGCATATGTCCCAGTTTGGTGGTCAGCCCAAAGCGAAATCCCCGGTGTTTAGTTCCCAAGCATGACTGGTCCTCAGTTAATCGACCCATTGAAAGAATGAAAGGTTGAATGATCTAGCCTGAGAATCGAACCTCTGTCTTGGAGTGCAAAGTCACCATGTTTAATAAATAAAAATTTGTGTGAATTTTGTCATTCAGATTTCCATGGAACAAAAGTCTATAGAGATATGTGGGACTGAATGCTGTTACTCAGCATTATAAGAGAAATTAAATCTAAAACTCTATTAAAACTTCCAACATGCCTTATTTCATGCGGTGAAGAAAGAAGAAGAGGTTGCCATTCAAATATTTTTAACTATTTCTGTATTAATTGCAAATTATGAACGTTCATTATGCAAAATAAAATTAATTTTGACTTATTTATGATCCACCATGAGTCAAAGCTGACTATGTGATTTAACAATTTTAAGCATAGAAAATTTTTCTATTTTTCAAATTTTTCTTTTTCAAAAAGAATTTGAATGATCAATTTTGATAAAGTAATTGATCAATTCGCTTCAGCATAGGCAAGAAAAATGTGTATAGTATAGTATATGAGATATCAAATAATTACATCTGCTTATATCTATGATAAATAACGAATTATTTCATTTTTATGTTTTTTAAAATAATTGTATTGGTATATTAAAAATCAATAATATCTTTTTATAATTATTTTTAAATCCCATAAGTCCAATTATTCTAATGACACTTTTCCGAATCAATATCAGTGTTTTTCGTAAATTACAATTGAATTTTGTTTAAATTTAAAGCTTAGCTTGAGCCTTTAAATTAATATATTTTCGATTATTTTATAGTAGATACAATATTTATATAGTATTCTTTATTACAATTATACTCCATTTATTATAATGTATTATATATTTTTATATTATTGTACATGTCTTAATAATAATGCTTAATACATTTTATTCCCAAATTTAAATTGTATTACTGTTTTTTTTTTTTTCAACGGGGTGCCAAAAAAAGTATCATACTCGGGCGTCGATTCTGCTCACTATGTCACTGTCTGAAGGATGCACCCTATCTATCTAACATTTGATGCTTCGATTATCGCCTTTCCCCATACAACCGAACTGCATTTTCGTTTGCTAAGCCCTAGAGAAAATGGATATCCGGCAACTCTGCGTTCGTAAAACGATGCATGTTGTCCGTCTTTGAAATGAAGAAACCACACTTTCCGAACTTGCGAACTCGCTTTCTGCCCATGCTTTCCTATGTAATTAGGGTTTCTTACGATGTACTCTACCTCCCCTCCAAATTTGTACAAGGCATTCAGCGACACCCTGTATAAAAAATAATTCTTTTTAGATAGGACATATTTATGCATAATCAAAATAGTTGAAGAATAGATTTTTGGCTTTCTTTTAAATAGACATTTCAAGGTTATGCATTCATTTTTTTCTAACCGATCAATACCCTGCTTTTTTTTTTTTTTTTTTAGCGTGATACTTTTTTAAAAGCTTAACTGTAGAAAAATTTTATTTTCTTTACTGTAAAATATATTATTTTATTATTATTCATAATTACAAAATAAAACTTGATTTCTAACATTCTATTTCATGAATAAAACTAGTTGTAGAAAACATGATAGAACAACTGAGTTCAATTTTTAGAATTTTATATTTTTTTATTTTAATACATGAGTACTAAAATGGGAAAATATAAAATCTAAAGACCGAAAATTGAAGTAATTATTTATAATAAATTAATCATCAATTTGTATGGAAGATATTTTAATGTATGCAATAATTAATCAACTGCTTATGCAATAACTAAAAAATTATATAAATTTTTTTCTACATATTTAGGTTTTCATTTCTTACAAAAGAAAATATATCAGAAGAGCGCCTTTCACCAAAAACTGGAAATGGTTTTTACTCTATTGTTGCTTACAATGATTCAAAGCTTTGTAATGTTTTGTTTTCTAATGAATTAAACAGACGCCTTTGCTTTACAAAAGTATTCTCTAATGCTGTTCATCCTGGTAACATGGTGAGCAGTTACCTTTCTAGAAACTGGTGGGTTTACAGAATCATTTTTGCTCTTGTTAGACCATTTACAAAATCATTGGTAAGTATTCAAAACAAATTTTCATTTTATCTTATACAAGTAGTAATTTTTATCTCATATTTTGAATTAAACTAAAAAAGGTTTTTGAAACAGATAATTTTTAATGACTTGTATTAAGGCTGTCCAACTCTAAGTGTCCCAAGTTAACAAGGATAATCTATAGCATCCGAAGTTGCATTAAATGCTGACTCAGGTGTTCATATCTATGTGCAGAAAAGCTTTCACATTCACATATAAGGGATGATCAAAGGTAAAGGTACAAATGACTTGGTGGGTACAAATGTAAACTTAATTTGGATATATACATATATATGTACATACATATATATATATATATACACACGAGTAATAGACTTCATGTCCATGAGAGTCAAACTACATGTGTCTGTGAATTTTTAAAATTTCCTCTGCGACTTGCTTGATGTTGTCTCCATACGGATCTATCATGGAGACTCCAATCTTTCTCAGGCTGACGCTCATAGCCGGACACTCATAGATGTGAATAGGTGTAAGCTTTGCATCAGGATAATGATCACAGCTTCTATTGATCTTTTTGCCCTCTCCATTGATCTTCATACCCCAGTGGTGTCCAGTTCTCAGCCTACTTATGGTTTAAATAGTAGATCTTTTGGCAGTTATTTCAGAGAGAAAATGTTTGGTGTCTGAATGGATTTTTCTCCAAGTTTGTATCTGGCCACTGCATTCGCAGCAGCTAGTGTTGAAGACATACATATATATATATATATATATATATATATATATATATATATATATATATATATATATATATATATATATATATATATATATATATATTGTTACAAATTTATAAATAATGATTGTATATGTCTCAAAATATCTCAGACAGATCGGAAATACTCAAAGTTTGGACAAAAATTGAGGTATTTAGAAGTGTTATACGTTAAAAGCGGGTTTTCTATTTATTTGGTGACTTGGCGATGTTTTGTTGAGAAAACTTGGCGACAGTTGGCGAGATTTTTGATGACTTGGCGAGAAATAGATATTTCTGGAAACATCCATCACCTAAGCTCTAGGACCAATATTTAGCGAGATAGCCTAGAAACTTCCAGAACCTTGGCGAAATTGGTAGATTTCCCCGCCAAGTCAGGTATAAATACTGCAGCCCGACATAGAATGAGTTAGTTTCGTAAAGACAGTCAATGAGTAAAGACGATTAGTCGTGACCGCTAGTTTAGAGAAGTTGTTCTCTGCATGAGGTATTTGAGACCTGCGATTGGAAGTTGTTACTTATTGTATCTGACGAATTGTAGCTGTAAAATTGTGATTATTACAGCTGGTATATCTAGGGGAATTTTTATGAATAAAAGACTTGTGTTCATTGAGTGGTTGTTTTATTCAACTGTCAATCCACACGAACCCCGAAGCTCGGTGCAACTGGTGTTAGAAGCGAGGTTGAAGAGTTGATTCAGAGTGTCACAAGAAAAATGGATATGAATTTAATGAAAATCTTCTCGAAAAATTAACGGAGCAGATGGCTGAGATAAAAGCTGGACAAGAGGAGATGAAATATAAGCTTAAAGGAAAAGCTTAAAAAGGAACTTAAAAGGGCATTGTAAGTGTTAAAGAAGAATTCTCCAACATCATTCAGGAAAAGATGAAAGCAATAGAATATAAAGTAACTTCAGTTGAAACTAAGGTTTTAGAGATCGAAGAAAACGTTGAAGAAGCATTAGACAATATGAATAGATTGAAAACTTGAAGAAACAAATGTCAAACAGACATGAGGAACTCAATGTGGCATTTATGCCTTCCATAGCCACTATTAAACTCTCAACATTCAATGGAAAACCATCCTGGCAAGTATACAAGACCCAGTTTATGATGGTATCGGAAGATAATGAATGGAATCCCCGGGCCCAATCTTTTCACCTGACGGCTTCTTGTACAGGAGATGCGGCCAATATCCTCGACACGCTTTCGGAAGAGCATAGTCACGATTTCCAAGCCCTATCGAGTGCGCTTGAGCTGCGGTTTGGAGAAAAGTGCAGTAAAGAATATAGCAGATTACAGTTAAAATCCCGCTATCAAAAAGCGAGTGAAAGTCTGCAAGAACTGGCTACCGATATTCAGCGACTTTCTCATTTAGTATTTTCGGACTGCTCAGTGGAGACACGTGAAGATCTGGCTCTCCATCACTTCATCGTTAGTGTGCGGGATCCGGAGATACAGAAAGCACTTAGACTCGCCGGTGTCAAAGATATGGGATCTGCTCTAGTCTACTCACTTAATAGAGGCCCAGCAGGCCGTGCGTAAAGACCGGCACTCAGTCAGAGCCGTTTCTGCTAGACACGTCCGTAGATGACACGTCTGCTAGAAACGTCCGTAGAGACTGCCGGAAACCAAAAGATGGTGGAAATGATCTTCCACCACAGCAGGGAAACTAATATGTGCCGATCTCGCGGGGCGGAGATGTCCACAGAGTCAGAAGCCCCATTTTAAAATGTTTCACATTTTTTCCGTAAGTGGTGGAGACAAAAGACTTTTCGTTATGGAACATGTCAACGAAATTCCTTGCAGAATGATAATCGATACTATAGCCAGCGTAACGATCATTAGGATAGATTTAACTTGAAAACTTGGTGAGAAACTCTTCTGGACGCCGCCCTGCATTAACCTTCAAACTGTGACTGGTGATAACATTAAAGTGCATGGACAAGTCAATCTAAACATTGCGTTTGGTAATGCCGTGTACCATCATATGGAATATGTCGCTGATATAAATAACGAATTTATTCTCGGATTGGATTTCCTCAAAGAAAACCATTTCAATTTAGAGTTTGAAAATAATGAACTACACTCGTGTTCTGAAGACAGCGATTTTTAAGACGAGATATTCAGATATTAAAACAGTCCATCATATAACTGCAAAGAGTAAAACAACATTACCACCAAAAACTGAGACGATAGTTCCCGGAGCTCTTTCAGAAGATAATAATTTTCACTATGCATTGATTAAATATCCAGATTCTGACAATAGCGTTAAAGGAGTACTAGTGGCTTCTTCACTCGTCGACCTTTCACGAAATTTAATCCCGGTAAGAGTTGCTAATCTAAGCGATGAGGCAAAACTAATAAAAGAAGGAGAAGTGCTGGCGACTTGTGCTCCATTGACCTGTATTAACAGAAATTGTCAAGGCACACTATCTGAGCCTCCTGACACTCTAATTAATGAACTCTTTCATAATGCAGAGATAGATGATAAACAGAGGAATATTGCAAGAAATCTATTATTAGAATTCGGAGATCTCTTCCAAGAAATCAGATGATGTTGGGCGAACCAAAATAACGAAGCATCGATTCGATACAATAAATCAACCACCCATTAAACAACATCCGAGAAGACTACCATTCGCTAAGCAGGAACAGGTGGATAATCTTCTAATGGAAATGCAGCAGAATGATATTATTGAGCCATCAGAGAGCCCTTGGGCTGCACCTTTGTGCCTTGACCTTTGTGAAAACAATAGGTTCGGAAGAAAGATGATTCTACCCGATTCTGTGTTGACTATCATCGATTAAACAACATCACTAAAAAAGATAGTTACCCTCCTTCTAGGATTAACGATACACTTGTATGCTTTATCAAGAAATCAATGGTTTTTGACTTTGAATCTGAAGAGTGGTTACTGGCAAGTAGAGATACATCCTGAGGATCGGGAAAAGACTGCGTTCACCTCAGGACAAGGACTTTGGCAGTTCAAGGTTACGCCATTTGGGCTTTGCAATACACCTGCAACGCTTGAACGCCTGATGGAGACAGTATTACGAGGACTTTCCTACGAAGCCTGTTTGGTATATTTGGACGATATTATCATTGTAGGGCGTACATTCGAAGACCATGTGAGAAACATCCGATAGGTGCTGGAAAAATTAAAAATGGCCTACCTGAAACTGGATCCTTGCAAATGTAATTGATTTCGACGTGAAGTAAGTAATCTGGGGCACATTATCTCTGCTGAAGGTGTAAGAACAGATCCTGAAAATATCTCTGCAGTTTAAGGACTGGAGTCGTCCAGAAGATGTCCACCAACTAAGAAGTTTTTTTGGACTATGCACGTATTACAGGAAATTTTTTAAGGGTTTTTCAAGTATTGCCAGACCCCTTCACAAGTTGACAGAAGTTAAACAGTTGTTTCTATGGACAGATGAATGTGAGAAAGCTTTTAAGCAATTGAAGGTGGCGCTGACATCTTCGCCCGTTCTTGCATATCCCCAGCCCGGAAAATTATTAATTTTAGACACAGATGCCAGCAACGAAAATATCTGAGCGGTTTTGTCGCAGGAAGTTGATGATAAAGAATATGTCATTGTTTATTGGAGTAAATGTTTGTCGAAATCTGAGCGAAATTATTGTATAACCAGGAAGGAATTGCTAGCAATCGTTAAAGCCATAGAACATTTCTACCATTATCTCTATGGAAGAAAGTTCTTGCTTCGGACAGATCACGCATTCTTAACCTGGCTTTTAAATTTTAAAAATCCAGAAAGACAGGTAGCCAGATGGATTCAACGAATCAGGCGTTTGACTTTGAAATACGTCATCGCAAAGGCACTCTTCATGGAAATGCTGATGCTTTATCAAGGAGACCGTGTAATGGAAGCTGCCGATATTGTTCTAGAGTAGAGAAGTATCAATTAGTAAGTCCTTCGGTACGCCAAGTTACTGTTTCACCGCCATCGAAACCAGACCCATGGAGTGATGAAGGACTTAGAGAAGCCCAAAAAAAAGACCCAAATATAAATCTAATTTTTGAATTATAAGATTCTTCCAGTATGAGACCAAGTTGGCAGGACATCTCCACCTACAGTCCTGCTGATAAAAAATATTGGGCTCTTTGGGCCTCACTCCATATTAGAAATGGTGTGTTATAGAGGAAATGGGAGTCCGATGATGGACGTAATTTCAAATGGCAGTTTGTTCTTCCAAAATCAAGAATTTCAGATACATCCTAGGTTTCATGGACTACTTTACTAAGTGGCCTGAAGCGTTTTCAATCCCTGATCAAGAAGCGACTACAGAAGCCGAGGTTCTAGTGCAGCAATGGGTTTCCAGATTCTGTGCAGCCTTACGAATTCATTCATATCAAGGGACAAATTACACCTCTGCTGTGTTTAAAGGAATGTGTCAAATTTTCGGAATTGACAAGACGCAGACCACGCCATGACACCCGCTATCGGATGACATGGTAGAGATGTTTAACAGAACTATCTTAAATAATCTCTCACTTATGGTTTCCAGAAATCAGCATGATTGGGATTTGAAGCTACCGCTTTTTTTGCTTGCATATCGCAGTGCTGTCCATGAGACTACCGGATATACTCCATCTCAAATGCGCTTTGGTCGCGAACTTCGTTTCTGTTGTGATCTTCAGTTTGGTCGTCCACCGGATACATCTTCATCGCCAGAGGAATACCTTCGAGACCTTCAGGCACATCTTGAAGATGTCCATAACTTAGCTCGAGACCGAATCAACCTGACGGCCGAAAGAATGAAGACAAGGTATGACACAAGAGTGACAGACATGAATTTCAGGAAAATGACAAAGTTTGTTTGTGGAACCCGATTCGACGTAAGGGGCTTTCGCCAAAGTTGCAAGCTAACTGGGAAAGACCCTACTCTGTCCTAAAAAGACTGAATCACGTCGTGGTTCGCATAAGGAAATCATCTTCAAAACCAAAGGTAGTACATTACAATAGATTAGCTCCTTATCGTAATGTAAAATAAAAATTAGTATACCATTTTCTCTTTGTAAATAGTATAGATATTTTTAATATTTTCTATTTTTTTGTATTTGTGTTTTTAGTTGTTTGTTTATGTCATGTGTTCTGTATCCTCTTAAAATGTAAATTATTTTATATTTAATTTGGCCTCCTATCAGGGGATTGTACTGCCCGGGACGTGCAGTCCTTGACAGGGGGCAATATTACAAATTTATAAATAATGATTGTATATGTCTTAAAATATCTCAGGCAGATCGGAAATACTCACATTTTAGGCAAAAATTACGGTATTTAGAAGTGTTATACGTTAAAAGCGGGTTTTCTATTGATATGGTGACTTGGCGTTGTTTTGGCGACACTTGGCGAGATTTTTGGTAATTTGGCGAGAAATAAGATTTTTTTAGAAACATCCATCACCTAAGCTCTTGGTCCAATATTTAGCGAGATAGTCTAGAAACTTCCATAACCTTAGCGAAGTTGGTAGATTTCCCCGCCAAGTCAGGTATAAATACCGCAGCCCGACATAGAAGGAGTTAGTTTTGTAAAGACAATAGTAAGCGAAGACAATTAGTCCTGACTGCTAGCTGTTCTCTGTCTGAGGTATTTGAGACCTGTGATTGGAAGCTGTTACTTATGGTATCTGACGAATTGTAGCTGTATAATTGTGATTGTTACAGCTGGTATATCTAGTGAAATTTTTACGAATAAAAGTCTTTTGTTCGTTGAGTGGTTGCTTTATTCAACTCTCAGTCCACACGAACTCCGAAGCTCGGTACAATATACATATAATTAATAATTCCTGCGCATTTTTTTTTAAATCCGGGTGCTATGTTTTATTTTAAATAATTAATTATTAGCAATACATAATCTATTATGAATTTAAAATATTTTAAATGCAAACACATGATTAATTTATTAGCAAAATGTATTCCATATGTTTGATAGATGTTCAGCATTTAATGGGTGATAACTATTTTATATAATTGAAGTGGAAAAGACAAACATCAAAGTAGAAAATAATTTATTATAATCCATACTTTTTTATATTTCATTAAAAACAATACACAAAATTTAATTTGAAAAACAAACATAAACATTATTTTGCATATTAGAACATTATTAATATGTATTAGAAAAAAAATTAAATTATGTACGTATTTATTACATTTTTATTCAATTTATTTTGATGCATTCCTATAACAATGGATAAAAATAAACTACTTAAATATAATTAAACTTATTTTCAAAATTACTTTAGTTTTAAAAGGAAATAAATATATTGGATACAATATCTGATACAAATAACATCAGATATTTGTATCAGATATTGTATCCAAATAATATATAGAATCCAAATAATATAATAAAATATATAGATTTTTTTTTCAAAATGATAAAAAATTAGAAGTTTTTTTTTTTTTTAGATTGAGAATATTACTCATTATAGAGTCATCATATTTCTTTTCAATAATTTGTAAGAAATATGTTTAGATACATGAATTGACTATGAATAATTTTACTTCTTCTTCAACTGCATGTCCATTTTCTCATTTTTCAAAAGGTAGGTAAATTTCAGATTCATTCAGAATCTTAATAACTAGCAATATATATGCTCTATAATTAGAACAAACCACAAGTAATGTAAGTTTTTAAAAATCTGCTGCTTTACAAAACATAAAACATCTCTCTGCATTTTATTTACAGTATTTTCTGGTAAACAAGAAAAAATATTATCAAATTTCATACAAATTTGTTTCATAATCCTCATAATTTTGATTTAATTTGCTTAATATTTTGTTGTTTATTATTAATTGTATTATCAATAACATTACTTTTTTGTATATTATCAATAACATTATTAAAATGGTAAAAAATACTTACTCACTTTTTGTTGGCACATTTTTGATGAAACCATATATATCTGATTTTCATCAATAACAACAGATGTACACAAATTTGGATGTGGATTACAGCCAATATTTAAAAATATAAATTTGTTTTTTCTTTTGACTAGGCTAAAAATCCCGAATATTTATATTTTTCATTTCATCTAAATTTTCAAGATAGTATTTTTGCTTGTCACTCACAAGTCACTCTTTTTACTCTGAACAATTTCTTCACACAGTTGAGTATTTTCACGTCTGGTGTGTATATAATTAACTATTACAAATAATATTTTTAAATTAAAATAATGTATTATTTTATAGACACATTGTGTTATGTTTTTATTATTTTTCTTTTCTCTACCTAGATTCAAACATGAAAAATAGAAGCAGAAACTGGCTTTCTTTCAGTAATTAAAAAATTTCCTTTAATTCAATCATAAAATTACAAATTTATTTACACACATACAAACTCAGTTACTTATATTATTTCAAATATTTAAACTTTGCTAACAACATGGTTAAGCACTCACGTGGAGTTCATAATTTACACTAGATATCATAATCATTGTTTAACCGACTCAGCGTCTCAGAATATTTTATGAATCTGCGAAAATTGTTCCCTCCTCAAAACCAGATGTTGTACTTTTTCATTCATTACTTACTTCCCTTGAACTGGTCAGAAATCTTCGGTTATTTCTTTGCTCACTATGGTAAAAATTCTTGCCGCCCCCCCCCCTTCCCCGAAAACTGTGACATCGGAGAATTTGAAAGGAGAGTGTCACTCTTTCCACTTTACTACATCCAAATAAAAGTGGATAAAAATAAAAAAAACATACCTCATATTTTTTTGTTTTATTTATAGAAAGTAAAAATAATAAATATCTATTTATAGTGAGTGTAATTTAAAATAAAGATATTTTTCAGTGTTTTCATGTAACTTAGTGAATAATATGAAGTACAAAGGATAACAATTACCCTTAAATCATTGTTATGGACTTTTTATGCTCTGTTTGATTACTAAACATAATTTTTTTTTTGCTTATTTAAAGTTGTTAAGGCAGAAATTTATTAGCTGAATTACTTTTTATGAACCCGAAACTGATCAATCTTAGATAAAATATCGTTTGTCATATATTTTGGGAAAAAAATGCAACATAGTTAATTTCATTGGTTAATCTGTTTTATCTAATTTCAGTGTATTTACTAAATGCATTTCCCAATTAACTACTTAAATAGAAGATATGCTAATACGAGTTTATTACTCGAATTATTTTTCTATATTTTCCTAGCGTATGTGAACTAATATTTAGATGTAATTAAAAATAAAAAGTAAAATAATCTTTATTACTTAATTTCGCAAAAGTGCAAAAGAGAAATGATAAAATTATAATGAGTTACTTTCTTTGTGTGTGTGTGTTGATTTGTGATTCAATTCCCTTAAAATAATATCTAACAACATACTAAGACTTCCTTTTTTTTCTTATTAGAAAAGTATTTTTATAAAAATGTTTTCATTCGTAACATAATAATACTACGAATATAAAACGCTTATAGAGTCTCGGAATTCAAAGGGACTTTGTATAGGAGAATATAGTTTCTTAATCAAAAATTTGAATCTTAATAGAAAATAATAAATTTTCTTTGCGTATTTATTTTTTTTTAATTGATAAGATACTTATTTTACTATTGTTCATGAAAATATTCCAATTATATTTTTATAAAAAAAATTTTTTCCTCTAAATTAAAAAATTATTTACTGTTTAAATCTGAAATCATTTTTTATGCTTATTTTCTTTTTAGAATTTCATTTATTAGATTTTAAATTTACATTTTAGAAATTTTAAATGTCAAAAATTGACTAGAAAGTGTTTACCTATAGATTTACTTAAAATTTTTATTGATCTAAACTTCCACGTTTTTCTAAAAAGAAAATGTGTTCTGTTATGAAAGTTTTTTTTATTAAAAATAAAAAAAAATATATGGCAGTTTTGTACCGTACTATTGAAGCAGTGAAAATTTTATATAATTTTTTAATCTTTAGTAATACTCTATCACATAGAAAGACGTAGAAAAATTTTCCTTTTTTGAATGTCAGTGGGATACTACTGACGTGATCTTGAATTTGGGGTAAAAGTATATTCCCTTGTAAACAATTTGCAACATAAATATTTGTTTCCTCCCCAATCATTTCAATTGGATTGTCGTTCATAAATAATTAAAAAAAATTCAACAAATCCTCCGGATCGGGAGCTGGTACTTTCATTCCAGGAGAAACCGTGAATGAAAAACATTGTGAGGCTGGAGTTTCTTTATTCACGGGATACTGTTGTCTGACCTAATTAACATCATCATTGTCAGATTCTTCTAATTCAGTGAAAAATAACGCCATGCGTAGTTATAAGAGGAACCTCATTTTCATTGTCACTAGCCATTTTTTTAAATGTTTCATAAAATATAAATTTGACAAAACAAGAACAGATTTAAATATTTCACTTATCAATATGGAAATTTATTCTCTTTGAGACTTGAAAATCATTCAAGAGAAGAAAACACACTTCTAAATTAGTAATGAATCAGAGTAAGAAACCAGTTCATCATTCAACTTGAACAATCGAACACCCCCCCCCTTCCATTACTAACTGGAAACATCCCTACTCATACAGGAAGTCATATGAGTTATCTTCCTTGACACAAATTCCTGACGTGCATGGGAAACTGCTTGAAATAGTACCATTGGAAACTCATCAAAATTGTAGAGAAAATACATTTAATACCTCATCCTTTAATATATTCAACTTTATACGATCATTAATTTCTCAATATTTTTAAGAGATCCAATGGGTAGTGAATTAGTGAGAAATATTTGAATATTTTAGGAGCTATCTATAACTTCTGTTGCACAATAAAACAATATAATATCAATATGATAGAAACAAATCAATACAAAACAAGTTTTGCTTATCAAATCATGTAAGATTGTAGAAATCCTAATTGTATAAAAATTATAAACTTCATAGTCATTTTACTTTTACATAAGTAAAGTTGAATTTTGAAAAGAAAATTTCATACGAAAAATTTATTTTAAATATTTAAAAATTCTAAACACGGGAAAACTACAAAAATTAAGTAATCAATCAAATTTAATTTCTTTAACTACATGTTATCTACATTTTATTTTTTTAAATAAAATTACAAAGTTAAATTTTATTAAAATTTTTGTTATTGTGTACGATATTCTTGTTAATACTAATAAAGTACGTAATAACTTTGCAGATAATTATTATGCTTGAAAATTTCTATTCATTTTTATCTTCCTTTGTAAATACTATCTCGATATGTTTTCAAAATACAAAGATATTTTTATAGATAAAATGCAAGAACTTATTTGTACACTTTAAACTTTTTGAGATTGGGTGAACTTACAAGAAAATTTATTTTTCATAAAATAGCATTAACATTCTACATGCTGAATTTTAAAAATTTATATTTCAAGAATTAAAGTCGAAAAAATTATGGAAATAGGAAAAGTAATGATTTTTTAAATTGATAAGATATATTTTTAAAGACTTGAAAATTTAAGAAGTTGTATAATTGTTGTAAGCATCTCTATTTTTCTTTTGCTCAATACATCGAATAATAGTTGAAAAAAAAAGGTTAATGTGTTTTAAATTATCAAAAAAAATTTTAAGTCGGAAAAATTGTTTTTGTATGAAAAGATTCTTACATTTTTTGTTAGAAATTTAAACTTTATTGATATATTTCAATATATTGAGACTTTTCAATATTATGTTTGTTGGCCTTCACATAATATGTGCCCAGACTTTGTTGCTATTTTTACTAATACAAATATTATATTCTTGAAAAAAATTGCTTATAATTTAAATATTCTAATATCTTATTTTATATTAAATAAGAACTATTTTGCGAGTTTATATTCATATGTATTTTTAAAAAAATGTGAAATAATTATTGCAGAATTTGACAACTAATTAAGTTATTTAGAAGCTTATATTTAATTTAGAACTGAATTTTATTTTTGTAATTTCTTCAATTAATTTCCCTATTTTTATCAAATTTAACATTTTTATGCTATCTGAATCTTGTTATAATTACTACAGATTGAGAAAAGAAAAGTAAGCTTAAATATTTCATGATTTTTGTTAATATTTTTAACTTACTATTTAATTCAGATAGTTCTGCTTGAGTGAATGTACTTTGTTTTTATAACTTTAATTCTTAAGAAAATAATTTCTTTGAAATATATAGTACGCTGATCATTACTTTTTTTAGATTTTAATGACACAGTCGATTCTATATCTAATATACAATTTTGTTTTTAAAAGATAAATGTGATGGATTAATTTTTTTGTTCAAACAAGAATAGTTAGAAAGATTTAAAAACCATTTTGCAACAAGAATTTCCGTAGTTAAGATAATTAAATTTAAAAATCTCTTTTTGTATCCAATATCGATCGTTTTAACGATAATTATTTGTTGAACAAACATATTAGTAATTTGTTTGTTTAAAAATAATTCTATTATGCAATAATTACTTAAATATGTTTTATAAAAAATAATTACTATCTGTAAGTTTAAAGTTTAATTCTTTATCTGAAGTAAGATTGTGATTTCAACTAATCACTATTATACTAATTGAAAAGAATACCTTCTGAAGAGTATTAAACTATTTTAAACAGAAAAATGTTTATCAATATTAAAATATTAAATAAAATTCGCTGAATTTTCAATAATAATTCGCTGAAGAACAATTTACTGTTTAAAAAATTATTGAATCATAAATTTAGTTTGCTTTGAAGATATTATAAATTTTTATTATAGAATTTTTTTCATTTCCCAAAATATTATCCTTACGTCATATAAAAAATATATGAAATTTATACAAAAAATTAAATAAATATTAAAATGTCTTTCAAGTCAGAATAGCGATAGAATCAGAAATATCGTAATTTCATTTGTTTATTTTTTATTAGTGAAAATCATATGATATGTAAAAAAAAATATTACTAATTAATATTGATATATTAAAATAATGACTTTAGTTAAACAATATCTTTAGTTTCAACATTATGTTTCTTTGAAAAGAAATGATAGTCAAAACATAAGTTTAATAATCTTGGCTTAAACTCAGATGACCATCGTGCTACATTAGGCTTTAAAATGATACTTCTATGAACAATATTTCAAATGCATATTAAAAGAAATGAAAGTGATAATAAACTGAAATGTAACATGCAGTAAACTTATTCTGTAAGTGGTTTCCCAATGTACAAAAATAAAACTATAAATTAAATGAATTTGAATGATTATAACTCATGACAATATTGTTAATTATGCAAAATCCATCAATTTTACTAATAAATGCAAGAGCTCTTTTATTGGGAATTAAATATATAATTAGTATTTGCGAAATTTATTCGCTTATCTCAATCATAACTAGTTTATAAAATGGCATTAAAACAGAAAAACTGAATTAAATTAACTAAAATAAATATAAGTAATTAAGAAAAGAAGGAAAATGGACAAAAAAATAGACTTAAGAAAGGAGGCAAGCGTTAACAGAAACAAATTAAAAAATATATTGAAATATAAAATCTTTTTCCTAATCAAATCACCTAATATAATTATATTAAAGACTAAATTTAAAAAAAGATATTTATTATACAAAATTGAATTTCATTTGTAAAATTGTAAATATTAAATTTTAGAGTTGAATTTTGGTGATAATAATCAACGATTTAGATATTTAGCATGGAAATCAATCCCACTTTCAGTTTTCATAAGAAAAGGCTTAGAGGAGTGGGGTTCGATTCATTAAGACCTATCCATCAATCGTGCGAAAATATATGTCGTGGCCGCTTTTGTGGGGTAAACCTGCGACATATATATACGTCGCTGGTCGCTTTTAGGCTGGAAAATTGTGACGGATCTCTGCCGACGCAGGCCGCTAATTGACCAGTTTATTGCTACGTATCAGGTACGTAGTGGACGCTAAGTCGGTTAAAGTTATAAAATAGATATACCACACTAAAAAAAATTGACTTACGTACGGATAGTTCAAGAACTAGGCCGGCCTATTTAGAGGGCTTCGGAAACCTGGTAGATCATATATTCAGCGAGGCTTCCTCCATTTTGATTCGTATTACAGATGTATTTATTTGGACTCATATTACAGAAGTGTATTTCTTCTTCCGTCTAAACTCGTAGGATTTTATTATTTCGAATTTTCAATTTTATTGTTTATAGATTCCAATAAAGCATCAGACTTGAATAACCAATAGGGTCCTTTTTAGAGGTGATGTGCTGCAGCCTTTTCTTCAAGTCGTACATTAGGGTATCCCACTTCATCAAAATTGGGGGAATCGAATTAAATAACAAAAAGGACTTATGTTGATTATTAGAAGGATGTTGATTATTAGAATAAGTGATAAATATTTATTTCTGAAACAAATTCTCAATAATGTACGTTTCTGATATTTGCTATGCTGATATTATTGTCTTATTATATTGTGTAAAAAGATTCGAAAAATAATTCTTTGTCTTTTTTGCACTTCAAATATTAAAAGTATTTCATCGGCATTAATCGATGTTATTTACAAATATAAAATTCAAAAACATTCATTGTTAATAAAAATAATTAAAAATAAAGGAGTTTTTGATTTTTATATTTGTAAATAACATAACACAACAGAAACATAGACAACTCTCTATCATATCTTACATCCAAGCGTATATGATTTCAAGAGCTTAAATAAATACTAAATTGTTAGCTTAATTCATTTTTTTAAAAATAATGATTTTATTAATGCATGTGGCACCAGTGGTTATGATATTTCAATTTTAATACTTGATACTTTTAAAAGAAAAAGTTAAATGTAACATAACCCATAGTATTGTGTCTTCTCTAAATAAAATTATTTCATCAAAACTCATCATGTGATTTTAAAAGCAATGAAAGAGAAATCTGATAATTTGAATTGAAGTTTTCATGGTAGTTTAAGTACTTACTGATGATTTTCAATATTTTCTCAGCAATTAAATTTAAAATTGTTTTTGCTATAGTATATCTGATAATCATGTAAATTACATGAATAAAAATTAGCATATTTATACTTTATATCTATTATGTAAGTGTACAATATATCACATAAGCATTATTAAATACTATAATTTAGATATGTATTTTCCTAATTACCGAAATCAAATGTATGTAATAAGGGAATTTTTTTTTTTAATTAAACCTGTGAACTAAATATATTTATTGCGAATATTTGTATGTTAAAGTTACTAATCACGTGTTTTTTGCTATGGCAAAAATGTTTTCAACATTTCTCATTACTCAATCTCCAATTCATTCATATTTAAGAAATTATCTCTTGTTAATGCAATGAAACCTTATTTTGTAACATTTGCAGGGCTTATAATTTAATCTCCTGAGCAATAATCTGAGCAGGTTTTTTGCTCAGCTCACATGAAACTCGACATATAAGTATATGTTTATTGAACTAAATTTTAATTACTTCGTTTCTACAGTCTATTTTGCAAGTTTATAAGATTATATAAGTAGTTGCAAATATGCAAAAGAAACTTGAGGGTTATAACAACTAAAAATTAATTTATAAAAAACTATTATCAATAATGATGGATATTTGTCTTCAGCTCTTATTACTAATAGCCGTGCAACATGTAGGTTTATTTTTGTGCATAAAGAATTTATTTTTCCCACGCTTTCTTGATAAATTTTGATCTGCAAACTCCGACACCATGAGAACAATTCATTAGAATGTGTACAAGTACTCCAGCGTATTTTAGAAACGAAAACATATTCAGAAAATTTAATAGCCAATACTTTACAGAGCACATAATAAAGTTAACGAAAAAATTTTATAATAATTTAAACCAAATTCCAAATCTTCTCATAAGTAACCAGCCACAATACAACTACAACGAACCTGAAAGCAGGTTACGTCCGAAAGCTATTCTTAGAAATATACAATTTTTAAATCTTCATTTTTATATATTTCTCATTGTGTTCAGTGCTCGATGAGCAAGCAGCTTCCCAGAAAACTTCCCTTTCAGCCAAATAGAGATGTAAAATTGCCGAATAATATCAAGAGCATTTTCCGGCTTCTTTATTACTAACAAATAATTAGCAAATTTAAACACAGACAATTTTTTATGTGACAGTATTAAAAGTTCACACAGAATTTTTCAAATCTCAAACATTAAATTTGTAAACTTTCATAAATATAACAGTAAAAAATTGGGAAAACGTTCTACTAATATTAATAAGAATCAGTATTTATTATAATCTATGAATAATCAGAGTTTTGTTACGAAGGTTTCTGCATTAGTATTCGCTATAAAGTACACAAGACTATGTAATAAATCCTACAGAAATTATATAAGCATTTATGAAGTATATCGATGTATAAAAAAACTTGCAAAAGAACAAAAAAGTCTTGCATGTAAGCGTACCAAATAAAATTTTCAGTATACTTCACATCATTAATGATTGCCTTTTTGTATACAATATGTACAAAAGCTGATTCGATAAACAGATATTTAAACATCTGATTTAACCACGGAAAATAAAACCACATCAGATTTTAGCAAAATTTGATGCTAATTATAGTATATGCTATATATTATAGACGGACTAAACGTTATAGAGAAGCGTTTTTACTAATTTAGCATAAAAATAAAATTATTTTAAAAAATATCATGGTAAAAATTATAAAACTTATGTTTAATAAAAATACCTAATTTCTTTATTAGAAAATGAAAATTACGCTTTAAACATTAAAATTAAATTTTTTCATTAACAACAATCCTTTTAAAAACCAAAATTTGTGAGAGTTAAACTAATGATATTTGGGAAGAAGTAATGATATATTAACGATGTAAACAGTAAAAACCAAATGGAAACAAAATATATGCATTTTTCTCGAATTTGTTGCTTACTACTTTTCAATTTCCATAGTTGTATAACACTTCGATTCCAGGAAAGAAGTTCTTTTCTTGGAATTTTTTAATAGAAACTCTCCTTTCCTTTCGTTGCCGGTCACTAATTACAGTCGATGATTTCAGATAGAACTTGGATAATGCGACATATTTTTCAATAGGAATTTTCTCATGAATATAACATGACTAAAATAAAACTTGAAATTAAAAAAAATTGAAGAGCTTTTATTTTGAGGCGATGTACAATTTCTGAGATGTCATAAATTTCTCAAGACTCAATAACCAATGTTTCTATTATGGTTCTTGATACTAAAGATAAATCTATGACTTCTCTGATACTATCAACACATTCAAATGACTTTTGTGAAATGTAACTTACATGAAAATTGATAATTTTAAGACTTTGATTTGTTTTCAAATTTTCCTTTCTTCATCCTTGTCTGGTTCCTTCTTTGTCTAGAAAGGAAAGGATCTAAGTATGTAATTAATTTAATCATCAAGTGAAAAAATCTGAAGTAAAAATCCTTTTATTTTTTATGCAGTATCAATTTTTCTTTTTAAAATGAAAATTCCCAAAATTTTGACGTACTATCATCCAGCTTTAGATTTGATGAAGTCCTAACTATTGAATATAATAATATTTAAATAAATATTGGTATTTCATTCACATTTTTGGGATGTTACTGGGCATATCCTATATGGTAGTTTAGGAAGTTAATAATCTAGGTGTTTCTTAAAAGGATAAATCCTAAGATATAGTTTATTTATCTAATAAAATTAGAAATTCTATAATTCTATTATATTTTTTAAGGGAGTAAAATTATACATTACTTACGTATTCATTAATTTTCTTCGAAAAGAAAATTTTCTCCATTTATATGCGTTTCTTGTTGATTATTAACGATTCAAATTTTAAGGACATCTAATGAATTTTTTTATTTATAATTTAATTTTATTCTAAGAAATTTCCATAAATGATATTTCAATTTTATGAAATTTCCTCTTTTGGGAGCTATATTTCATAATGTTATTGTTGTCAAAATACAATTAAAAGTTAACATTTTTATTAACAAAAGAAAATATAAAATATTAACAAAATATTGTTTGTTAAATAAAAGGAATTATTCTCTTATAAAGAATTAATAGAATGTTAAATAATATTTCAGAAAATAAAAACATGTAAAAAAATTTCATATTGATTTTTTAAAAACGTAAATAATCACATCCAAAGAAAAGTGCTAATGATATATTTATCAGTCGAAGCAATGTTATATTCTTTTTTTTAATAGAAAAGATTTATTTGATTGATCAATATTATAATTTTGCATACACGTATAACTTGACTTAGACAGCTTGTAAAAAAGATTAGGACTCGCGTAAAAAGAACAATGAATTTTCTCACGAGAAAGCAATATCTCATGAGCTTACTTTTTGGGAATCTCTCTGGATTATTGATCCATAAATCAAGATATACAACATCAACAAAAAATAATTTGCAATATAACTTTAAGCTAAAATAAAAGACATTTCAAATGTATAAAGATGTTTAAATTTATACCCGCAAAGTGTAAAAAATAAAGTTTCCTTTCATCAACTTTCTTCCTTTTCCATAATCATTTATGTTTTTAGTACAGTTTTTATTGTTTTTGGAGGTATTTTGTAAATTACTAATGACTGATTTAAGTGGATAAATCCCTAAATGAATAATTTTTAAATAAAAGGATTTGGAATTTATGGAAGCAGATAATTTTACCATAAAAATTGCAATGAACGAGTTTTAATAGTAAAAAGTGTTTTTTATTAGCTTATGAAGTTAATAAAGCAAAAAGCAAAGCAAATTTAAGTAAAAAGCAATCAAGGATAATATTTTTAAATAATATTTGTTTTTTTCCCAAAATTTTAATTATAGGTAAACAAGTATATAGGTAAAAATGGCAAACGCGATATACTCTTTTACCTATAATTAAAATTTTGAAAAGAAATTACAATGTATTAATAAATCACAACTCATTTAGGTTGTTGAAATTCATTCAATTGTATAAATATTGAAATTCTGTTCTAGGTTAAGTAATGAAAATTACAACATTAATGAGTCTTGAAAATTGATTTTTAAGTTAGTTAAATAATCTATTTGAGTAATTTTTAAAGTGATATAAATAAAGAAATATTATAGAGATTTGATGTATGTATGTAAACTATTGAATAATAAAATATTTTTCAAACCATCGAATTATTAGTTAAGATGTTTAGCCCCGAAAATCAGAGAAAATTCATTATTGTAAAATAATATGAAAATCAGAATTTTAGGAAAGATAGAATGCCTCTTAAATTTTAAACAATATATCTACTAAAAAAATGAATTTATTCAGTATTTGTGATTCAGATTCGGCTCATATTTTATATTGTCTTTGAAAATATTTGGAAAATTATTATCTGTTAACTGCCGAAGGTAAATAAATTAAACATTTATAAACGCAGCTTTTTAATAATTTATATCACTGAGAATTTCTTTCTGAATGTATATTTCCAAAAATAAGTCTTTTCTTTTGAAAGAAAAATTTGAAATACTGCTTATTCAAAAGTAAATTTTAATTTTCAGATTTAAGAAAATTACAATTAATCTTATAACACTCAATAAAGTTATAAATACCATAAACAAGGAAAATTAATTTATTTACTATGACTATCCTATCTGATTAAATTCATTCAATATAACTTTTTTGTTTCAATATTAAATTAAGAACATGAACAGTTTTTAAATATTGGATCAAATTTGGACTTCAAAATCTGCCTTGCGTAAAAAAGATACGATATTAAAAACAAAGATACATGAAATTACTGTTATCTAGAATGAGTATATTATGTGTGATAATATATTACCATTTTTGTAATAAATGGAGTAAAAAAATTGTCTTATTTCTAATCAAAAAAGTAAAAAATAATTTTCCATGCTTTGGGTGAATCTTTAAACATTAATTCCAGCTATAAGTTTTATTTTATTACATAGTTAATTCCACACTTTTTAAAAGGTTTGAAATTAAGTACTAAATTTAAATTTTTTTTATCAATTGAAATTTTATAAGTTATTGAAATATATGAAGCTACAAATGGCAAATTATATTTATAAAATAAAATAAATTATTAGTATGATTTTAGATAAAGTAAATTGATGGAAAGATAAGATTAGAAAATTTTAGAAGTAATTAGATAAATATGATTTATTTTGATTACAGAATATATTCCATACAAATTATATGCAATTTAAACTGAAGATAAATTTTACAATCATTCTGACATTCATAATTTATGAAACAAAAAAATTAATTCTTTTTATTAAAGAGAAAAAATTGAATACATTATAATAAGCGATTTTAAATAGTATTGCATTAATTTGCTTTTGGATTCATGAAATTTCTATTATCCTCTTCCACATTTGCTTACATTATAACAACTGCTCTACTAGTTAACGTCATTAGCCGCACCCCTTTTCAGACAGCCCCTTTAGGTTTGTATTAAATAAGAACACTCGCCAAAATATACCAAGTATGGTTACAGTTTACCTTGACAACACGATTTCGGTATAACTCTCGTTTAATTGAGGGATCCTCTTTATGATATGCAGTTCACACACACCTAGAAGCAAATTTAAATTAAGAAATCTGATATATATATGCACAACAAAGTAATCCTAGTTTTTCTTTACTAATAATAGATTTTTTATTTGAAATGATCATTAGGATGCATTCTGAAATTAATTTCGAATTAGCTTAGAGTTTATCTATATTATTACAGTTCTCTTTTAACTCAAACATTTTATTATTGTTAATATATCGAAAAATAAATTTTTATTTTATTTTTCTATGAAAATATTTAAATTTGAATAATATGATTTTACGCGTAGCAAATTTTAAAAAAAAATCCATTGGAATTCACTATTGATTTCCTTTGAATTTTTTTATTACTATTAATGTTATTAAAAAAGGTTTAAAAATAAAATAACAAGATAAAAATTATGCAAATGAAATTAATTTATTTACCCTGAAATGTTGTTTAGTTACTTCCATATTTTCTTTCTTAATAGCACTTATCCATTAACGTTTTAATCTTCATGTGGGAATCGAAAACGAAAAACCTGGTCCAGTATTATAATTGCCTTTACGGGCAGTTTTTCTTATAAAACAGGATAAAAATATTTTGAAAACAATCTTGCAAACGAACTACCGTTAAATGGTAAGTAATACAGTAACAACAGTCTCTGTTAAAACGTCACCTTGAAGAAAGCGTCAGCCTCGTGATGCGACGGTACAATAAGCGTTCTACTATCAGAAAGTACTGGCAAAGCCTTCTCATAGTAGAAAGCCTGGCTATCACGTGACCAATTGGCAAGGCCTTCTAGTTGACGCTCTAACAGATTTAAAACGCTAATGGTTGTGTGCAATTCCGAGAGAAAACATGGAAGTAACCTAACATTCCAGATTAAGTAAAATGGTTTTATTTGCATGTTTTTTTATCTTGTTATTTTAGTTTTGAATTTTTTTAATAACGTTAATAGTAATAAAAAACTTCACGTGAATTTCTATGGAATTTTTTTTTTAATTTGGTACGCTAAAATCATATTATTCAAATTCAAAATTTCATAGAAAAATGAAATGATTATTTATTTTTGATTTATTAATAATAACAAAATGTTTGAATTAAAAGAAAACTGTAATAATAAATAAACTCTAAGCTATTTCGAAATTAATTTCAGAATATGCTTCCTAATGATCATATCAAATAAAAAATCTATTATTAGAAAAAAAATCGGAGCTTTCTTTGTTGCATGTATATCAGATTTCTTAATTTAAATTTTGCTTCTAGGTGTGTGTCAACTGCATTTCAAATTAAGTGATATTTTAAAAACTAGTGAAGCTTTCCAGTTGAAAAAGGTCAAAGAATAGTCGTGAGTCAATAATATCCGAAATTATATCCTAATGTTGTACTTTGTATCTTTAAGGATTCTCAAAATATTAAGCAAATGAAGTATGCCATCGAGAGGATCTTTCAATTAAATAATAAAAAATAAATAAATAAACTTCAACTATATATATGAAGCAATTGCCCAAAGTAAAAGAATGATTTGTGGATATAAACAAAAATACTACTTTGCAAATTTAAAAGAATATAAATATTCCTAATTTTTGAAAAAATGAATAATTGCTAGAAAACTATAGACATTCCCAATTTTTAAACTGTAATCAATAGAAAAAGAAATTTTATGTTTTCTTTTAAATTTTGGCTGTAATCCACAGCCAAATTTTTGTACATTTGTTGTTATTGATGAAAATCTGATTATAAATGGTTTCATTAAATATGTGCCAATAAAAAAGTGAGTAAGTATTCTTTACCACATCAAATTAATAATGTTATTCATATTAGTAATATACAACAAAAAATTAAGCAAATTAAATAAATAAAAATTATGAGGATATGAAACAGATTTGTGTGTGTGTACAATAAGCAAAATGCAGAGAGATGTCTTGTTAAGGAACAAATTTCTTTTTAAAAGGTTATATTACTTGTCGTTTATTCTAATAATAGCATTTACATTTTAAGTAATTAGGATTCTGAATGAATCTGAAATTTACCTAACTTTGGAAAACTGGGAAAATGAACATGGTGTTGAAGAAGTAAAATTCTTCATAGTCAAATCATGTATAATTATAATACTTAAAAATTATTGCAAAAAAAAATGATGACTCTATAGTGATTAATAGTTTATCTAAGAAAAAAAAATTCAAATTTTTCCTAATTCTGAAAAAAAATTACATTTTAATGTAATTTGTATCAGAAATTGTATCAAATATATTTATTTCTTTTTAAAACTAAAGTAATTTTGAAAATAAGTTTAATTATATTTAAGTAGTTTATTTTTATCCATTGTTAGGAATGCATCAAAATAAAATGAGTAAAAATGTAATAATTAGGTACATAATTTAATTTTTTTCTCATACATATTAATAATGTTATAATATGCAAAATAATGCTTATGTTTGTTTTTCAAATTAAATTCTGTGTCTTGTTTTTAGAAGAAATATAAAAAATTATGATTATAATGAATTATTTTCTACTTTGTTATTTGTCTTTTCCACTTCAATTATACAAAATAGTTATCACCCATTAAATGCTATACATGTATCATACATATGGAATATATTTTGCTTATAAATTAATCATATGTTAGCATTTAAAAGACTTTAAAGAAATATTTTTAATTCATAATAGATTATGTTGCTAATAATTATTTTAGAATGAAACATAGCACCCGGATTTAAAAAAATTGCGCAGGAATTATTAATTAATTATATATATATATATATATATATATATATTGCATATAATTTTATGTTGATTTGGTATCAATAATCAACGCGCATATATATATATATATATATATATATATATATATATATATTCTTTAAAAGTACACCAACGGAAATATAAATTCCATTATTGAATAAAATTTCATAGACTTGGTCTTAATATGAGTAGAAATTTTATTATTCACAATTGTAAGCTATACTTACAATTGTTTCAAGTTATACTTGAATAAGTTTTTTCATATAGCTACTATTAATTTTTAATATTCTTCGTGAAAATAATATCAGAATGAATTTAAAAGTGTAAAATTGATTGCTAAGGACTGAGAAACAACATAAAATTAGTTCCTTCGGAATATTTTTTTCGTGAACGAACACGGTTGATTTCACCCTCCGCCTGATCATCACAAGAGAGTGTTCTCGTTTTCTTAGCTATAGATTCTATAGTATAGAGCAGTGGTTTCCAACCTGTGGGGCGCGACCGCCCCAGGGGGAGCGCGAGACAATTGCTAGAGGGGCGTGCTGCTGTTTCCAAAATATCATTTTCGAATGCGACCCAAAAAAGTCGAATGGGTGATAAAAAATGAATCTGCAGTATACATAATCCACAATCCTCGCCGCGAATTTTTCGGGTACAAATGCTAAAACATCCCATCCATATTCCTCTTGGAACGAAATATCTCGCTTTCACGTTTGGAACCGAGCACCGGTGGGGCGTGGAATCACAAGAAGAGCAACATCCCGGGTATTCTCGTGCTTACTGGCGCTTGCGATAACCACGTTGATATATACAGGGCCGGCTCCAGGGTAGGGCGATCCGGGTGGCCGCCCGGAGCGCAATGATCTAGGGGCGCCAAAATCATTGTAAATGAAAATAAACTGGTAAAAAAAATTAAGTTACAGGCTTTTATAAAATGCACTAAAAAGTAAAGAATATTTTTTTATCATTCTGATTTTCATATCAATAAATTATTTTTCATAATATTGCGTTGTCATCAGACCCTTATATTTTAAGTATACCAAATATCATTGAAATCGGTCTCGGGAATTTTCATAAAACGCGTTGCAAGATAGTTTTGATTTTGATTTTTGATTTCGAAACCAAACGAAACGAGATCTACTTTTTAGCTGCCTATGAAAAGGAAGTAGACTTAAAACAATGCATTAAATAAATTATAATATCAGTTGAGAGTATGTATGAAATTTGATTTTTATATAAATTAACGGGACGCAACAATTTGTTTTTTAAAGGGGAGCGCACCAATTTTTTTAAAAGGGGGGCGCCGGTATAGAAAGGTTGGAAACCGCTGGTATAGAGGGTGATGGCAACGCTTTCATCGGATAATTCTCAAGTAGTTAGCCCTTGGCCTAACTGTTCGCACAGCTTTAAGTTTTGTAACTCAATTTCTCTTTTAATTTTAGCTAATTTAACTCTAGCTAACTTGATTTGAGATTGTTCTGCAGATATTTTATTCTCTTCATTTTCTGTGTCCAATTTAATCATACTTTTTATAAATTCTATGTCAATTTTTAAAATATCAGAACTCTCCAATTTTGGTTTCCACTGGAACATTCAAACCTAATCCTTCTGCCATAACTTTAGCTCTTGTTTTTTATATTATTCAGAAAATTGCATTTAAAAAATGTTAAAACTGAATGTCTAAATTTCAATAACTAATAGTAAGATACTGAAGAAGAAAATTCTTCAGAATAGAATGATAGTTTCCTAATATTATATGCAAGCAATAAAAATCAATGGAATCATATAGAATAAAATTCTTAAAAATCATAAAGACTTAAAATAATTTATATAAAAACAAAATAAAAATACAATGATTATGATTTGTATTTTTTTATATTCTAAAGTGATGATACAGGCATAATTTAATAATATCTATTTAAAATATAACAATGAATACTAGTATAAATGTAAATATAATACTTTAATCATTGGGTTAAAGTATTATCTTACCATGTCATGTCTATTAAATATGTAGTGAACTGATTATTATTTAGTTATAAAATAAGAAAAAAATATCAGATAAATCTAGATAATTAGATTATATTATGGTTGTGTATGTATAAGTGCATGATACTTGAAGAGGAGCTCCAAATAGTAATTACGAAAATTGTTTTCAGAAAAATTTTATTTCTCTTTAATTGAAATATCAATTTTATTCAGAGAAATATAACTAATTAAAAGAAAAATTGATTTTAATTTAAATTTAATCAATTTTATTCAGAGAAACTTTATATGACGCAAGCAATGCTTTTTGTGTTACAGACATGGTCTTTGAAAACATTTCTTGTTGTTTGTTTATTTAAATTCTTTAATTTTCTTCGGAAAAATTCTTTTGTCTTGCCTACGTGATCTGCATGTACTTTTTCAAGATGTCGTTTTAATTTATTTGGTTTCATGCTGTCTGAGGTCAAAGAATTCATACACAGCAAACACAGTGGTCGTTCTTGGCCAATAATAGCCTTATATGTAAATCTTAATGATAAGTACATTGGATCATATTTTCTATATTTAGGTTTACTATTTTGCAAAGATGTATTTCCGATATTTTCATCATCTTTTGTTTTGCCCTCTGCTTCTGCTTCATTTAATTTTTTTTCAAGCCAGTATTATTTATCCATTAAAAGGGGTATTATTTTAAATCAATGACTTTATATTAATTTAAAATACAATACAATTATATCAATATTTTCTTTTAAAAAACGATTTTATATTATTAACAAAGATTCTCCCCTTCATTGTAGTTACCTCCACTGGCAAAAAAAAAAAAAAAAAAAAATTGATACCACACAAGACATTTTTTGGTGTAAACTCTAATTTTTGAAATCTCCCCTTGTATGCCACTGACTTAAAAAAATATAATGCATTTTATTCAATTCCAGACTGAATAACCTTTTCTTTGATACGACGCAAGCCATGTTTTGATCTAAACCCCTAATTTTTGAAATCTACCTCCACCCTTTTTTTAAATATTATGTCTGATGGATTTTATTCGTTTTTAAAAATGAAAACAAAAACTAAAACACTTACTTTCACAGAAGCCAAACGTACTGGACAATTTGCACAAGCACTTTTTTAAAGCTATTTTGCATTAACAATTTAAACTATTTTATTTCGCAGCAGCTGAAATAATGCATTGTTTTAAATCTACTTCCTTTTTATATGCAGTAAAAAAGTAGATCTTGTTTCGCTTGGTTTCGAAATCAAAACTATCCGTCAAATCTTGCAACGCGTTTTTGTGAAAATTTCCGTGAACCGATTTCAATGATATTTGGTATACTTACAATATAAGGGTCCGATGACAATGCAATATTATGAAAAATAATTTATTGATATGAAAATCAGAATGATAAAAAAAATATTCTTTACTTTTTAGTGCATTTTATAAAAGCCTGTAACTTATTTTTTTTTTACCAGTTTATTTTCATTTTCCATGATTTTGGCACCTTGTTCAACCCTGGGGCCGGCCCTGTATATATCAACGTGGTTATCACAAGCACTACTAACGAACTAATTCTGTTCATAGAAAACACAAACAATCAGATGCTTCTGTTTACTGAAGTTTGGCGCGAGTAAGCACGAGAATACCCGGGCTGTTGCGAGTGCTTGTCATTTGATTCCACATCCTACCAGTGCTCGGCTCCAAACGCGAAAGCGAGATATTTCTTTCCAAGAAGAATATGGATGGGATGTTTTAGCATTTGTACCCGAAAAATTCGCGGCGAGGACTGTGGATTATGTATACTGCTGATTCTTTTTTTTTTTTGATATCTATTCGACTTTTTTGGTTCGTATTCGAAAATTATGATATTTTGGAAACAGCTGCATGCCCCCCTTGCAACTGTCTCGCGCGCCCCACAGGTTGGAAACCACTGCTTTAACTATTTATCCTGTTAGAATATCATCATTTTACACTCTCAAATTTCATCTTTAGTGTTATTTCGTTGAAAACTTTGTTGGAAATGTTGACTTTTGAGTAAATTTTATTTTCTGTCTACAACATATTCTTAACATTTTGCTTATTTAGCAGATTTTTTTAGCTGTTACAAATATTTATTAACAAACATGTAATATATAGTTTTGAAATTAAAAATCAAATTGCTTATTTAAAATTATTTATTTGAAATCAAAATATTTACAATTTAAAGATTTTCGAAAATAATTTTTATCTGACTTGTAATTTTGTCGCCTTTATAATAATACATTATGTTGAAAAAATTTGATTTTGAAAGTTAAAAGATGAAATGTATTAAATATTTTTTATATGTACACATAAAATGTTTCTTGCTAATTAATTTTTACCTAACTTTATATTTCAGTTTATATAATGAAAGCATGTTTAGCTTAGAAATCATTTTAAAGGAATACAGTGAAATAAGGCAAAATTATTATGCTTTGTAAAAAGCTACAAATTAATAATATTTTTTAATGTTATAAAACGATTCAGAATAAAAATAAGTTCTTTTTTTTTTTTTTTTTTTTTTTTTTAAATATGAACTAGCTCTTATTTTAATTAAGAAATATAAAGTCATAAGAAAGTCTATTGAACATATTAAAAATAAATTGAAAATTTTCAGAGAGAAATGTTCTCAGAGTAAAATCATAAAATAGTGTTACGGTAAAAGTGTATAATTTGGTAATTATGTATACTAAATCAATGATTATACATAATCCCCTCTAAACTTGGTAAATGTGATAAATTATTGAAATATATGGATAATCCTGTAAATATATGTATAATCTCCAATACGCGTGATGGGAAATGTCATAAATTCCGATTACTTTGTAGAAAAATGATATTTTAATTTCAAAGAATAAGTATTTTTAAGCTATCTTAAATATTTCGTCCTGAAGAGTTTGAAAAACATCATGATGACCAAAAATAAAACATACAAAAATCTCTCAGTTTAAGAATTTAAATAATTGTGATTTATTTGCATCTTCATTTCAATAGATATTATAAGACCGATATAATAGTATAAGTTATATATATATATTTAACTTATACTATTATCTATTATATCGGTTGATCTATCTATTATATCGGTTGTGTTTTTGAATAATTTTACGACATATATATATATATATATATATATATATATATATATATATATATATATACATACATATATATGTCGTAAAATTATTCAAAAACACAAAATGATGACACTTTGATTTACTAAAAGTAAATTGATTCTAGTTGATCTAGATTGTCATTTCAGTAAATAATTTTTATATTTAACCAATACAAAATTTTAAATTGAATATTAACTAGTTCTTATAGATAACTTTCATTTTTTTGTTAATTAAAAGATCTGGTAAAAGAGAACAATTTAGATTATTAGAATTTATAAAAACACTTCCATGTCAAAACAAATTAAAACTATAAAAAATAATTTATTTATATTTGATTTAAATTTTCTTATTTACATACATTAGACTGTTATAAAACTTAGAATTACATTTTGCCACATTTTTTACATTTGGATTTATCAAATTTGTACTGTCTCAAAACACTGTTATAATTGAATGTAAGAAAAATGATTTTCTAACACAATCTTTGACTAATTCTAAATTTCCGTAAATTGGATTTCTACTAATGCATATACGTATCCTATTCTATCTAAGATTTTTTATCTCAAATTTAAGATTACAATTTGAGCCTTTAAAACTATCTACATTTAAGACTATTTTAAAGTAGATACTTTGTGTGCTGTTGTTATTTGCATTATATCCTTATTACATCTTTATTCCATATATTATATTACTATTTTTTTGAGATGCGGCGCCAATTGTGCTCGCTCCGCCAATGGTTATAACACCCACCTAGTTATGATCCTATAGAGAGTTAAAAAATAATTTCAACAAGGAATTATTTTATACTTAAATATTTTTTTCTTAATTTGATTTTTTATTTGCTAACCAATTTTAAAATTTTTTATTTGTTAACCAATCATTGATTCATTTCTTGTTACAGCAACAAGCAGCTGCAACTTCAATTTATTGTGCGACAGCCCATGAACTCGAAGCTGTTGGAGGAATGTATTTCAATAATTGCTTTCGATGCAAACCATCTGCAGCGAGTGATGACGTTGAGCTGGCGAAACTTTTGTGGAACTTAAGTGAAATGATGCTTATTGAATGGACTGACGTTATCTGTACATAATTGGTTTTATATCGCATATCAAGCAAAGTTAATAAATATTTTAAATAATCCGTCATTGTAATAAAAAATATGTTTTCACTATAGTTTATTTTTACTTACTCTTTTTGTAATTCTTTTAAAACTTTGATTTCATAAAATTACTCTATAATCGACCGTGAATTAACTCTATAATTTCTGCTAATGTCCGAAATAAACGTTTTTCATTATCATTTCCTCTTAATACCATTTCTCCTACTTTAGAAAGGCGAGATCGCTTTTCATTCTGTTTTTAAACCACTTGACTCTCTTCAAATACTCAAAAACTCTGCCGCACACACAAATTACATAAAAGTTTTATTTTATTCGTTTTACAAGACTCTGCCAGTTTACTTGATGAATATCTTTAACGTCGTGGTTTTGATTCTCGACATTGCAGGTGTCAAAGGAAACAATGCCACTAGATTTTCATATTCACAAGTCAGTGGTCTATAATTAGTTATAGATTCACAATGATAAATAATAGTATTCAATTTTTCATAACTTAACACAGATTTATCCAAAGTACGTTTTAACAGTTTCTTCACAGTGCTTACAAACTAAACTTTTCCACCCGCCTCCCTACCAAACTGCGGTTGTAAGAATAAATTTTCATAGTATCTTATAAGAATTTGTTTCACAAAATATCTTGTTCCAATTTAATTTCGAGAAATCATTGAAAAAGCCACGAAAATTCGTTTCATTGTCACATTAAGTTATTCGTAGCCTGCAGCCTCTAGCGATTGAAGCGTCTAAATGCCAGAAAAAATGTAACACAGATGAGAGAGAATCAACAAGTTTTTTAGGTGAATAGCACGGTATACGGCACACGTAAACAGCGCAATCCAAACTATTCCTTCATATTTCAAAACGATAGTCCTGGCTATAACTATATAAAATGGCAGATAATCCATTACCCTGTCTGGTGGCAAAGATGTTGCTTCACTCGTCGTAGTTTTTGTTTTGAAACTGTTATATAAAACATTTTTATGGCTTTTCTGGCTCTAATTATCCAATATTTTTCTCTTAAAAAGGATTAAATCATTTGAATACCCGCATAGCTATTATTACATGACCATTTCTGAAAAGCAGTTTAGTGAATTTACATTTCTCTGGTAATAATATTAAATGCAGTAAAGATTTAGCATCATCTCTAAAAAGTATTCTTGTTTAACTCTTAAAATACCCTTATCGTCTGCAACAGTTTCAATAAAATTCGAAGATTTTTCATCAACTAAATAATATTCTTAAACAAGGCAAATTAATTTTTCCTTGGAATTACCTATTTCTGATAATGAAAGTTCACGATTTTTGCCTTTGTTCGAGATAATTTTACCAATCTCAATAATCATGCAAATTATAATTATTTTATTATAATCTGATACATTATCCAGAGGCCAAGGGAATGCGTCTTATGAAGATCAATATTCAACCTTTTTTTTTTCCAAATCTACTTGTTCAGTTTGGCTGAGAGTTTCTGCAACACGCCAGTTTTCAGAACATTCTCACAGTCAGTAAGAGCCTTCTCTCCATTTGGAAAAAATGATTTGTTCGCAGAACAATCCTGCGATAATAAATCATACATTTCCATAAGTGACTTTTTGTTAATTGACTAATCTCTTTAACATGGCTATGCACAAAAAGAGAACATTTCCTGTGTTCTTTTATCTACCGAAAAGCTGTAATAGAATCAGACAAAAATGTAATTTTTATATCTGGCAAATCGAGCGCATTAATAAAAGAATTTATAAGTCTAGAACCTTAGCAGCAAGCCATTAATTCTAACCGAGGAATATTTTAACTTCAAAATTGAATACCGATCGAAGAAGATGCATGCTGCGTTTGTCTCCTTGCAAGCATCCACAAAAATTCCTATGATATCCATCAAAATTCTTTTTATAATTGATAAGATATTTTTGTAATTTTAGTATCACAAGTCAACGCATTCTAGTTTGTACAACATTTCAATGTATCGTTATCCAAATTACTCCTAAAATAGAAGCACCTCCAGAATGTTTATCAACATTTACACAAGTCACATTGCTTTCAAAATTACGTAAATTAAAACGTCCATATATTATAATTAATTTAGCGTGTTTCATAAATTGTTCTTGTTCATATCTATTAAATACACCAGACACACAATTATCAATATTTAAGAAACGCTTAAACTTCTGGGTTACATCATAATATTCAGTTTTAGAGTTTTCTGAAAAATGTATTATAGAAGGGAAGAGCTTAAAGAGACGCCAAAAACGTCCCTATGATGTTTATAAACTAGATTATCTTCACTGGATGGAGTTAAGAAATCTAAGAAAAATTCTGTGATGCGGTGCTATATAAAGGCTTTTCATATCTAAATTGTTTATTAACCCCTTAAAAAAGCTCTTAAACAGGTAAGTAAATTCAACACGAGAGCAATAAGAGAAGATTCTGGAGGAGGAGAGAACTGTTCCCAGTTTTACAACCAAGACTGTGGTGGTTCAACTTAATGGACTGACTGCTTACAGAACCATCTCTATGGAATTAGAGAGGTGGATTCTCCAAACTGTGATTAGAGATGTGGATTCTCTAAGCGCTAAGCAACTAACGATTTTTGAACGTTGAAATAATTATACTTTACTCTCTCGGTATGAGGGCTTTGTCAAAAAGTATTGGCGGGCTCCAATGGTTGGCATTTGTTAAATAAAATAAATTAAAGCACATGTTCCAATACTCAAAGTATAAAATGTATTTAATTATTGACGAACAAGCAAAAACATCAGTAGTCAGCTTACAAAACTGAACTAAACAAATTAGCTTTGCTCTACAACAGTGCCATCTATTGTTTAATATTCTAAACAGTAGTTTTAATACATATGTAAGAACAATACATAAATATTAAGTTTTGTATTTTTACAATAAAATAATTTAAATAAAGATATATACATTAAACCAAAACTTATCATTTTTGCAGGGCCATTATTATTTGCAATAGTAATCCTGTCAAAACTTGGAAATCTTTCAAAATGGAGGTCTGGGGCTTATTTCTGGAATTAAATAAAAACAGGATAAGCATTGGATGCACTGATGAAATATTTACAATGAAAGTTATACTGCAATACAAGCACCATTTATCCTTAGAGGAAATTATATCCAGGAGAGTTTTGATATTATATTAAAAAAAAATAATGTGATCACCATCAATATAGCTATAATGAAATTAAGTTTTTGGACCTAGACGATTGAAAACTCAAGATTGATTTTTGAAGAAAGTTTTAAAATTAAGGATAGCCTATTCTTCTTATCAGATGTTTGCACATTAATTATTGAAGCCAACAAACCCTAATGATCTGGGAATGATTTACATTGAATGTTATTTGATACTAAAGTTATTATCAATCAATGATTAATTAAAAGAAGCTCCTATGGAGACGATCTGGTTTGTTACTCAGCGGTCATTTTTTGCCCATGAAGACCTACATTTTAAAGTGGATTCCGAACCATTAATGAAGGCTTAGATGAGATTCAAACCCCGATCTACTGAATCAAACTATACAACTATTCGAATGGCAGCTCAGCTCTTCTATGGAGACAATTTATTGCAAGCATTCAAATAATTAGATATAAATGCACAAAGAGATAGAAAGTGCTCGCCAATGTTTGTTTGTTTGTTGCTCAACGGTCTTTTTTGCACACGAGGGCTAATTAAACCGGGACCTAAGGCTTAAAGAAAGTGCTCGGCAAAGTCGTTGATGGAGCATGCATTCAGATGCTTCTGTTAATCCATTACAGAGCACTTTTGATAAAGAACTGTGTAAACAACTAAAATTACAACTGAAAAATTGTTAAAATCATCCAATACGAAAACATTTTTTGATTTTCTTTCAGGCACCCAAGATATTTCTGTAGAATCAAAAATGATTGGAACTTAAAAATATATCTTTAATTTCAAAAGGATATGAATGTGTTATCACACAGTAGATTCTAGCTCATGTAGCCAATAGACTAACTAAAAACGGAGCTGAGCTTCACCAATTAAAAATAGCAAGGCACCATTTACATTATTGTAAAAAATTATATAATTTAAAAATAAAAATTACTAATATTCAGAATTACGACGAATTGTTTTTTATTATTACGAATTATATGTAACGAGTATAATAATAAGAATAAAAATGAGAGGGATCCGATCTGATGTGTAATCCTCAATTCTACTAGTTCTATCACAGTTATAGAATTCCATTTGGAGACTGGACTTGATTGCCTCTCTCAACATCTGCACCACGTAACAACCCTTTATGCATTCAGAGTTTTGGAAGGGACAGAAATTATTTGTTTCAATGCTCTACCCTATAGGAACCAAACCTATGCAATCAATACTGATGCAGTTGACATCCAATGACTAAATTTCTTTGAAATTCTATGTTGCCATATGCTTTACTATTTTCGATGTAATTATTATTATATACTTTTTTGCACATTTGTAATTCAATTTTATACTCATTTTTATGCTCTAATTTCCAACTTCTTTGATATGTGGAGACCAATGTCTTATAATTACACAATTTATGAGATTTTTAATTGATGGTGATTTAGTTAAAAAAGTTAAACATATTAAGGTTAATTTTTTTTTTCACTTTATAATTTTGTACTTATTTATCTATTTAGAAGAAGTGTTGATAAAAAGTTCTCATAAATTTTGGATTCATTACTGACAATCTTTTATAATTTAACTTTTCCAGTTTTGAATTTTTATTTATTTTTTTTTTTTTTAGGAGACTAAACTTTTTTGTAAAGTAATATTTTCTATTTTTCAAATGAGATGCCTTAAATAATTACACATATAATACTCCATTGTTAAACATTATTTGAATAAGAATACATTTATTTCGTTATAATATGAATTTTTATTTAAAAAATAAGATACACTATGAAACATTCTAATGAGCATTTTTGATGGTTTTTGGATTTTGTTTTGCAGCTCGCATTTGTTTTCTCCACTCCAGCCATTTTGCAACGTGAGGAAGCCTTGGATCTACTTTCTTTTCTAGTTGAGTATAATAAGCTTCACGGATAATGCGGAAAGCAGTTAGATTGGCTGATGGCTGTTTTGTTAAAGGATCAAAGTATCGTGCTGAAAGTCTTGTTACAATACAAGTACTTCTTTCTACCGGTTTTGGTTTCTCAAAAGTGAAATAAGATTTCATAGTCTGTTCATCCGGAAAAGTTACAAAATTTCTAGAACAATTTCCAATAACTTTACTTTCCTCCACACTAGAGAGAAAAATAATCAATAATTAGGTTAAAGCTCATAAAAATATTCAAAAGCTTTAATTCTGATACTATAAGTGTGTCATAAATAAAAACTGATAAATTTTATAAGGAACTTTTGTTAACTGTCTTCTTATACATGCAATCAATTACATTAGGATGTAATTGATTGCATGTTTAAGAAGTATTAGGATATATAATCAAAGTATATAATTAAAATCTTATGTTTTTTCTGATTGATAAAAATTATTTCAAAATAATTTTCTTTATTGATTCATGAAACAGCTAATGTTCAATATTTATGCCAAATAAATATATTCAAAATTTTTCATAACAATTGTACTAAAACATTTTAATATACCTTTTAAAATTATAAATTTTTAAAATTATTTAGTTTAATTTGCAAGCGTAAAATAAATATTCAGAAAAATATACTAGCAGCATATACAAAATACAAAGTTTAATTTGAAATATACTAAAAAGAATGATTTGGTAATGAAATATTTACTTTGAGCAGTAAAAAAGACTGCTTGATGAGATTAAATAAGGCAGGATCATGAAAGCTCTTTAAAGAAATCTGTTTTAATGATTATTAAACAATAAATAAAAATCAATGTATTTCTATTTTAGACACATATAAATCAGATCTCAGAATACAAAGTTTTCTGATTTTCACCCTAGTATATTAAAATCTTTAAACTGATTCTTCTGTAAGTATCACATAAGTTCACATTGCTTAAGAATAATCATTTCCTCTGCTTTTAATAAGCCTAAATGAAATTTCTAAATTATCTATGGTGTAATTTTTAATTTGAATTTTTTAATTAAAATAATCAGCTTACTTCCTTCTCAATTTGAATTGTCATCGAGCTACACTATTATTAATCAGTAGTTTAAACAGAAAAGTTTTTACCAATCTTTTTTTGTGAAATCTAACTAAAACTTGAATAGAATGAGTTCAAATTATAGATTAGTAATTTAAAATTTCATTATTCATTAGGTAAAATTAATACGTCTACAGACAAAATATCAAAACTCATTTTTTTCACATTATAAAAATGATTGCAAGATTCAAATAAGTTTATTACTTATAAATTTTCACTGTATCAAATATCAATTTTAAGAAAGAAAATATTGAAACAAAAACTCAAAACTCAGAAATATAATAAGTTTTCTGAAATAAGATTTTCTCAAAAAACAGTAGAGTACTAGATTTAAGGTAAAATGATACTCAATTAAGTAGATACTTCTTTCTTTTAGGGAGAGGCAAACAATTAATATTACATTTATAATGAAGATTTCCAGTGCAGCTTTTTAGCCAATCAATCAGCAATTGCAGTAAAATTGCAAATGAAAAAGATATCGAATTTCATTGATCAAATTTTTGTATTTAATATTGCAGTAATCTGGTTGAGAAAAGCTAATTTTTTATTAACAGAATGAAGTATGTTCCATTATGAAGATCTGTTGTGTCCACTAACAGTAGTTGGAGTAGGTTCTTGTGGTAATGTCTTTCAAGTGAAATGACATCTATAGGGGTTGTAAGCTAAGTCTAAGTTTTATGCTTGTAAATTATGAAAACTCTTCCACCCTTGCAGTTATGATGAATACACAATAGGCAGTGCTCCACTGCATAAGAAGGTATCAACTGTAGTGCTAAAAGGTGATTGTGAACAATAGAAAGAAATTTTTTTATGCCTTATTTTTTTAAATTCCTCTCAATGATGATAAATTTGGAAAATTTATTTGTAATGAAAAATCCCAAACAATTATAAAATAGAAGAATAGATTTTTATAGAGATAATTTAAAGCAGTGATTCTAAACCTTTTTGGTACAATGGACCACCTTAAAAATTTTAAATATATCATGGAACCCCTCTGTGAAAAAAAAATGCTTAAACACCATTTATTACAAAATATATTCTGTTTTATCATTTAATTATTTTAAGGTTTTTTATTTCCACAGTATAAAAAATTTGAAGAAATTAAAATTTTTAATGTGAAGGCTGTTGCTGCTTTTCCTTGATTAACAGATTGAATTGAGGGATGGTTTTTGACAAAGCAATGCACATATCATGTATAACATTCAGTCGATTTCGGTGTTTCGTTTTTATTGTGACAAGTGTGGAAGTTCCCGCTTTGCAAAGATATACTATAGCAAACGGAATAATGGCTGCCATAGGTCGTTTTACAAGCAATGAGTAGGCTTCTCTTAAAGACCAAAACTCTCCAAGAATTTTTGAATCGAAATCCATTTTTAACAGACTTTGTTTTCAAATCAATTAGCTCATCTTTGGCAAGGTTCATGTCATTGATACAGTCAATATCACAAAGAAAAGAATTATGTGTGAATCCACAACTCATCTTTTATATTTATTACATCCAAATTGAAATATTTTTCAAATGAAACTTGAAGTACTTCTAGGTGTTCACAGATCTCATTTTTTGAGTTATTCAATAACAAACTATCTTTCTGAGATCCATTTTCAAAAAGCGGTTCGTCCAACATTTGAAAGTTTGCATATATCCCGTTTTGAATTCTAATTTTCCAAAGTGACATTTTCAGTAAAAATGTCTGCAGTTTCTCAGTGGCATCCATAATTGTTGTTGAGGCCTGTGAATTGAAAGACATATATTGCTTATGTGGTTAAAAATGTGACTGCCAGGTAAGCCAATTATATATATATATATATATATATATATATATATATATATATATATATATATATATATAAAATCTTTTTTCTTGAATTATTTTAAGAATGAGTTATCTTTTTCTTCTAAAAAAGTGATACTTTTTTAATTATCGACAGAAATGACACTTCTATCTTCAACATGAAAATTTGTTTCAAAACCTGCCCTAGTGACAACCAGCACACTTCTGTGTGGTATAGAAGTACCTCACGTTCTGTGTTCATTTCTTGACACAGTGATTTAAAAAGACGATGATTAAGAGCTCTACTTCTAATAAAATTTACTGTTTAATAACTATTGACAATACATCTTTTAAGCTGGTTGGAGGAGTCTTTGTAGGCAGTGCATATCTAAGTAAAAAACAATGAGTAACAATAACATTAGGAACCTCTTTTTTACCAAATGAGCAAAACCAGATTTATTGCCAAGCATTGCAGGTGCTCCATCCATACAAAGTGAATGAAGTTTTTGTTTCCAGTTGAAGTCGTGTTTGGAAAAGAAAACATTTAAAATGGTTAAACATTAACTGCCTTTGTAGTTTGCAAAAGAAGCTCACAAAATACGAATTCTTCTTTGATAGTATCAGCAGACACATAACGAACAAAAACAAGAAGTTGACCACAATTCGAGATGCCTGTAGTTTCATCCAGTTGCATATTAAAGGGAAATGGCAATGCTTTCAATTCATTGATGATCTGTTTCAAGGTATTGCAAGAAATTTCAACTATTCTTGAATGTATCACATCCTTAGACAGTGGAATAGCCTCAAGTTTTTTCCTCTGTTCATGTCCACAAACTAATTCAACCATTTCCAGCGCACATGGCTTAATTAATGTCTCTCCAATAGTATGCAGTTTCTTACTTTTGGAAATACGATATGCAACTCTGAAAGATGCTTCAACCAAAGGTTTTTGTGAAATACCAAATCCAAGTTTGGTTAATGTTTCAGATTTCGAAAAGTGTGCTTTCCTCTTTGTAAAAAATCTAGATCTTTAGATGGATTTTCAGGATGAAGAGATTTGATATGCTCTATCAATTTTGATGGTTTCATACTGGCATTTGCCAAAACTTTTCCATATAGAAAGCATTGTGGCTTTTCAACACCGTCCAATTCCATCATGCAGCAAAATCCATATTTTACATAATTTTCATCATACTTCCTTTTGTTGGACATTTTGGGGTACAAAAAATATTAAATAATCAAATGAAACATTAAGAACAAACATTAAGACACAAAAAAACACTTGAAAAATACTTTAATTACCACTTATAAAAATTAAAACAAATATTTTGTTTTAAAAATTTGCGAGAACTTTGAGGAACTGATTTTAACGTTATTTTATTTTCAAGTGAAGTAAAATTCAAAGGTTACTTTGTGTTTCTAAAATTTCAAATTTTATATGGTTTGCGAATGTTTTTTTCCTCGTACTGTGGAGGTCACTATTATTGGGAAATGGTATACAGACAGATTACAGAGGTTGCCCAAGACAAAAAAAAATTTTTTTTAAGTATTGATGCAAACATTTTAAAAATTAGGAGCAGTCGGTGGACCCCAAAATATAACCCATGGACCCCCAAGGGGTCCATGAATCACAGGTTCAGAAACCCTGATTTAAAGAAAACTTCAAATTTTCAAATATTAGACAAAAAATTATTTTAATAGAATTGATATCAGGACAAAACAATGAAAATTGTTAAAATTAAAGTGTTCTTAGATAAATTATAGACCATAAATAAAATTAAACTGATAAAAGTGACAAATTAAAACCAAACAGAAAATCAATAACTAAAATCTTCTGCTCAATAATTGCTGAACTATTTTACTTCTAATATCTAAAAAATTTTAAGACTTATATTTCATAAAAGCTTTATTTATCTACCTCAAACCACAGATTATACTTCAAAAAGAAATTTCTATATTAATTTCTATATTTCAATTTGCTAAGTTAAAAAATTTTTTTTTATTTTTATTATTAAAAGATCCTACTGAAAGTAAAAGCAAGGAAAACAAACATAGAAATGTTTAAATGAACAACTATGGATGCTAAAAAGATTCTATTAAATAACATATAGAAGGTTTCCTTTTAAAATGTTGTAGATCTAACAATTCTTGCCTAAGCTATATACATAGTGCTAATTCATTGCAATGGGAAGAATTAAATTCAAAGTATGTCATGAATAAAAAATACTGATAGGCACCAGTTTTATTCCAATTTACCAGTTTGAAATTCAAAATGAGAGCTTGTATCATGTCCTTCAGATATTGAACAATTATAAAAGCAACAATGCAATGGCTGAGGCATAATGTAGGTATGATCATGCGCTTTAAGGTATTACATCCCATAAAGCTCTTTACATAAAAAGTATGGAATTTAATTGCTCTAATGATCATTTTATGATTCCAAACTTGTTTAATAATTATCTAATGGTAAGAAAGATTTTGTTGATCTGATACACAAAGCTACAAGATATTAGATGATTTACATTTTTCTCAAACAAGATATTGAGGTCATAATATTAATGGACAGCAAGGCCACATCAATAAATATGATCAAATTGTTTTACTTTCATAGTTAATCTATCTGAATTTTAGAAATTAAATCTGGAAGTGGTGAAAAATATTCAGAGGAAATTAAAATTTGCTTGAGGAGAAAAATATTTCCACGTGCTTTTTACTATTTGTTTACAATTTAAAAAATAGATGAATAGCATGTGCAAATAATATAAAAGAAGTTACTCAAAACTATTGTCATTTATGATTAAAGTTAGAAGAGACTTTTATATTATTTCAAGGCATAAATAGTTTTGGTTAGAGGAAGTTTACACCATGGAAGTATAGCCGCAATGAAGTAAAATTCTAAAATTGTTTTTTCTAGGCACAAATGAACCACAATATTACAACATAATTAATCAAATAATAAAACATGTATCATTTACCCATTTTCATTCTCAATAATTTCAATAACAGGCATAGTTACAGAATGATATTTGATCATAGGACCTAAGTTAGTTCGTTTTGTCAATTTAGTCTTTTTCTTTTCCAGTTCTAAGCGCTGAAACATTTCTGTAAATAAAAAATAACAGAAATTATTCTTAAAAATTATATTAATTAGTGAATCCATAGACATACTAATCCACTTTTTTAATTAATTTGATGTGAATGGTTAGTTATGCAGTTACTATTTTAGTTTTATCATTTAAGTAAAAGTTATACCAACAAACTAATATTGATATGTTGAAAATACTCTACATTAATAAAGAAATAAAAAAGATTTTAAGTGAGGATGTTTACATTTTATTATTTATTTATTTTTATTATTCTTGAAAAGGAAAAATAATTTTACAACTTGTTTAAAGATTTTTGATTTATTTTGTTACTTTAGGTTGAAGTAGGATTAATATTATTTACCCAGAGATTTTAAATTTTTTAGTTCTGTAATTTTTGCTTCTTCTAATAGTTGTTCCTGTGTCATTGCATGGTTTTCAACTGATTTTCGTTTATGCTGATCCTGATTTTTAGAAGCTCCAACAGCAGCTTGTCTCAATCGCACTTCCATGGATTTTTGAGTTGTTGAGTCCCTCATTCTTTTTTTTTCTAAAATACAAATTAGATATACATTAATTATAACAATCAAAATTTAAAAGTAATGACAATTGTAATACTTTGTAAATGAATCAATATATAATAAAACCTTTAATTTTATTCTTTTTTTTTTATGTATTTAGATAAACTAAATATTATATTTTATACATAATAAAATAAAAGTATAATAATGCATGAAATAAAGATTGAAATTTATTAAACTACTTAAAATTATATATGCTTACAGTATTAAAGTATTAATTATTTATGTTAATTCTGTATAAAGTTAAATTTTTAAACTTCATTCCCATAAAATTTTCAAATGATCAAAAGGAAGTAAGGAAAAGAATCAGTACTAAACTGCAGTCAGCAAAATTTTTATGAAAAAGTTACAAATCTTTATATTTTAAATATTCATAAATAGAAATATCTGTTCTTATAAATCTTTATTAATAAATAAAATATCATTGAAAACTTCTGATTAAAATTTCATTTTCCATTTCAATTATTTTATTTGCCTACTTTAACACTCTTTGATATAAATTTTTTAACATTAATTACAAAATATTGTTAGTAAATTACTTAAATTAAGGATTTGAAAAGAAAGTTGAAAATTCTTCATTGATATTTTAAGAGAAAAATAATTGTATCATAAAATAATGCATTTGAATATTATACATCCTTGAAAAGTTTTTGCTATTGTTTATTATAGCATATATAATCATTTACAATGCAAGCATCTCAGCAGAATATTATATTTCACTTGAAGCATTGCTTTAACTGTGAAATTTTAAGTATGCATCTTGCAGAATCCACATTAATAGAATATAAGCAACATTAAAACTTTTTAAAATTAATTTTATTTTTAAATCTTTTTATCTTTACTTTGAAATTAATGAGAGCTTCAGCTGATCGATTTTGGATTAGTTTGTTAAAATCATTCTTTGCATTATGGTATAGTTTAGAGCACATTCCGTTTATTCACATATAATAGCTTTGATTTCAATCAGTGTTTTTTTTTCTAACAAAATATTTAACTTATTATAATACATAAGAAAAACATTTTTTTAAATCCTAGCTTTAAAACAAAGTTAACTACTGATAACACAGCAATTCAGGTTTATGAAAATGCAAACAGGGTAAATAAAAGAAAGTACAGCTATAAAGAAAAGTAAATGTTAAAAATATTAGTGTTAAATTTTTTTATATTAAACTTAAATACTAGCTACTTTTAAATATTTTGTCTAAGACTGAAAACTTGCCTCATTGCAACTTCACAAAAAAAAGGAAAAAAAATGCTGTTGAAATATTAATATCCAGGAATGTTCAGAAATGTAAATCAATTAAAAAAAATGTAATTGAAATATAAAATTTTTATTAAAAATTATTAAATGGATATTTTGTTCATTATATTAAAGGATATTGCACTATGAGCTGTAACAATAAATATTTTTGATATACATAATAATAATGTTGTATTTTAAACATAATAATTTAATCTTTATTAAGCAAAAAATATAACTTTATGACTGACTTGTATGGAATTTTTTGATAATGACAACAATTTAATTTAATTGATCATGATAATTTTTTTAATGATTTCAATTTTAAAATGTATGTTTTTAAGCATTGCAGTATCATGAATACATAACATATCAGAAATATTTTTACCTAAATTTTCCTCTAAAATTGTAGTACCAGATGATCTAGAAGAAATCTTTTTCACTTCTTTTTTTGCTTTAAATTTTGAAGGTTCCTAAAAATATGCTTATATTTACTGAGTAAATAAAGCTGATTAACAGAAAATGAATGAAATGAAAAATAATCATACTGTATAAGCTTTTGTTACAACTCTGGATTTTCTTTTAGGTTTTTTCTGCTCTACTTCTTCATCAGATATTGGTTCATCATTCTCATCGATTGATATATCAGAATCAGTCTCTTCTTCACTTTCTGGTTCCTCTGAAAATTCAGCATCATCTGCTTCCTAAGTACGGATAGTTAAGAAATAGTAGTTTCATATATATATATATATATGGTTTGTACAGATTTCCAAGAATCGAATTCCAGGAATTTTTCAGGAATCAAATCAAAAATTAAATTTTCAAAAGGTATCAACATTTTGAAAATGTTAAATAATTATGCACATGCAATATTTTTCAATCAATTCTGTTAATAATAAAAATAAATAATTACAAACATTAATGAGACCATTTCTATTTGAGTTAAAATTATTAATGATTTCAAAAGCCTTCAATGAATTTACAGCTATAACAGAAAATTTTTTATTAAAATATTCAACATTCTATATAATACTGAATTATACATTGTATAAAATAATGAGTGATTTTAGAGTTTTTAGACATTTCCAATAGATTTAGATAGCAAAGACTCCTTTAAAAACTTTTGCATGAAAATCTCTAGCAATAAAATACAACATTGGTTTATCAGTTTGATAAAGTGTCAAAATAAGTTCTACTCCCCGAGCAATAAATATAAAAAAATTGCATTTAGCAGAAAAGTACATTTTTCATACACTTTTGCACAATATCAAAAGTTTTGATAAAAGGATTAGGATGTTTTAAGATATGATAACATTTCAAGCAATCTGTCAAAAACACTTACGTTTTCTAACTAATGATGTCTGCAAAACTTTAAAGGAAATTTTATGCCTGGGCCAAGACCATCAAAGTCATCACTACGAGCAGGTGATAAATAGTCTTAATTATTACCCGCTCGTAGAGATTAAATAGTCTGTAAACTTCACTTTCTGTTACCTCAACTTCTGGAAATGAGGAACATCCATTGCTGTAAGCATTGTGTAGAATGTGTAGGCTGCAGCTTCTGACATTTATAATATTTGAATAACATTCACTTTTTAAAAAAATCAGTCATTTTAGTCAAAACAGAACAGTTCATATTTGGGCCATCCATTGACAACTGGAGTAATCCACTTGTTCCTAATTCTAAGCACTTTTTATTCCCTTTTTCAAACAATATATCTCCAGTTGATTGACCTAAAAAATCTAATAAGAAATATTTTGTTTTGTCTGCAGATGATTAATTTAAGCCTTCATCAAACAAAAGCACATAATTAGAAACTTTCTTGCTTTCAATAAGTTAAAAAATTAAGGTGCAATTCCAAAAACTGCACTTTATTTACTAAGCACCAAATAAGCATACATTATTTCTGCACAACTGAATTGCTTTGCAATAGCACTGTCTGGAAACATTTCTTGAAAGAGGCAATTGATATTGTTACAAGAACTGTAGCTGAAACCACTATTTAAAAGTTTAAGGGCTCATAGAATTTCAGACTTTAAAACTTCTTTTGAAGAAACAAATTAATCAAAAATTTCAGAGCCTGCTTTGGATTCACATTCTTTAACAAGATCAGCAGAAGAGAAAAAATCTTTTAAATGAGTAGATTTTTTAGCAGATATACCTTGTTCTAATAAATATATATATACTTTTCTCTCACATTTGGTATTTGATTGCGGATTCACTCATATTTGAAATACAGAAATCTTTCTTGCAAAACAGACAACAGGCATGTGTTATTCCTAAACCACGTAAAATCTTTGTAGGGTTTTTCCAGAGTCCACTGGTCATTGAAAAGACACATTCCACCAGGCATATTAAATCATTTTTATTTCGATCTTTATTTCATTAATAAACAAATCTATCCTGATTCAATTAAATCATACGCAATTTTCATCAAAGAAGATATGGAAAGCATGTTTTAACTTAAAAATTTTATATTTAAATATTAATATTCAAAGAGTTTTATACAATATAAGCATATATATAAGTAAGAAATAGAAGAAAAAAATTGAAATTGCCCATCATGATTGCGAAACATATTGATTTTGTTTAGTGTTTACTTCACTTCACATTACTTTGCTTCACTTTTTATGAATCTAAATATTACTAAATTGAATTATGAAATTATTGTAACTGAACTAGATCTTGAAATTGTTAATACACACAAATCAACAGTTAAAAACACAAAATTTTGTATCGATTGTGCGCCATCTAGTGGCAATATTAAAAATTAATACAAAATTAAGTTTTTTGACTATTTTATTTTATAATTTACTTACCATATAACGTTTACAAAATATACATTTTAATCCTCTCTTTTTCAAATATTCATATAAAAACGTTCATGAATACATATTTATTCATGTTTAGAACAGCTTTTGGTAGTTTTCAAATAGGTTGAATTTTGACTAGGAAGAAGCTTTTTCAAAGCCCCTTACATTTTGGATTTTTTGGCTGTTTATGGACTTGTGGAATTGGTCTAGTATTGGAATTGAACAATCTGGGATTAGTAACAACAAGGCATTTTTCAAAAATTCCTGTTCAATTTTGACATCAACATGATATTCGATTTCACTCTTTTATAAGTTATTTTTTTATTGTTGGTTGTGGGATTTAATAGATTCTTGCTTTATTTTTTTATTCAATTGTTGTTTTTCTGTGTTTGTTTAATCAAACTCAGAATCGATAGTTTGTAAGGTAGTTTAATAGTTCACAATTATAATTTAGAAAAATTGGATCAGTTCAAATTATGTATGAATAAAGCTATAAATGTTCATAATTTCATAAATGGAAAGAAAAAACATTATAATTAAAATGTTTTTTTTGATTTTTTTTAAAATTTAATTAAATTTTGATATAAATTTATATAAAAAGGCCCAATTTACAGTTTTTGAAATATAAAAATACTATTAATAATTAAATGAAAGATTGTCATTTTCTTATGAGTAATTATGAAGTTAAACATAGAAAAACAAAATTTGTGTGTTCAATTTCTGATACAATTTGTCTAGAGTAAATTTTATGAAACTGTACAACACAAATATAGAATTTCTCATTTCTCATTCATTTTTTTTAGCATACAACCAATTGCATAAATGATGAAGATAATAAAAGATTTGATAAAATAAAATCCTTATTTAAAAAAAAAGAAAGAAAGAAATAAACTTCTTGAAATCCTCCATATGCACTGGTGTAGAAATCATCTGCTTCTTCATTTTCCAACAATTGAGCCATTCGATTCCCGGCATTTGCCCTTTTTTCTCTTGTTGTTGAAAGCATAATTGTATCTAGTTCAAACAATAAAAATGTGTTAAAAAATTCAACATGATACTTTTAATTAGTAAGATGAACAGTTTTAACTCTATACACATTTTACACTTTTTAGTTGAATTCAATACACACATTTAATTACAACTGAAAGCATCAACAATGCTAGTGGCTCTTTAAAAATAGAGAAATAGAAACAGCTACTTAAACATGAATTATATTATACAAAAATAATCATAGTTCAAGAATTCAAACATAAAACGTTTTAATACAAATTAATTATTTGCTCAAATTTTCAATGAGTTTAATGGCTTCCTTTTATTTCTTCATTGTATGTTTTTGATAAATATGTAGTACTTCACTTCACAGCATCAGGAAGGGTTACAAGTATGAGATTTGTAACCCTTCCTGATGCTCTGAAGTAAAATAAAGACATGAGTTTTCATAAGTTTTCCCACCTTTCTTTCCAACAATTTCAATGTCATGGAAATAACAGATATATCTATAGCAGCATTTAAAAGCAAGACATATTTGTCAAAATATTTCTTTAAAAACCATATTCATGTTTCCAACAGATACCACTGGAAAAGAAAACATGTTTGCACATTATAAGCTTCTCTCTCTTGCTATGCGTACTTTCATATCTTTAAAAATATAAGTTATGAAATGGGGTTATTTGCAATATGTCCAGTATTTGCTCATATAGTACGATGAAGTTATAATATAATGTAATTGACAATCAATCTTTCTGATATCCTTGTGTTAGGTCTTAAGTGAAATTTTAATTTTAGTTTCAATTCATTGATAATTTGGTTTTCTAAATTCTGTGTGGAGGTACTTTAGCATGTTACAAATGGTAACTATTGGCAACAATCTCACTCTGATTTCAAAGGGTGATTTCATTTAGTAATACTTTTAAGAACAGAAGTGGATTCATGACTGCATAAGTCAGCAGTTACTGTCATGTTTCATAGTGATAAAATGCATTTTATTATTTTATTATTCTAATTCCATGTGCTGGCTCCGAAAAGAGCTTTTTTTTGGGATACTTTGTACACTTAAGCTCTCTCTCAGTACAGTAAACTTAATATTGGTTAATCGAATGTATATGAAATAATCTAGTTCACATATAACAACTATCTTGGTTTTTGATTTGACACTGCATTAAAAGGTGAAAGGAAAATATTCCATGAACTAGAATGTGATTATTTAAAAATTATTAAATACAGAAAATTTGAAAATTGACAGATTCTTTAAGGCAAATAATATTAAAAGAGAATTTTCTGTAAACGTATACATGTTAAATCAATTAAAAGACCTGCTTAATAATAAAAATAGATGTTTGAATGTATTCCAAAATGATTCAGGAATGTCTAACTTAATATATTTGACACTTAGAACATATTTGAATTCAGAAATATGCTGTGGAATGCTCGCTAGTCAAATTTTTGTGTATGGAGATAAAAGAGAAGAAACAAAAATAATCAAGATAGATTAGCATAAATAATTTCATAAATTACTGTGGGCTCTCAATGTTTCTCAATTTTTGGCGAAATCAGCAAGGGATAAGACAAGGAATTAGAATAAATAGATATTAGTGTTGGATCAGTAGTTCTCAATATCTTATGACTGATAACATTAAAAATTTAATATAGTCTGAAAATATAATGAGAAAAGACAAATCTAAGAAAATGAGGTCGATGAAAAACAATCCACATTTAAAAATGATTGAATAAGTGTCTATTTGTCAAATCTATAGTTTAGCGGGAGAAAAAAATGAATATTTATTTTATTAACGACAGTTTAAATCCAACTTAAAATAATCTTTACACTGTACACAACAATGAGTAAAAAATGAAGCAACTAAAATTAGTAATATCAAAATTTTTCAAGGAGGAAAAGGAACAGGGTTGTGTGTCAGGCAAATTATAGAAATTGGCCAATAAATTTAAGCTTAAATTAAATTTTTGTAATGGTATATTGTTGAATTTAGATCCTATGGGAAATAATTGTGTACTTGAAGTTGGAAATATAAATGACTTTAAATATATATTAACAAGAAATAAACAAGTTTTTTATTGCCAGAGATATAATATCTTTGAATAAAATAACTATATTAATTTCCAAAAACTTTATAACAATGGCACTTTATAACAATGAACAAATTATGAAAGGCATTATACAGAGAGAGAGTTTTTGTAAACCTCTGTATTTCTACCATAAACATTGAGATATCTACAAAAAATTACTAAGATATAGTGCCTTAAGTAAAATTTGTTTTACTAGTTTGACTTATATCTGAAAATAAAAAAACGCCTACAAAATATGTTGTCCTGAGATACTCTAGATATCACAGTCATGGATAACTTTATGTTGCTTTTACATGAAAATGGACTTAAATGAGTTCTTTGTTTTTATTGCAAGAATAAAATTAAATAAAATTTCTACTTCTTTTCAAATTAATAATAGCAGATTAATTAATTTAATTTATAAAAGTATTATATTTCTATGTACATACTCTTAACTATACATGGTTTTGATGAATTCTATTTTTTTTTTATCAGATGAAAATTAGTTTTAAAAAAATCCATGAATGTTATACATTTCAATTAATTAACGATAAGAATTTCAAAAAATTCATGCAGTAAAATTATAACTTAAAAAAAATTCCAAATAAATAATATATACTTGATTTTACATAATACACCATATTAACAATGAATGCATAATGTAATAAATTTGAACTAAGAATGATATTTTAAATCAGGAATTTATAATTTAATTTTTTTTTTTTTTCATTAACAAAGAGGAAAATTTTTCTGAAACATAATGCTCTTAATAATTTATTATTTTATTAAGCAATATAAATATAATGTGGATAGTTTTAAGAAGTAAAAATAGTAGAATATGAGAAAATTGTTTTGAATAAAAGTCTATTTAAGTTGCAACAAATAAAACAAAATAATTAGTGTTTGGTTTAATAAGGTAAAACATCATTTAATACCTTTACATTAGATTATTACTTTAATAGATACTTGAATACAAATAAAGAAGGAAATACATGGAAAAAAATAAAGTGGTATTTCATACATCATTGTTTTAAGCTTAAGGTGGAAAAGTATCAAACTTTATTCAACATGCCACTCACTAATTAACAAATTTTATTATTTTTAGTTAGAAAAATTTTCAAAATTTTATAAAAAGAAATAAAAAAATAAAAAAAAAAAGAATTCTTCTGTAAAACAATTAAAAAATTATAAAGATAAACATGGGTTTTTTAAAATATAGAATAAAATTTAATTTTTTCCATACTAATAAATTACAAATTCAAAACCAAACTGGAAGAGTTAAGCAATAATTATGGAAAAAATAAAGCTAGTGCAAGGTTTTTTTTTTTTTTTTTTTTTTTTTAACAAAATTTATTACTTAATTTATGGCCATTAATAACCTAAAAAATCATTTCACTTATAAAAGTATTCAAGTTCAAATTATTAAAATTGCAATATAAATTTAATTTAGTAATCTTAAATTTATAAATAAATTTAGTAATCTAAGAGATTTCTTGTCTATTGAACTCTATTATAGTTAAATAACTTTAAAAAAATAATTTAAGCTAAACATAATTAAATAAAAGTATAAAGGAATTAAATTTTCACTGAAATAATTTATTAAGCACTGAAATACTAGGTTGCCTGAAAATGGATTCTTTTTCAATTTTTCAAATGGTAAACTTTTTATTCAGAGTGCAAAGATTTTTCTTCTCTTCAAGCTGTATTTTCATTTAATAACATAAGTTGTGACTATTCAAATAAGTGATCATTTGGACAATCCATCATTAAAGATAAGATAGAAGATTCTATTAAACCCTATTCTTCTAGATTGTGGTAAAAAATGACTGGAAATCATGTTGCTTAAATAACTAAGTTTTTTTTTTTACATCATTGAAAATATGAAGATTTGAAAAGGAAACATTTATAAATTTACTAATGATTTGCCAATTATTAAAGTTACAAATATATTATTATATAGTGCATTGAATGCATTTTTATAAAAAAAGTCATCATCATTTACATTGTTAACTTCATGTTATTACTCAGTTGTTACCTTTGTCCAGAATAAACATATAAGATCTTTCGGCAGACCTGTGCCAGCCATAGCTTCAATTTCACTTCTAGCGGAAAAGGCTTTCATTCAAATTTATTACAATGGAATTCATTTAAATAACCATGTTACAGGTTTCATGTTTTTATTCAATCTTAAACTTTACATGAGAGAATGTGGAAGAAATTGTTTAAAGGTTATTCCAGTGCTCATAATTCTTTTCCTCTTATACTGATAATCTGATAGATGTGGTTAACATTAAATAAAAGCAATTTACTTTTTACAATTTAGATGTGTATGTATCAGAAGCTTTCAATTATTATTTTGATCCCTATATTTGATTGCTGCAGATTTAAGGAATTAGTTAAAAGGTCTCTAATGTATGCCATTGTTGAATATTCAAAGGAATAAACTCTGTCAACTTTTTTTAACTGCCTATTAATTTGTCAATTAATTGAAACTTTTTAAATAAAAAAGATGTTTTGCAATGGTAAAAATGTATATCATTAATATGTTTACCTGTAAAACCACATGAATCTTGTAAAAGGCAAATTTGATTTATATTTGACAGTATACAAAGCAAAAAATTTAATTGAAAATCAATTTTAAAATGTATATTCTCTCCCTTTTATATTAAAATATATGTTCTCTGGAAAAAACAAAACAAAACAAAGGTTTATAAACATGTTTGAAAAAACAAAATGGTCCCAAAAATACCATGCAATGATACACAATTTAAAAAATAACACTAATTTTATAAAGAAATGTTTATTGCCATAATTAACATTAGCCAAATCAATGAAAAAACAAAGGGCACCCTAAGGTATAGACTATCAAAATTTGGTGACTTTTTCCATTGCCTTATAAATTTGCCCAAAACAATTGTTAAATGTCATACCAATGTAAACATTGGCATCGAAATGGAATCAATTCATCACTACATGCCACTTTAAAAATTGACAAAAATCAAAGGTAAATTGTTCAAAATGCATTAATTTTTATACATTCGCATTTGAATTTTAAAATTGTGTACAATTTAATTTTATTCATCAACTTTTTAAATTTTAAGTTATAAAAATTAAAACCATTAAATAGATATAGTTTTTAAGTATACAAATAAATCTTTATAAATAAACCACATACATAATATCTAACTTCACAAGAAAGGAGTCAAGAGACAACTGAAAGATTAATAATTACAAATAGTGATATGTGCATTTTTACTTTTCAATTTAAAGCTGAAAACTTTTACTTAAGAAATTTAATGCTGCTGAATGCCATGTGTCGAAATGGATATAAATTAAATGGCATTAAATTGTATAAATAAAAATATGTATTTTTTCATAGAAATGTTAAACAGTATGATAAATGAGTATCTTTTTTATTATATAATTTATTAACTGGAATCTAAAAATATTTGTTTTAGCAATTCTAGAACTCTCTTTTATAACTGATTTATCAAAATCATTTCATAAAACATCTTCACCAATTCTCAAGATTCTTATTTTTAAGTAGAAGATTGTAATTTAAATTAATGTAACAGCAAATTAATTTTTTGATTCTCACCACTATATTTTCTATATTCTAGAATATTTTTGGTAAAAATATATTTAAGGGTGCCCATTGGTGATATTGGCCATTTTTGTTTGGTGCCAATCCTGCTTGAGTGGAAACGCTGTGTAAAGAGAAATGGCGGCCAAATCACAATGAAATTTCAAAAATAATGCAGTAAGCACATAAAAAAGGAATAATCTACTTACTTCATTTTTCTGGGATATCCTCCCTTTGAGGTATTATATTATTAATATTAAATTAATTTATCATAAATTAAATAATTATAATATTAAATTTAAAAAAATAAAAATAATATACATATATTTAACCTTACCAGCCTACATTCACTGTAGAATTAACTGACCTCAATTATATATAGCGTTAAACATTAAAAAATAATGGTTAAATCTAAGCCAATCAGAATCGTGAATGGATTTCAGAATAACGTTTACGGTTACCATAAATAGAACAACATCGGCCAGCTTGGCGAGAATTCAAGGGGCACCCTCAAGTACAGTCTAACCATATTTCCAATTTTTGTTTAATAACAATTTCAAAAAATTTATTCAATTCTTAATACAGTTATTGTATTTTTGTTGATGCATTAGGGTTAGCAACTTAAAAATGTCACCATTGAGATCCCAATTTCTTATATAGTTGCAATCATTCAGAAAGAACCAAATGGTATACATTAGGATTGTTAACCAAACTCCAATACCTACTGTACTCTCAGCTTGGTGGGAAAATAATTGCTAAATGTCACAACTATAATACTCACTTTTAACTGCAAGTATTTTATTCTATACTTTTTATATAAAAAATAGACTTGTTGGGCAAACACATTTCATATGCATTCATATATTAATATTTAACCTTAACTGAGAGTCGTTTATGATAAATACTTAGAAATTGAAAGTTGGATATATTTTTTCTTTTGAGGAATATATATTTAGCATTTCACCATAACAAATTATGGCACAGATGCTGTATAATACAGGATACCAAATTCTGAGTTTGGTGACTCTTTTGGTGGATTTCTTATGTCTCTGGCAACCTGGTTTTTATTACGTCACATATATAGAGACCTATAAGAATTATGCAGAAAATTCTAGTTTGCAATTCTAGTATTCACATCACCGCGCACATCACAATAAATTTTTGTGGCAACATTTCTTCATCGCCAAAAAATATGAGAAATTTGACTTCTTGAAAAACACTGCATCTGTGCCCATATTTTGTCATTATGACATTTTTCTGATTTTCTGTGGTGGAGAGGATTTTACACTGAGGCTAAATAACTTAATTAAAATGTTATATGAAATGTCTCCTCACTTAGAGAATATTTTTATTTGATCAGAAGTACTTCAAGTGAATATTCTTTGAACAAAGAAATGTGCATTAACAGAAATAGCAAATGATAAATTTTAAAAGAATTCTAACAATAGATTAACAATAAAGTATACTACCTTTTTCATCAATGAAAACTTGAAAGTTATGTTTCTCAAATTACAAGAATCCAAAAAACGTTTCACCAATAAATTTTTTAGTGAAGTTTTATGAATTTACTCATAAAGTGTTAAGAAAATAATTTATTTTCTTCATAGTTTAGTTCGGTGGGTTAGTTGAAATGCAAATATTAATTAAAGTACATGTATATGAACAATTCTCATAAGCTTAACTCGTTATCTGGTTGATAGATACGTCTATTACAAACAAGCATAGAATAGTAGTAATATGACAGAAACAGTTCTGGAGCTTTATGATCTTAGGCTTATAGCTCACATTCAGTAAAACTGAGTTTTTTTCATAAAACTCGTCATAAACTTAGAACACCATTTCAGAAGATATACAAAGAGTTAAATCATTGATATAAATGTTTACATGAAATTAATTCACTTCCTCTTTTCAGTTTCAGTTGCATGTAGAAATGGGAAGAAATACCTGTAACCAGTATTTTGTAATGAGTATTTGAATGTATTAACCTGTAATCAGTAGTTTTTTTTTTTTTTTTTTTTTTTTTTTTTTTTCCCAAATACTCAGTATTTCCAGTAACAAAGTCAACGCGAGTTCAGTCAGTACCTTCTAATAGCAGAAAGCCTGACTACCACGTGACCAAATGGCTGTGACGGTGCATCCGAAGGCTGTCGCTTTCTTCTTTAAGTGACACTTGTTACTGTGTTGTTTACCATAAAGAAATCACTCATTTTCGACTTATTTTTCGAAATATATTGTTTTTATTCTGTACAATAATCAAAAACATGCCTTATAAATTTTGCGTAACTGCCTGTAAAGGCAACTATGATAATGGACCCAAAGTTTCTCTGCTTGGATTCCCACGTGAAGAAGATTTAAAATACGAATGAATTCGGGCAATTCCGAGAGAAAACATGGAAGTGACCAAACATTCCAGGGTAAGTAAATTAATTTTATTGTTTCATTTGCATCATATTTGGCTAGTTATTTTAATTTTGATTTTTTTTAATAACATTAACAGTAATAGAAAATTTCAAATGAAATCAAAAGTAAATTCCTATGGAATTTTTTTTAAAATTTATTAGGCATTAAATTCATATCGTTCAAATACAAATTTTCATAGAAAAGTAAAATAATTATTAATTTTTCGATTTATTAATGTCATTAAAATGCGTAGTAGTAAAAGAGAACTATAATAATACTAAACTCTAAGCTATTTCGAAATTAATTTCAGAATGATCTTAATGTAGTTTCGATAATCTATTATTAGAAAAGAAAAGACTGAGTTTTCTTTGTTGCATGTACGTCAGTTTTCTTATTAATTTTATTTATTTATTGTTTCATAAGAATAATTTGTATTTTAATTTCATACTTTTATTTTTGAATATTTTGATAATATTAATAATAATAAAAAACTTCAAATAAAGTAACTTCCTGCAGAATTTTGTTTAATTTGTTATGCATGAAATCCTATCATTCAAATTAAAATTTTTATAGAAAAACATTCATCTGTTTTTCCATTTATCAATAATAAAAGAATGTTTGGGATTAAAAGAGAATGAGTAATATATTAATTGTTAAACTCATAGCTCTTTGGAAATATTTTCTAAGTGTATCCTAATGATCATATCAAATAGAAATTAGTAAAGAAAGACTTACTTTTTTTTTTTATGTATATCAGCTTTCTTATATTTAAATTTTACTTCTAGGTGAGTGAACTGCATTTTAAACCAACTGATATATTAAGAACTAGTGAAACTTTTGATGAGAAAAATGGTAAAAAAATCATCGTAAACCTACAAAATCCAAAATTACATCCTAAAGCTTACCCTTCTGATCATGTAACTATAATAATTTATTGTTATTTAGTTATAAGTAAATTGTTATCTACTGAAAATGAAAAGGAATTCCTTAAATGTTCTAATCATAGAGCATATGCATTTTCAATAATTAGAAGGATTCTAAATGAATCTGAAATTTACCTTCCTTTTGAAAAATGTGAAAATGGACATGCTGCTGAAGAAATAAAATTATTCATTGTCAAATCATGCATAAATATATTCCTTAAAAATTATTGCAAAAAAATTAATGACTCTATAGTGATTAATTTTCTATCTAAAAAAAGAAAACCTCAAACTTTTAATAATTCTTAAAAAAATTACTTTTTAATGCAATTTGAAATAGAAATTGTATCCAATATCTTTATTTCCTTTTAAAACAAAAATAATTTTGAAAATAAATTTCAGTATATTCAAATAGTTATTTTTATCCATTATTATGAATGCATCAAAATAAAGTGAATAAAAATGTAGTAATTATGTATATAGTATAAATTTGTTCTAATGTATGTAAATAATTTATTTGTGTTGTAATATGCAAAATTACATAGGGAAATTTTGTTTATATATATGTATATATATAATTTATTAATTTTAGTCATTGTATGTATAAGATTTCAAATTGCCAAACTTGCATTATTTTTTAAAGAAAATGCTTATGTTAATATTTCTTTTTCATACTAAATTTGGTAAAACTGAGTATTACGGTCACACCTTGGCGAACTTGGCGAAATTATTTTTCGCCAAGGGCTTGAGACGGGTGTTTTGGAAATTGATTGGCAACCCAAAAAGAGTGCCAATCGACCTGTAATTGGCGCAAAAAACGGCGGGAGTTTCACCCGACTAGAAATTCCCCCTTCCCTCCCCTAAAACTAAATGCCGGTTTCCCCCCCATATTTCGAATCGCTAAGCCTAACCGCATGCAAGAAAACAGTGATCGTAATAAGAATTGATTAAAAATTCTATTTAAAAATATTTCAGGATTAAAATTAAGTAAATAGAGTAGCAAAAATAATTACATTTAATAATATTTAGTTAAAAACAAATTAAAAAACAGAATTTCAGCTATTAAACACAGAATGTTACAAATCATTACTACATAAAAGTAAACAAATCTAGAATAATTTTAAAAAATAGATTCTATAATTTCATTTATTATTGGAAATTTAAATACATACACTTCTAGGAATTCAGCATGCCTGCAGAAAATAAAATAAAATTCTTACCTACATTTTTCACCAGGCTCTCTACACACACAGCAAAATCAAACTTGAATATAAAATACGGGATTGAAAATCCGGCGCTATACCCACAGCAAAAAACAAAACGAATATAAAAGACAGGATAGAAATTCCTTCGCTATATTCTCAGCGAAATACAAAAGGAATATAAAAGACATTATTGAAATTTCGGCACAATATCCACACAGCGAAATAAAACAAATAGATAGGATTGAAATTCCGGCACTATATCCGACCCGAAATAAAAAAATGTGTACATAAAAGATAATATTTATATTTCACGCTACATCCGAAGTGAAATAAAATATAAATATGAAAAAACAAGATTTAAATTACCGCTCTTTACAGCCGATAAAAAAAATCCAAAATAAAAATGGCTAGCGTTTCCGGGGTATTCGGACGATATGCATAGTGACACATTTGGCGACTAATCGCTTTTGGTGATTTTATGGCGAAAAAACTTGGCGATGAAAAATAATCGCCAAATTTTACCGATTTGGCGACTTTTTGCTCAGATTGTGGCGACCTTCTGAGATTTACGAGGTGTGACCGTAATACTCAGTTTAGCCCTAAATTTATGCATTATTTTTTGAAAAAATATGAAGAAAGTATGATTCTAATAAATTATTTTTTATTTTTCTGATTGTCTTTTCCTCTTCAACCATACAAAATTATCTCACCCATTAAATGCATTAAATATTTTAAATCTATCATACGCAGGGAATATATTTTGCTAATAAATTAATCATATTTATTGTATTCAATAAATTTTAAAGAAATATTTTCAATTCATAATAGATTATGTTGCTAATTATTATTTTAGAATAAATTATAACACCCAAATGTTTTGCTTGAATTTAAAAAAAAAAAATGTGCACAGGAATGATTAATTAAATATGCATATAATTTTCATAAAAGTAATTCTATTATTAGATTTAGCACATTAATATATAATCACCACAGATATATATTTCTATTGAAAGTACACCAAGGAAAATTAATATCCAATATTGAATAAAATTTCATTGACTAGAATTAATAGAATGTTTTCATTCAAAGTTATACTTAAGTAAGCTTTTACATATAGTTGCTATTAATTTTTTAATATTCTTCGTGGAAACAATATCAATATTAATTTAAAAAGATTATAGTAATTGATTGCGAGGAATTTTTTAAACAACATAAAAACACAGTTCCTTCGGAATATTTTAATCGTGAACGAAAGTGGTTGATGACGTCACAAGAGAGTGTTCAGGCTTTCTTAGCTATAGAGGGTGATGGTTCAGTGTCCTCAGACAGTTGCAGGTACAATGTACTTGACCAGTTTCAAAGGCGACTTTTGAAACCCTCGAGGATTCAGCACCTTGGCGACAAAGCTGAAAGTTGCCAGTAAAGTAGTTGCGCCAAACTTATATTTTTGCCTTGAAGTAAACCTGAAGAAAGGGCTGCATACTTGTATGCTTATAAATGCACATTCTAATGTGTTAATTTTTTTCTATGCTCAAATAAGTAATTAATCATATTCTACTATTTTTCTAATATGGCAGTAAATATAAATGAAATTAATCTATTAAACGATGTAATATTACCCAAGTTAAAAGAGAAATATGGAGTTTGCATTGTTGATGATAGGAAATCACTGTTATTAGGGTTAACCTGCGATGGAACCGAAGCCGAGGATTTTAGAAACACATTTTTGCAAATAACCAATACAGAATGGATGACATATTTTTCCGGTGCCAATATTCAGAGGTAAATATTTTAATGATATGATGCTATTAGCTATGTAACTGTTTTTTACAGTATTAATATTCATGACATATTTTTAAATCATTTTCACTGCTTTAATGAGTGTTTCTCAACACAAAGACAACGGAGCATTTAGAAATGTTGTTTTTCTGTTATTCTCATCTATTATTAATATTTCAATTTATATTAAGTTAAATTTATATTTTATAGAATGGAATTTAGTAAAGCATGAAAATGCCAGCATAGCAAGTTAAATAAGTCAAAGAATTCTAAATGAAATGCAGAGTGCACAGCTACTTTAAAAATTGTTATTAAAAAAGTTACTAAAGATACTTTAAAAAAAACATCCCTTTCTTAAATTAACTCCACCTTTGGTTGGAGAAATAAAGGTTTCTCTGAGTCATTTGCATAATACTAATTCTGCAGAAGCATTAAGAATGTTAAGAGTCACTGATAATGTAAGACTAATTATTTATTTATTAAAATAATGCATTTTATGAGATTTATAAATTTTAATTTTCTTTAGTTGAAAGAAAAGTTTTTTGGATACTTTGATTCTGGCTTGGGACCTGCAGAAGCTATTCGCTGTCACGAAAATGCATTTTTGTTAGAGGAAAATTTTTGTATCTTGGCAAATTCCTCTTTAAATCCAACACAGTCACAAGTTAATTACTTGCATTACTGCTGGAGGAGACTTAATTTAGGAACTTGGACCAATTCATTTGATAAATTAAAGGAAAAAATTCATTTTGAATCAAAAGGTAACTCATCATGTATTTTTTCTCTTTTAAATAAACTATTATTATTATTAAGTTAGCATGAAAATAGAGGATGATAATTTATTGCATTATAGTTAGTAATTCTGAAATTTACACAAATAATAATTTTTGAATCTTTTTATAAACTTAAGATCACTGATTTTTAAGTACTTGTCTGTTTAAACTTTTTTTGCATTATTCATATTAATTCATTGTGTTCAAACTAAATAATTTATTTTCATTTTGTTTGATTCCTTAATATTTGAAGCTGTATTAAGAAAGACTAAATGAGTTTTTAAATCTAATTTAAAATTTAAATTAAGTTTTTTTTGTTAGCATTGGCAGTTTTGAACTTTGCAAAACAATACTTGAAAATTTATGGTAAAATTTAGGTTTAAAATGTTTAGTAATTTCTTGTATTTAAATTTTATTATAAGTATTTTAGGCAATTCATTTCTGTACACTTGATATTTTAGGAACAACAGTAAAGTTTCTCGAAGGTGACTCTTGGGCTGTTTCATTAGTCACTTCAGTCATGAAAAGAGCTCAGTTGTTAGAGTCTTCAAAAGAAATGATTTTCTTAGATTCCACCAGCAGCTGTGAAGCATCTTCATCTTTAACTGTCCTTTTGACTGAGACAAAAGCTGGAGCTATACCGATTGCTGTTTTAATACACGCAAATCTAACAAAATCAAATTATGTTGATGCGATGGATCTTTTGAAAAAGAATTTTCCTCTTTGCTTTGGTGGAAAAGAGATTGGTATTTAATCTCTAATTTCATTATATATAACTTTAAATTATTTAATATTTTTGCTAAATGATTAGTTATTGTGAATTTTTGACAGAAACTTAAAACTTGTCCAAAACATTATTATAGAAATAATTAATGTGACTGTAGCTTATATATAATATTTTGATAAGTTATTAAAAAAATGAAAATTTGGAGCTTCCATAATGTAAAATAACTTAAAAATCTTTGATATTTAGGACTTGTTCGTTATTCCTTAGATTTTGATTAATCATATTACATTGTTCTTTTAATATGGCAAATATAAAGCAGAAAATCATGTATCTTATACCATTAATTCTTCATAAATGTTTAAGTAAATATAGTTGCTAACAGTTTGGAATTAGTATACATTTGATTTTGACTGTTATAAGATGTCACATTTCAACTTTATCAATTCATTATTATGATCTTATGTCATATAAATGTTTTAAATTCTGAAATCAAGGTATTTTTATTTTAAAAAAACTCTTTAATTTCTTTTATGTAGTATCCTGAAATTTTTATGTCTGATGATTCATCAGCTTTAAAAGGGGCATTAAAAATTATGTGGCCAAAAAGTAGGCAATTGCTTTGCCTTTTCCATGTAGCTCAAGCAGAATGGCGTTGGATATTTTCTCAAGTTAAGATAGTCAAAGAAGAGAAGCAACGTCTTATGAAACTTTTTCCAATCTGTAAGTTTATTTCATATGCTCTTTTGCAACTCTTGTAATTAATGTAATTTGAAGTACCATATTTTCTTGCATAGAATCAACAAATCCATTTCTTAAGTTAAAAAAATAAAATGTATAATCTGTAACCATTTGTACAGTGAATATACTGTTGATAATGTAGACAAATAAAATAAATATAATGATTCATTGATATTTAAATGAAAGACTTTAAATATTTCCAAATAGCGCGTTGTTTCTTGGATTTATTCCTTTCATATTGCATTTCTCTATAACTTAAATTAGTGCATGTTTATCACCATTGTCACGCAAAGAAATCTGCAAAATAAATATCATCAATACTTGATGAGGTTATTTCCATTTAGCAATTCCAATCATATGAAACTGTACTGAAAATTTTGTTATGTTTGGCATGTTTAAAAAAAAATATATTTCTTAGACAAATGAGTTCTAAATTTGATAATAAACATTACTTGTTAATTCACTGATTAAAATCTTTAAATATGGCACAATAAGCAAATTTTAACTCTTGCACATAAACACTGACAAATTTGTCAACATAAGTAATGTTCATTACTAAAAAATTCTTTGTTTGTAAAGGCCAATAAACCACAGTTTGAAGGACAGCTGAAATTGGGAGAGGAAAATTTTCTCTATTTAATTGGTAAGAGAAAAAGTAGATGAAAAACATATTCCACTAGAAGAAAGATTTATTATTGACAAATATAAAAAAAATAATTCATTTCACTTAAATATGAGGATGTATGAATGTTTTCAGGACAAAACTGCTCAGATAATGACATAATGTGTATAAACAAATTCAAGTTCCTTTGTTCTAGAAAGAATTCCAATAAATAGAATTTTTCGTACCAGAAAGAGCTTCCAATTATGTTTAAGAATGAATTTGTTTTTGAGTGTTCTCAATATATATGTGTGTGTGTGTACATACACATATGCACACACACACATATATAATGGACAAAACTAAGTATAGCTGCAATATATAAAGTAAATTGTGATTTTTTTCAGTGCCATTTGTTATCCATTTTATAAAGCATTAATGGCATTTTCAAAATTTCAATGCAAGTTTTTCTGTCAGAAAATATTTTTTATCGTATTATCTACAACTGTGTATAATATGCATAGTGAAATTTCAAACTTTTTTAACAAATAATTTGCAGGTTATATACAGGAAGATGATATTTATATTTTTATGTGCTTACTTTGAATACTAAGTTAAAAGCATTATTATCATTAAAGTTAATTACCAGAAATTCAAAGTATTTACTGTAAAGCAGGAAGTAGTTTTTAATTTTGTTTAAGTTTAAACTGTACTGTTCCATTGTACTTGGAAATTTTAATGTTGCTTTATATAAAATTATTACAATATTTCTTTAGTCTCATGTATATTTTCTTTTTTAGGTGATGTATGCAAATGAAGAAAATATACTTGCCACAGCCTTTAAAGATGTCGTAAATAAAGTTTTTAAATATCCAGCTTTTGCCCAAAGATTTCTTTCATTTTATGAAAGGAAGGTTGAATGGCTGTTATTAGAGCGCAAGTCACTATTAACTAGGCAAAATAATACAAACAATTTTGCAAAAGCAACAATTAGAATTCTTAAAGATGTTGTTCTAAATAGAACTAAAGCTCTTAATGTAGTTGCACTTTGCAATTTCTGCATTAATATTTGGGAAACATATTTAATAAAAAAATTGTTAGAGTGTCCCCATTCAAGGCGGAGAGAAATCAATGTCTTATATGAAAATATTACTAAACGTGCAAGTGTTATATCTGATTCTGATGTATCTGAAACAGAATCTAATATTTTTGTCCTCAAAAGTAAAACTAAAGATTTGTATTACACAGTTAATACTGACATAGGCACTTGCACTTGTCCTTCTGGAGAATCTGGAGCATTTTGTAAGCACCAATGTTTTTTATTGAAAAATAAACTCTCGTTGCCCAATTCTCCACCAGTTACTCCAGATGAAAAATACTGTTTGGCAGTATTGGCTATTGGGAAGAATTGTCCACCTCCATCATTTTTTTCAAATTTCACTGAAAATTCGGAAATTAATATCCAGTTACGTTTTGAAAATAACAATGCACAAGACAATACTTCAAATCCTACACCAGCTAATCCTCAGAATTTGCCATCAACTCAGATTATAGAAGTAAAAGATGAATTAAATAGAATAACTTGTATGATTGACAGTGGATGTTCAAGTAACTCTGTTACCAATTTTTTAAATGTTATGAAGAAAATAAAATGTGAAGATGATTTAAAAAGCTTAATTTTAGTGTCATCTTTAAGAGTAAGAAGTAAAAGAATTAATGTTCAATCAAGAGCAATAGTCAAGCGTATTTTAGGGATTACAAAATCCTCTAAAAGAATACCACCTGGCCGTCCTAAAGTAGATAAAAAGAAGAAACGAAGAAGGAATCTTAGCCAGAATGTCAATATTCAGGGCTCCGAGTTGTCCTGATATTCATGAATTTCCTGATTTTTTAAAAAACGTCCTGGAATTCCTTATTTTTTATTACATTCTTTTGAAAGTTTAATTTTAATTAAAAATTTTATATTTTTCAGTAGTAAACTTTTCTTTCAGTGGAATATATTTTTTCTTTCAACTGCTTCCTATGCAAGAAGAAAGGGAAACTTCCCCCCTTTTTTGTTCTCCTTCAAACCGGAAATAGGGTTGCCATACATTCGTCTCCGCCTCATTTGCATCCATTGCTCACGAATATCTGACGTCAAAAAAAAATTTAGGTTTGGGTTTACCATTAAATTATATTTTTTGCCTTTACAGACAAAGATTCTGGTTTTAGTAGTGCACAACTATTTACAATGATGGCGAAATTGCGAGAATTATTCGCCTATGTTTATGCGCGTGCGTGAAATGCTTATCGCGGCATTTTGAAAGATTTTGATGGGTGTTTTGATGAATGTTTATTAGCAAGCTCAGAATTTAATTTTTTGAAAACAATTAATTTTCTTTTAAAAATGCCAAGGAAAACGAAATTTTGCGACAAATGGTTGGAACTGCAAAATGGGAATAAATGCCTGATTAAGACCTGGTGCTGAAGTGTTGACGATGTTCATTCTGCGGAGTGCTTCGTATGTAAAAGCAAGTTCAGTGTTTCAAATATGGGTTTTAGACAAGTGCTTGCTCATGCAGATGGATTAAGATACAAAAAAACTGTGAACTGTTACAAGAATCAAACACTATTTACTATCAAGTCATCAACTTCATCTGATTCCTCGACATCGACTGTAGTAGTGAATAACAAATCATGGCTTCCCAAAACGATATCAGAGAAAACTATTTTAGTTTTGGAGGCAATAAAAAATAATTATTCTTTTTCATCTTTGAATGATTTAGCTAACATTTACGGAGAAATTTTTGATGATTCCTCCATAGCAAAAAATCTCAAATTATCTGACAAAAAAGTCAGGTATATGATTAATTTCAGATTAGGTCCGTATTTCAAAACACTTTTGTTTCGGGATATCTGCACTTCATATTTTGTTTTACTTTTTGATGAAACTACTACAAAACAAATAAAGAAACATTTGGATATTTACATCTCATACTGGTCTGATAAACAAGGTAAAAATGTCATTTGTTACATCGAATCACATTTTTTAGGGCATGCTGAAACCAATAAAATTGTAAAAATTTTATTAAGTTTTATTCAAAATAATGGTTTAAATTTAGAAAAATTAATGCAGTTGTCAATGGATGGACCAAGAGTTAATTTATCTGTTTTAAAGCAAATAAATAGTGAACTGAGTAAGCAAAGTTTACCAGTACTAATTGATTTGGGTACATGTTGCTTACACGTAAGGGTATTGATAAAATTGATTGTAATATTGATGGATTTGCAATAGATATTCATCAATTTTTTAAACTATCTCCTGCAAGAAGGGAAGATTATCATTCCTTACAGTTAGAAATACTGGAAGAAACTTTTGCTGGACATAGATTCCTTCGTCATGTTGAGAGCCGTTGGTTAACTTTGGGCTCAGTTTGTGAGAGAATTGTTGAGCAATATGATGTTCTAAAGGAATATTTTATTGTTAAAGTACCTAAAGAGTCAAAATCTCCACTTTCTGATAGACATCTTCGGATTGTAAAATATTTGAAAGACCCTAAGACTCTGGCATATCTGCATTTTTTTAAATTTTTTTGTAAAACTTTTGAACCATATTTACTTCTAATGCAAAAAGCCGAACCTTTAATACATGTGATATACAGTAAGTTAAATGAACTTGTTCGCAGTATTATGTTTAAATTTTTAAACCCAAAAGAAATCTGTGAAAAAAATGGAGTAAAGTTGCTACAAATTAATGTTGATTCAGGAAAAAATTGGTTAAATTTAAACAAGATTGAAATAGGTCATCGTGCAACAGCAATACTGGAAGAGCTTACTGATAGAACATTTCTACAAAGTGTCAGAAGCTGCTACATAGCAATTTCAAAGCATTTGCTTCAAAAACTTCCTATAGCAAATCCTTTACTCAAAGATCTCCAGTGTTTGTCTCCTTATAATAGAAAAAAGGAAGAGTCTAGGAGTTCATTTAGCAGATTAATTCAACATATTCCTCATGTGAATAAAACTTCTTCGTATATTGATAAGATGAATGAAGAGTGGATTCTTTACATGAAGATGTGACTTTGATTGTGAATGATTATGATAATAATCAAAATATCTGTAAATATTGGAATGCAGTTTTCAATATAAAAGATGCTGGCGGTTATATAAAATATCCTACTCTTTCTAGAGTGGTTAAAGCATGTCTGTTGTTATTGAATGTAAATTCCCAACCAGAAAGATGTTTTTCAACTAACTATTCAATTGTGACAAAGGAGAGAGCTTCTTTATTGGAATTAACAGTTCAAAGTTTACGGATTTGTCATGATGTTATTCGAATGCATGGCAATTCTGTTTCCTCCATTCCATATACCAAAGATATGATGCATTATATTCAGAAATCTCATGCAGAATATGCATCATATATGGAAAAATCAAAAGATGTAACACAATTAGAGAAGAAAAGAAAGGATGAGGAAGATGTAGAAGCTACTTGTGAAAAAAAAGTTTAAACAATCGCACCTATTAGAAAAAATTAATGAACTTGAGAAAGAAAAGAAAAATTTGCTTGATAATCAGTGTGTAGCTCAAAAACTTTTGGATGATGCAACTAAATAAATAGCATGTGCTATCAGTGATGATAAAATGAGTGATGTGAAAGTTGGACAAATGATGCTGTCTGCTGTTAATGCAGAGATTGCATCCGTGAATGATAAGTTAAAAAATTGCAGTATTAAGTTATCGGAATTAAATGTTAATGCATCCAGTTCAAAATGAACATTATTCAATTATACATAAATTAATTGTTAATTTAAAGCATTTATCATATAACTTATTAATTTTCAAAAAATGTTCAGTATAGAAAGTTTAAATTTCTGTATCATTTTTCATATTGTTGTATTGAAAATTGGAAAATTCAGAATTTATTAAATCGCTTATTCCTTTCTAAAATGTGTTTTATGCATAAAACAGAAATTAATATGTAAAAGTAACATTGGTTTTGTTTAATTACTAGAATATGTCCTGATATTTCTTGAAAATAGTGTCCTGAAAAAAAATTTTCTGTACTCCTACCCCTGCAATATTAATTTGCGGAATGCCAAGTCTCATTAGTTTGCTATGCAAGAAAATTTGTATTTTTTTCATTCATTTTTTACTTTTAATTAAAAAAAAATTAAAAATGTCAATATTTGCTTCTTATTTATATTTAGTTTTGCATATTAACATGTTAAAGGTGGAAATTTTATCATGAAATTTTCTAAAGTTTCAGCAATTATACATTTAAAAAAACATTTTTGAATTTGTATTGGACACTTTTCAGATAACATACAAAACTATTTAATTCTTAAGAATTTGTTCAATGTAAAGAATTGCAACAACAAAGTATAGTTTTTAAGCAACAACAAGAATAGTATAAAAACAATGTATAGTTTTTTTTATTGAATTGTTTGCCACTAAGTCCACAATTTAGAAGCAGGCTGTTAATAAACACTCATTTTGCAATATTATCAATGGTAAAAATGTATATTATACTTGTTTTACTGGTATTTAGATATCTCAATATTTATTTTTAAAAATATCAACACAAGTTTATAAGATATTTATAAAAAATATTTGTCATGATCAACTTAATGCTAAATATCATCTAATTTTTAGTATAAGAAAATGGCTTTTTTCAATACAAAAATATTACTTTGGTGTGCTATAAAATATATAACTTGTGGTTACAAAAGCAATGTTCTAATTTTCTAAATCCTACACTTTTCACTTGCATATAGATAACTGTTTAATCTCTGAAATGAAATTTTTAAGATTTAAATAAACTTGGCTATATTTAATAAATATTTAAACAGATCAAAAACTGCTACATATAATATAGTTCTCAAGTTTCAAATAATTTTTTTTCAAAAAGCAAAAAATAACTACCAATCATTTGTGCTTATTTTATATTTTAAATATATTTAATTATATTTTTGAAGCTGCTGAAATTAAACAGTTTTGAAATATAACTTTCCTACTGAAAATATTTTGTCACAGAAACTATTTGCAAAAATTTTAAATGCTGTAAATTTTCTCTCCTTGTTTTAAGTCAAGCTAATTTTGTTGGAGAACTTACAGAGATGCCGTTTGTTACGATTATTCCGTAATTAGTACGAATTTTTACTCTTCGTTACGGTGAACTTAACAAAATTATGGAAAATAGATTTCTCTCTCGATCTCTAATAATAATCCTTTTTTGTCACATGTACGATTATATTATTATTATTGTATTATAGTGATTAAAATTTGTGAAGGTTACAAATAAATTAATTTAGTGTTGAAACTGGATTAAGAGAAATATGTCCGATATACTAAAAAGTAGAAATGCTAGCGTACAGGTGATCATCGACTAAAAGTTGATTTAAACATCTCGTACTTTCCTTTGCATGAGTCTTAGTCATTTCAGACTCAAAATTTTGTTAACAGAGAATTTTCTCAATTAGAAAATAGTATGGCTAAGAAAGCTATAACACAAAATTTGTGGTTGTCATTTATTTCTATTTATCGTGTCATTTATTTATTCTCAGTTAACAGATCAGTATGCTATGTTAGTTTTAAATAAAAAGAATTTTTCTTTTTCCTGTAATTATATAAAAATCTGGTTTAAGGATCTCTGAGGTACTTAATTTAAATTTAAAAGAATGGTGTACTTTATTATTTCTTTTTATATTTATTATGATTAGTTCATTTTACTTTTATTTTTTAGCATAGGTTACCTTAAAAATATTAATTTTATGAACATAAGTGTATTCATAATGTAAACCACGTGTTACAGAAATTTTTTGAAATGGTTACTGAAAATATATCCGATTATTACTGATTGTGATGCTCAGAGGTTGGCATCTCTGAACTTATATCTTATTTGATGCAATATCTTCTACATTAAACATTTGCATTTGATAATCCTTTGAAGGGGCTCTCTTCATTCAAATATATTTTTAATTCTTAATATGAGGTATACTTTTTCGTTAGCCCGTTCGATTGTTTAACCTGCATTGCATTAATAGCTTATTTGGAATTTTTTGCTCATTGATATAAGTAGATTAAGACTTTCTAAATTAGCTAATTATTTAAATACATTCATTTACTGTGATTAAATTTATGAGAAATGTATACGATTTTTGGGTCTGATTTTTTCAACAAGAATATTTAGTCAAAATATCCACAAATATATAGTTTGATTTCATTAATCGAAAACTTTTAGATTACATTTAGAGGCTTGGAATCAAAATATAATTCACACCACTACTTAAAATGACATAATTTTTTATAAGTTTACCCCCTGAATTAAATTTAACTTTGAGAAATAACTTTATCATTTTGTATTAATTTCAATAAGGAATATTAAAATATGAGTTATATTTAACAAATATGTGCTGCATAAAGGAAATTAATCAGAATTTAATATTCAAATCAATATTTTAAAATTTATTAAAAAATATAATTTATTTAATATTAATCATATAAGCATACCATAATCATTTGATTCTTATTTAATTGTAAAAAATACATTGTTTAAATTCTAATTAGAGTAAGCTAAACAAATTTCAATAAAAAAAAAAATACTTATTGAAATAATGCACGATATTTCTGTCAAAGAGAATGCATTTTCTTTTTAGTGTTACAGAAATGAATACTTTTTTTTATAAATAATAGAAGAATTTGTGCTATATTTCCCATTTTAATAAGCATAATTAGTAAATAAAAAATTATATCTTATCAGTAAAGATTCTGAATACAATTCTGGTTCAAATTATATAAGGAAATCTTCAATTTCTGTAATCCAATGAATAAAAATAATTCATTTAAAATCAAAATATTTAATAAGTCAAATTTAGATTACGAAAATTAACATATTTCATAATCAGAAATGTCATACATTTCAGAAAATAAAAGCTTGCATGTTTACTTTTATAATGTTTACATTTATATATTTATTTGGTACTTAATATATAAATGTAAACATTAATATATGACCTGGTATTAACGCAACCAGGCCAAAATTTGCATAAATCGCCAAATATGGGACCCTACTTACGGCAACCCTACGTATTATACGCGGTTTTTTGTAAAGAAATTATTTTGCTTACTGGTTAGATTGAATGCCGTGAAATACGTTAACTAAGAATATTTGAGATCTACCTGCGAGTGAAAAAGATGTTGTTGAATTGTTACAGGAATATGGAATTACACCGAACGAACGTGTAAAAACTTTCATAAAATGAAACATTTTGGAAAGCAAATCTTCTGCAAATGTAATGTCGAAGAGTGCAATCAACACTTGGGTGTGAGAACCGGAAATTGACTTGAAGCTAGCCGAATTTCATTTGTGACAGCGGTGCGCTTCATTTATTGTTGGTGTACAGAGTTAACCTCAATTAAATTTTGTGCAGAAGAGATGGAAATTTCTGACAAAACTGTTATAGATTGGAACAATTACATGCGGGATATATGTACCCTTGAAATGGATGGAAATTTAAGAAAGCAAATAGGCGGCAAAGGGCTTATTGTGGAAATAGGCGAAAGTTTAGTTTTAAAAAGAAAAAATAACTCTGGGAGTGTACTACCACAGCAATGGGTTTTCGGCGGAATTTGCCGAGAAACGAAAGAGACTTTTTTGGTTACTGTACCTAACAGAAGCGCCATTACTCTCATGGAAAAAATTTGCGAAAATATCAAGGAAAGAAGCATTATTTATTCGGATTGCTGGAAAGGATACAGGACAAGTCAGTTGGAAAATGCTGGATTTCTGCATGGAACTGTTAATCACAAATATAACTTTGCGGATCCCGACACGGGCGTCCACACACAACATGTAGAGCTCATGTGGGGCTCAGCCAAATGGCGCAACATAAAACAGAGTTGAAAAGCCCATCATCATCTTGACACATACCTTATCGAATTTATATAGCGCCAAACTCAAGCTGTTAATGGCAAAGACGGTTTTCAATCAGTGCTAAAAGCAGTAACCAAAATATTTCCACCGAAAAAATAATTCTGCAACTCATTTAAATTCGAAACCGGAAGGGTTTAATTGCTATTTTCTATTTTAAAACAAAATAATATAAAAACCTGTATTAAAAATTATCTGTAATTAATAAATGTACATTTTATTTCTATTCATACTTTTTCACTCAAACTTACAAATCGCGCCAACCTGGTTGCGATAATACGTAAGTACCATTTATTTTGATAATTAACTAAATATTAAAATAACATCGAATCACTCGCTGCAATTTAAACTAAATATTATATTTAAAGCTTTATTTTATGTGTTCCCTACATTTCATGTGACGATTAATCCTAAGCAAAAAAAATTAAACAATAAGGTTTTACTGCCTTTTTTCAATTTTCAAATCCTGGCATGCACATTTTCATTTCACATATTGTAATAAATTCACGCAATCAAACAATTCATGTAAAGTAATGTGTTTGATGTCCTGCTAAAATCTGCATTTCATCTCTTAATGTTTTTCTCATTGTGTAGCTTATGATTGGCTTAGAGGGAAGAAAGCAAGTTTGCCAGATTTCTTTCCCTATCATTGGCGCAAGTGCCTGAACTTTCATCTTTGTCGCCAAGGTGCTGAATCTTCGAGGGTTTCAAAAGACGCGTTTCAAAGCCAGAACAAGTACGTGAGTATGTACCTGTTACAAAGTAATCAGCGAGTACGTGAGTATGTGGTTGTTACAAAGTAATCATTGAGTATGTGAGTACGTGATTGTTACAAAGTAATCATTGAGTACGTGGTTGTTACAAAGTAATCATTGAGTACGTGGTTGTTACAAAGTAATTATTGAGTATGTGAGTACGTGGTTGGTTACAAAGTAATCATTGAGTATGTGAGTACGTGGTTGTTACAAAGTAATCATTGAGTATGTGAGTACGTGGTTGTTACAAAGTAATCATTGAGTATTGAGTACGTGGTTCTTACAAAGTAATCATTGAGTATGTGAGTACGTGGTTGTTGCAAAGTAATCAGCGAGAACAAAGTGTGTAAATACACACTTTGTTCTCGCTGATTACTACATTTACAAAGTGTGTAAATACACACTTTGTAAATACACAAGCGTCTAGCCCCTCATATACTTGTTTCCTCCTCATTCCTCCCTGGTCATCTGCGCAGGTTCTTGCGCATGACGTCATTTCTCTGGTAGGGTCAGGGTATAAATATTATTGTTTACCCTTGTTTAGCACTATTTGATTAAGACTGAGAATAGTTTTACATCCCCTGATTGCTAAAAAAACTTTCACAAGCAAATACAATTTGAAACACCATGCAAATAAATTACATTCTGGTATATTGCTAAATATTAGACACATTTGCATCTAAAAGTTACACATTCAGTAACTAAACACAGTATTTTGCTTATATTTTTTAATACTCATTTAGCTTGGAAAATTGTAAATTTTGTGTTCAATTCTGATATTTTATAAGGATACTGTATTGTAGTAAAGTTAAATATTAGTTTTAAATTTACTCCCACCATTTAAATAAGGAAATGAGTTCGTAATTTTTTTCTTTTTATTAAATGAAAAAAATTTCTTTTAATGGAAAAAAATCTTGAATTTTTTTTTTATAATAGATATAAATTTTATCATGTAAATTTTAACATTTTTCTAGCAGTTATGAAGCATACATTAATCAGAATACCTTACTATATTCCTTTTTATGTAATTGTAATAAATGGATCATTTGGTGAAATGCACAATAAAAAGTTAGCTAATTAGATAGCTTTAAAAAAGAGGCTCGCCAAATCAGTCTTTTATAATTTATTTCAAAAATCACCATTATTTACATTCAATACTTATACATTCAATTACAATCATATTAATAATAAGTAGAAAAAACATAAGAAATCTCTTATCAGTATTATCAATTGCAGTTAAATATCTCATAAATGCATATTTAATAAGTTAAATATCTCATAAATGCATATTTAATAAGTTAAATATCTCATAAATGCATATAGTATTATCAATTACAGTTAAATGTCTCATAAATGCATATTTATTAATGATTAAAATTTTCCACTTAGTTAATAATTTACTACAACACAGATGTATAATATACAATTTTCCAATGCAATGATACAACGAATCCCGTACTATGACCAAGTAGCAGTATCATTACCGAATTGAAACAGAAACAAGTGGCAGTTGATTTCTTTCTGCATGCCAAATTCCACGACATAAATATGCTGTGCAGATAACCAAGGAGGAATAGGAAGAAACTAGTATCTGAGGGACTAGACACTTGTGTGTAATCACAGTGTACTTGACTGAATGTTACAAGCACAGAAGAGCCAATGACATAGCGAGTATAAGTAACAATGTCATGAATACAGACGGATGAATTATGAGATTTTGGTAGCTTCTTATGGTAGGGAGGCTGGGTGGGAGAAGAGAAATGACAATTGGTTTAACTGGTAAATAGAAGAGGGATATTTGGGAATTGAAAGATCTCTTTGGGTTGGAGAGGGAGACATTATGAATTTATATTGCGAAATAAAATACGCATGTACATTTGTTTCGTTTCGGTTTATAAAATAAATGAGTTGAGAAAACCAATACTCTAGACATATCTTTTTAGTGATTATCGTTCTTTTTCAAATATATCGCATTTTTTTAAATATAAGAAAAGCATGATATTCTGTTATGTATTTAGCAATTTTTATTAACTTTTATTTTTCTTATTATATTTTTTAAATTTAATCTTATTTTATGAAGATATATAACATACTAATTTGAACCTTAAATTAGGTCCGATTTCTTATATTAAAAAATATACATAAATTAAATCTGCTTACATACTTCCCTTGTTATTTTCATTATGCATAATTTTTATTATAATTCAGTATAAATATGTTTATTTTTTATTCAACCATGTTTTAGTTTCACTATATTTTACTGTAAATATATAGAATTTAAACTTTTAGAAAAATGTTCCTTTATATTTTTTACCATACGATTTATTGTTATTCAGATAAAGAGAATGTTGATTTAAACCTAATAAAGGTAGTTTATTCATTTTACTTTAAAGTTTCGAAATTAAATAAAGCTTTTATTAAGTTAATTTTTACCTTATCTTTATTTATACCGTCATGTTTATTTCTTAAATTATGAATTGATGTAAATAAAATATTCGTATTTCTGTTCCTCCATTTTGTATTAAATATTTTTTCTCAATATTTTACCTTAAAACAATATAACATTTAGATTGTTGGTAAAACTGTTTTATATTTTTTGATAATTACTGAAATTTTATGTAGCAATATCTATTATAAAATGATTATGTTTGCTTAAACATTATTAATACAGTTTTAATTGCAAAGCTCCGTTATTTAATCATAAATTGATTAAATTTCAGAAAACTGAAATATGATATGTGAGTTAATGCAATTTTTATTTTAGAAAAAACTGGTTTATCTACTAAATAAAAATATAAACAAATAAACGTCTTTTATAATAAAAGTTACTATCTGTTATACATAAAAAAGTTTTTACCTTGTATGTCTCGTTAATCTTTAGTTATAGAAAAATAAAGAAAATTTAATTTAAGTTGATATTTTGATTAATTGCTGTATTTTTGTAAGCAAATTTAAAATAAAACCTCTTTGTAATTGATTAAACCTCCTACTTTACAATTCTTTGCAAAATATTTATTAGTTAATTATAAAATTTCATTTATTTAATTCGAAAATCTTTCTAAATTCTAATAAAAAATTAAGCCGAATAGGTTGAAAAAATGAAATTATATTATCTCATCTAATTTTATATTTTAATTAACATTGGAAGTTTTTGAAAATTCTATTGAGAAATTGGAAAATTCACTTAGAAAAGATATAAATTCTGAAAACAAATGTGAGTAACAAAATGTCATGATTTTTATATTGAATGAAATATGTTTAAAAAAATTTAAAAAGTTTAAAAATTTTTACAAAAAAAAAAAAAAAAAAAAAAAGGTTCGTAGATAAATAACTTATATTTCTTTGCTTCATACTTGAAGTTAAAGTATTTCAGGAAAAATGAAAACTTGCAATAAATGAAATGTTGCATAGTTAATAATTTTTTTTATAAACCTTTTTATTAATATTTAAGTGAATGCTTATTTATAAATAATAATTTAAATTAACACATTAATTATATTAATTAATTTTATGGAGTAATATAAAATATTATTGATCTACTTATTTAGTTTTAATTAATTATTAATTTACTTATTATTAATTTAGTTTCTATTCAATTTATTAATAAAATTTTAAAAACTTTTTCGTTACATTTTAATCCGGTAGATGGCAGAACCAAAGAAATTGCAACAAGTACAAAATGTAAATGATAAAATACTTGTTACTTTAAAAATAACTGTACTCAGTACGTACTAAGTAAAAGAAAAGTAACAAGTACCCATTCCTAGTTGCGTGTCATCTAGCAGATCATATATGCATAAATTTCATGCTTGTGCCAGTTTTAACATTCTTAACTTGGAAAATATAAGTAATAATGCTTACATCCAATTACCATTTAACCACCGTATTCACCATTAACCTTGACCAGTAGGTTAACCATTCAAACACCATAAGGTAGCAACCTGAACCGAAGAATTAGAAAGTGGTATTCACCGTTAATCTGATAGCGATAGTAGTTGAACAACTGGTTGTTCGACCCACGAGTCAAATGTGATCCCTCATTGGTCAAATTCGTCACGTGTGTAATAGTTACGAAAATGTCATGCAGAATAGTACGGAATTATTTTTGTAATTGGTAAACATGTTGACGAAATCATATGCATTTCGAAACTTTTTCTTTTTAAATATTTATTTTACTTATTTTTATAGACATGATTACAGAATTAGAAAATTTACCACTCATTTTTTAACTTCTCTTATTTATTTTATATCTCTTAACACTAATATAACTCTGGATAGATATATTTTATCGTGCATACAAAATTTGATATACTTTAATATTATTCTCTCAAAAAGAACTAATTTTTCTAATACAATTAAATTTTATACACATTTTTCTATTAAAATAAATGCTTTGTGTTATTTTACTTTATTTTCATATCCATTAAATTTTTTAACAGGAAATAGTTTTGCATACTAAATCCTTTGTATTATTTTCTTGCTTAAATAACATTAAAATACAGTATTCTTTAAAATTACATGTAGGAATTATTTCAAATATGGTTTTAGATGTAATTAAGAATACGTACTTTAATACGTATTCTTAATTACATCTACGCAATAAATCAAATTCAATAATCACAATTTTTTTCCGAAAATCATGAAAAAATCAAAATTTGCTTATATCATAAAAATATATAATTGAATTAAAACTATTTTTTGATCATTAAAAATAGTACAGAAAGCCAAACATATTTTTTGAAAGGTAAAACTTGTAATTTAAATTAATCTTTGCTCATTTTTTATGAATAACAAAACCAAATACTTCTTTTCACAGAATCACTTTAAAAATGAATAACAGCAACTGAAGCAAAATAAGGCATTTAGTTAAATGAGAAATTATCTTTGATATATAAAACTCTTAAAATATTTACAATTCTATTATGTCTATGGAAATAATTAGATAATCTATTTGAAAGAATTTATGAATATTCTTAATAATTTTTGTGCGCTTATAAGAAAACATTAAATACTCTATGGATAATTATTTTAACTAAGTATTTCTGAAATTAACTTTATGTTTGTATTGTTTTCTATATATTCCAAATTGTTTTAAAATTTAAATGATACTTTTTGTATATATAATTCACAAGGTTATTATTTTCGTATTAATTAGTAGGTAGAGAATGATGATTTTACAGTATTTGTTGTATATTTAATATTTTTAGTAATTGTATTGACTAGTTTCTAGTATTATTTTAATTATTTACTGCAAAAGTATAGTCAATACAATTACTAAAAATATTAAATATACAACAAATACTGTAAAATCATCATTCTCTACCTACTAATTAATACGAAAATAATAACCTTGTGAATTATATATACAAAAAGTTATTCCAATAATTGAAATACATTATCTTCTTTTAAATTGATTATACTGAAGTGTTTGATTTGATGTTTCTGATATTTGAATAATTTTATGTTTAAGAATTTTCTTTGGTGTCATTTGATTTTCTAAATATTTAGATCTTAGTCAAGATATTAAATTTAAGACTTTTTGAACTTTAAAAAGTTTTCTACGTAATTTCCTAATATTGAAAAACTTTAGTAAAAATGGCATTTCTTGGCAAATCGAAAAAACAACACCTCCGAAATCTTGCAACAGATCTTGGTTTGGCTGTGTCTGATGAGATGAAAATAATTGACCTTAGAGAACTTATAACTAAAAGTGATAATTATGATGAAGAACTTGTGAAAAACATGCTTAGTGTTATAATAGAAGATCGCTTAGAAGCTGAAAAAGTAGCAGAATTTGAGAGATAACACAAGAAAAGAAAATTGAAGAAGAAAGAGGGCGTAAGTTACAAGTTAAAGAACAATTGCGTTTAGGAAATGAACATGGTTATGAATTGGAAAAGTTTAGGCTTCAGCTGGAAGTTCAAAAAGCATCTACCTCCATTGTAGGCTCTTCTGATTCTGAATGTCCGAAATTCGAACTTAATCGTATCATTCCTAAATTTAATCCAAAAGAAGATTAAATTGTACTATTTTTGACTATATTCGAGAGACAGTTAAAATTTATTAATCTACCCGAATTTCTTGGATACCGTATTTAATTGGCTCTTTACCAGCTGAAATGGCCCAACTGCTTGCTAGAGAAAATGAGAAAGATGAACAAAATTACCAAAAGGTGAAGGAAATGCTCCTTAAAATATATAGGGTTACTGCTGATAAGTTTCGACAATTATTCTCTCAACACAGGAAAAGTTCTGATACAACATGTCGAGGCTTTTACTTTTAATTAGATTCGTATTTTGAGAGATGGCAAAAAGAAATGAATATTACAACTTTTGATCAACTCAAAAGCTTAATAATTGCTGATCAAATTAAGAAAAGAACTCCACCAGAAGTCAAATATCATTTTCTTGATTCTTGGGCAAACTGGATTAATCCCCTAGATATAGCTGCAAAACTGAATGCTTATGAGAATGTCCGGCAAGGAACAAAGAAGCAATTGTACCACTCTCAAAGGAAAATATATTCAAGAGATGAAAACAGGAAAACTATCCCAGATAGAAAATTTCGTCCTGTGGTTAATGCTCCAGAAAATGCTCAAAATCGATATTCAAAAGTTCCAATAACTCGTTCCTTTGCTTCTAGATTGGATGGAAGATCATCTATGCAATGTTTCGGTTGAGGAACGCCTGGAGTAATCAGATCAAAATGTCCTATTTGCACAGGTTCTAAACATGAAGATACAACTATTAATTAATTGCATGAACTTATTCACTAATAATATAAATACAGATAGGTCAAGTATGATTGTCTTTGAATTGTTTGGTAAGAAGATTGCAGTTTGTGCAGATACTGGTGCTTCACATTATATTGTAGGAGAAAAGTTATATAACTTTTTACGAGATAATGGAGTTGTTTTTGAAAGCAAGAAAATTTCGCTCACTCTAGATGATGGAAAACTTCAGTCCATGGTTGCCCTTAAAACTATTGTCAATCTGTGTATAGAAGGTAAAAGTGTGTCAACAGAATTTCTCGTTCTACCTGAAGCCAAGGATACCAGCACACTCTTAGGAAGATATTTTCTCCACGCAGCTGGTATTGTTCTTGATGTTCAAAATGGAACCTGGAATTTGTGCAAAAATCCGCAGAGTCAGTATTTGTTCTACTAAAACCTACTCTAATGCAAGAAAAGCATTAAACATTTCTAAAACTTCAATGGTACCTGAAACTACAACTGTAATTCACTTGAGAAATGATGAAGGGAGACATCTAACAGAGGCGCAATGAGGCAAACTAAATTGCTTGCTTCAAAGTTATCAGCATTGCTTTAAACCAGGGGGGTGAGCCCACTAATTTCATTTAGCACAGAATAAAGACATTAGACCCTAATCCTGTATCTGTTCCACCATATCGTATGTCTCCAGCCAAGAAAGAAATACTTAAAGAACAGTTGGCAGATCCAGATCCGAAGAAAATTATCGATTGTCTGGAAGACAATTATAAGGATGAAAACTTTGCTAACTATATCAGTCGAGGATATATAATGAACGAAGGTATTTTGCATCGTTATTCGCCTGAAACGGATTCAGACGATGCCTAATAAGTTGCTCCCATCCAAGAACGACAAAGAATTCTGCTAGAACACCATGTTCCTTCTAATGGTCATTATGGCGTAGAAAGTACCTACAATAAGATAGCTTCCAAATATTATTTCCCAGGCAAGAGGAAGCACATCTCTGATTATGTCAAAACAGGCGCAGAATGTAATCGGTATAAGCCAACAAATCAGTAACCTGCTGGTCTGCTTAGAACACCTACTTATGCGCAAAGATTCGAAACTCTTGCTACTGACATCTTTGGTTCTCTGCCAGAAACCCCAACAGGAAAGAAATGGATATTTATTGTGGAAAACACGAGTACCAAATGGGTTGAGTTATTTGCTTTTAATGAAGCCACAGCGTCAAACTGTGCCAAAACGCTACTTGAGGAAGTTTTATCTACGCTATGGACTTCCTCGAAGATTAATCAGTGACAACGAATCTCAATTTGTTAGTGCCGTCATGCAAAAACTTTTTCATTTGTTAGATATTAAACAGGACCTCGTCCTCAAGCTAATCCCTCTGAACGTAAGAACAGAGCTTTGAAACCTAGATAAGCCATCTTAGTAGGCGATGCGCATGATAACTGGGAAGAACATCTTCCTATGATTTGTTTTGCTATGAATAAAGCTAGATGCGACAACACTGGTCACACTACCGTTTATCTGCAATTCGGCAGAGAGATTAGGACGACGGATGATGTTCGTCACGACATGAGATCAAATATTAATAATGACAACTTTGTCCCTGATATAACGCCTTATTTGAAAAGGTTTGCTCGTCTGACAGGAAGCGAGTAGAACAAAAACAGGATAGGAGAAAGGTTTATTTTGACAAAAAACATAGACAGGCTTATTATAAGCCAGATGACAAAGTGTGGATTACTTTACATCAAATGAATAATTCCAGGAACAAGAAAAGTAAAAAACTTATGCCGAGACGTGAAGGTCCATACTTCATTACTTCATCAAACAGGTCTCCTACCAAATATGATGTTGCAGATCCTGCTGCACCTGATCAAGTGTTAGGTACATATCACATGAATGTGATAAGGACATACCAACTACCTTCATCGAAAGACAGAGATCCAGTTGCTTCCTTAAGAAAACGGGGGAGAACACCAAAAATCAGACAATCAAATCCTGGCTCATCATCGAGACGATTACATTACAATGTGCTTTTTGCCCTCTGCTTGGCACCTTTTCAAAAAGTCGCCAACTGACACATTTTTGCGTGTTGTCTCGCGGGGTTGAATGTTCCGAGAGACACTAAGCAAAAACGGCTTTTCTATGGCGACGAAACCGAAATCCGTGTTTTTAACGAATTTCACCGTTAGTATGGCAACGAAAACAAAAACAATGTTTTTTTTTATTGTATAACAAAAAATTGTATAAGAAATTGTATAATAAAAAATATACATATAAAAAAAAAAGACAGGATTGCCACAAGGAGTGGATTTAGGATGAAATAGTCAGCGTTACCATGCTTTGCGCGTCTATCGTCCATTTGGCGAGAAAGGGGTACCCAAACCACAGATTAACCGAAATCTTACTTTCCTGGAGAATCTTCTGGAAAATTTAAATTTTCTGTCTACTAAAGGTACTAGAATTTGAAATATTGATTCACTGTAAGCATTTTTTTATTTTAATGAAAAAAGATGATTAAGATTATTTAAAATGATTTAGTTTGAATTGTGCTTACATCTTCAGTGATTTAGCATTTAGAATGTGGCTGTGTGTGATCAGTGAATGTGATTTTCTTTAAGATTTTGTGCTCACTTAATTTGGAAGCAAAATTTCCTAATTCCGTGATGCTTGTAATGCTGGATAATTTGTATATTCTTATTTTGTATTATTTTGTTTAATATTCTTACAAAAACCATCTGATCATAATATCTTCAAAATAAATTATTTTTTAATTAGTTTACATATTAAAGTAAATTAATATAAGAATGCTTATTTTCAGGAAAAAATCATAAATTATAATAGCAACTTAATATTTTAATACATTGATTTAGTTTCGACTAAAGTTATTTTTAAATCAATATAGTAAAAACCTTTTGGTATAAGAAAAATTTAGTTTATTGTAAAAAATGAAATTAGTAACTAACTGAAATTTCTGAAATTCAAATTATTTGCTTGCATTTGCTTTTTGATGTGATTTTAGAAAAATGAGGAGTGTTATGACCCTGAAAGGAAGTTACGAAGCATGCTCTCAGTAAAATTAAAAACAAATTGCTTACGTAAACAGAACAACGAACAAAGTTTCTGGAATGAATATTATATGTGTATTTCCATTCAAATTTTGTTAATTAATTTGATTTAATAAATGATACTCTGATTTAGTTTTAAGAAGAAATATCAATATTCTTCTATTTTTAATTGTATTCCCTTAAAATTATTTTGTAGTACTTTACTTTTCTACAGACTTCAAAGACTTTACAGGCAAAAATAAACTGAATGGCATCTATGTTTCACGCAATAACTTGATTTTTAGTTCTGTTAAATATCTGTGTTCTTTATTGAGATCTAATTAGAATATTATTAAAAAAAGATGTACACATTTCATCACAGTAAATATCATTTATTTATTAAATGTTAATTTGAAATTCATTTTTTCTATAGTAAGTGTTTCATATTCTGCTCTGCTATGCGTGAAAAATTGCTTATGATGGTATGAACCTAGTTTCAAATAAATTGAAAAATTATTTGTTTTATAAATAGCTTGCTTTTTATATTTATGATTTTAAATATTTTTATTGTGTTATGCTTTAATTACTTTGGTTGATAAAGTTGAAATTAGTTGTACTTTAAGAGATAAAAATTACCTCATTTATAAATTCTAAACTTTCTTTTTTTTTCCAGTTAGATGAGAATCACAAAGTTTTATACCTGAGGATGAGATTAAAATAAGCAAATTTAAAAAAAATTTAACTTAATATCAATAGAAAAAGAAAAGCTTTTATTTATTATGTTTTCACAGTCTTCAAAATTTAAATTTTTCTGTGTCATTTAAGCTCATTTCGAAGTAATGTAGAGCAAGAGAAAATAAATCCTTTAAAGGATTAAAAACATGGTAATTTGTTTCTACTGAGTGCAAATTGTAAATAAACATTCCTTGTATTAAATTTTATTAAGAGTTTACTGTTGTAAAAAATGATAAAAATGCTTACTCAAAGCTTTTAATATATCACTTAGTAAATAACATTTCTGTTTATATTGAGCACTAATATGTAAATTCAATTCTCTATTTGATTACTTAAGTTCAGTCCTCTTAATAGTAATGTTAAATTTTATCTAATTTAACTCTTGTTTTGCTAATTTGAAGATTCATTAAAAATTTTAAACATTTTGTAATTTCAGTTATTTAATCAGTTCCAAAGGATAAAACTATATATTAATTAGTATATTTTTCCTAGAAATTAGTCCCTTAAGTTTAGAATATATGTAATTAAAAAGATAAACATTTCTAAAATTGGTATTATGATATTTGACGTGCCATGGATCTAAACTGGACCAAAGTGAAAACTCTACTGGATTAGTGTACATCCACCTGATGTCAAATTGATGTCTACTGGATGAACCTGTGTTGTATGGGATTGTTATTATACTATAGTTGATTTGATTTTGTATTGTTTAAATAGTTATTTTTTTATAAATGCCTTTTAAATGTAAACATATATTACAGATTTATTTTTCTAAAACTCATGGGAATTTTATGCTTTGAATAATAAATATTTTTAAATTATTATGACTATATAATGTATATATGTTGCTAAATTTAATATAAATTTCAATTTTACATTTCAATTTAACAGTAATTTCAATTTTAAATTATAAAATGTTTTTAGTTATAAAATATTTTTATTTGTTTTGTTTCAGTGCCACTTTTTAAGCTTGCCTGGGGGGACTTCTGAGAAATTGCACCATAAGCATCATGAAAAAAATTTTGACCAATCAACTTGCATCTGAGTTCAATTATTTGGGATAAGAAATCCTTTAATGGACTAAATATGTTAGTTTTTGGTAAGTGCAATGTATGAATTGGTATGTCATTGAAAGTTTGCTTTTGTAGAATTGATGCAAAAATACATTTCTCATATAAAAAATTTTTTAATCAAATATATTTATGTAAAGGCTAATATGTAAATTCAATTCTCTGTTTGATTACTTAAGCATTGTTCCCATTATAAAAGTAATGTTCAATTCTATCTGATAATTTGAAGGTTTTTGGAAGATATTTTAAGCATTTTGTAATTTTAATTATTTAATCAAACACAAAGGTTACCATATTTACAAGGTTAATATTTCTTAGAAATTGAATTGATAATTAGATATTTAAAATATTTACTGAATTAAAAATATAAATATTTCTAACAATGTTATTATAATGTTTCTTAATGTCTTATATTAGTGAAGGGAATTTTTGATATTTTTCTGATTAATTTATGCTGTTTGTTAAAGTGATATACATCCAATCAGTTTTATGTTTTAATCAGATTGATAAAAATTAAATATTCATGAAAATTTTCTTCTCGATTTTTACTATTATTTTGTCTGAGGTTATTGATCTGAAAATGTAAATCGTTATTGTTAATTATTTTAAATGTACTTTACTTCATTTCCAGATGCTGTGCGGCGAACTCCACAGTATTCCAAGACAACCAATGGTGGAATGAAAACTGCGATAATGAACTGGTTACGTCATGCAAAAGCAAGATTTATCAATGAAAGAATCAAACATTTCAGTTAATTAATACTTCTCTATAATGTAAATAATTAGAATAAAAATTGTGTGTATTAAAAATAATAGTTTGTTATATTTTTCTTGAATTAATTAATATTTACACTCTCTTATACTGGAATGTTTTCTTAAACAAATAATAACATTTACAAAGAAAAATAATTCAGCTTTTAAATAATGAAATAAGTAATTTTCAGAAATTTTGTCATAATAATTTGGAATATTCAATTGAGTGGAAAAGTTTATCTCTTATATCTTGTACAAAATAAAGACATTGTTGAAATTATATCTAAGTAGTTAAAATATTAGGCTGAGAAATAAATAATTCTTATGAATTTTTCTTACTACAAAATTAAATAAAAAAAAAAATACACTATGAACAATAATTTGCCTGATATTGAAATAAAAAAAATTACACTCTACAAATAAAAATGTTGACTATTTTATTGTTAGCCTCAAGTTATAATAGTAATGCTCATATATTTATGCATTCACTGAAACCTTCTTAGAAGTAATTTCAACTTTTCCAAATCGTTTTATCTCAAGCGATAAGAAGCTAAATTTTTAAAAGGTTAACTATGAAATAACGAGCATAAAAATAATGCTAATTTATCAATCAATTTTTATTACATTAACTAAACTTGAATAGTAAATCTGTCAAAAATCTAAGATATTTGTCTGAAAATTAAGAAAAATTGGATGCAAAAGTATCATTTCCTAAGTAACAAGCTAATTAGAAACAATTTTCTCATTTACATTAATAGTGGAAAAAAATATATGATAGATGAAGGATTATTTCGCCTGATGAAACGAATATTCGTTGAAAATTGAGCAATATAACTCAATTGTCTTGATTGAGGCTTTGTCTAAATTTTGTTGAAAAGCAAAGTTAATAGGTTTGTGGTACGTATGGATGTTGAAAGACTTTCCCTCTAATTTATACCTAAAATATTTTATTGAAGTGTAGATGGACAAAAGCTCCCGATCATATGCGCCGTACTTTTTCTGTGTGTCAGTCAACGAACGTGAGAAGAAACTTAATGGAAGCATATCTCCCTGTTCAATTTGATGAATGACGGCTCCAATAGTTGTACCCAAAGCATCACATGTGAGAGACACAGTAGCATCAGTTGAGGAATGGACCAGCATTGTAGAATGAAAAAACGCATATTTAAGATTTTTGAAAGCATTACGAGAATCTTCAGTCCATGTTAGCGGTATTTTACTATTTTTGCATCTTCCACTGAGTTGTGAGATTAATGGTTGTTGAAACTTAGCTCAATTTGGGATGAAGCAGTGATAAAAATTTATCATTCCCAGAAACTTGAGTAAGCTGGTGGATGAAGTGGGTTCGAGTATGTTTTGTAGGGCATCAACTTTCTCTGGAAATGGTTTTATCCCTTCCATTGTGATTTCATATCCTAAATAACTAAGTTTAGGTGTGAAAATATACATTTTGCAACGTTGATTCATAAACCATAATCAGTTAACCTTTGAAAAACTGCGGGCAAATGCTTACGGTGTGATTCTTCATCTAAAGAAGCGATTAGAATGTCCTCTATAAACAACAGAATACAAAATCGAATCCAGACAGTACCATGTTCATAAATCATTGAAATGTTTGCGCTGCCTTGCGTAAGCCAAAAGCCATGAATGGAAATTCGAACAACACAAAAAAATGCCCCGGGTGCGCAGCTTGCATAGGGGCGCCAAAATCATTTCAAAGACAAACAAAATTTTCCAGAAAACTACAATCTTAATTTGATCATAAAATTAATTTTATTCCGAGAAATATGTTTTGCCTTTTATAATTCTTGTGTCATATCCAGAAGAAAAAAATGTCATGGAAAAATTAGATTTGGAAGAGAGAAGAGGTTGTTGAAATGAAGAAAAATGACGAGTAAAGAGCTAATGCAGCATGCTATTAACGAAACACTTATTAGATTTCTTAATAATAATTTTGCATAGCTTAGTTTCTTTTTAAAATTGTGTACTTTTAACCATACTTTTGATTTTCGTTTCTTAATAATTTCGAGTGTCGTTTCTTAATAAGTTTGATTGTCGTTTTTCTTTAATCCTTTTTTTTAAGTTGCATATTTTGCTCAATATTTGTGATACTGTTGTTTTGTGCAACAAATCTTGTAAATGTGTAAATAACGAAAATATTCTTTAATTTTTTCATATGAAATTTCTAGAAAATTCAATTGTTCAATTCCATTTTTAAATTTAGAATAAAGTTATTAATCAGATTATTTGTGTCAATGTTATATGATAAATTTTGGATCTACTAACTCAGGAAGATTACAAAAAGTAAGCACATGACCTTATTTAATTTTGTAAATACTCCAAGATACACAGTTCCCTTTAAGAGTCCTAATTGCTAAACAGGCCAAGTCAAGTTTTATGCTAGTGAAAGTGGTAAATATAATGTTAACAAAGCAAATAAATTTCTTGCACTCAAAATTAAAAAAAAAAAAGTCCAATGAATATCCATTGACCCTTGACCCCACTGGATGTGATAATTATTCAAAAATTCAAAACGTCAAAACTATTTTCGAAATTTTAGTGTTCTGAAATATTATTTGACTTATTATTTAATTTCTCATAAGAGATTAGGTTATTTTATTTCACGAGTAATATATTTCAATAATATTTTTGATTTCCTTTTGTAATACAAAATATGGAAATTTAATCTTATTTGGCTACAATAACATAGTGAAACCTTACTTGCAAAAAAGAAAATTGCATAAAACTGATATATTATTAATGAAAATTTGTAGAATTTGACTTAAGTTATCAAGAAGCGATATAGAAAGATCAGTTTCAGTTTTTATTGAGGCTCTGTGAAATTATTATCCATCGTCTAAAAATAAAAGTAAAAACACGTGTATTTTTATCTCAAGCTTTATTGTAGCCTTTTAGTCTAGTGTCGCTTTATATTCGTGAGAAAATTCTTACTGAAAATGTGTTTCCTATTAGTTGTCCCCTTTGGCCAAAACAATGTGTCTTGCAGCTGATTGAATTCAACGAAAGGGGGAAATTTCCCTCAAAATAGCTTTGCAGTTTGCAGTATTAACTTCCTTAGCCCTGCGTTAACACCCCCTATTGGGAATTGTCTTCCTGGAATCGAAACGATGGGGATCGAGTACTAATTACCTCCAAATTTTAGGAAAACACATGAATTTCTTTCCTTTGTACAGTTCACATGTGGTTAGTATATCATTTCTTCACTAACATCGCTTCGTCGGAAACGAAAATTTAAACTTTTGAAAATCTGGAGTTTCGACCTTAAAAATATATTAGCAGTAAGTTATATTTCTGTCTACTATGTGTTCCTTGTAGATTTCAATATTTAATACATTATGCCAGTATAAATATTTACTAGCATGTTTGTTGAGTTTTGAAAATCAAATATCAAATTATCCATTACTTAAAAAACTATTCATGTAAAATTAATTTATTAATGTTTAAATGTATTTATTTGGGGAAATAATTTTTATTTGTCTTGTAATTTTATTGGATTTGCATTGGCACATCATATTGAAAAATTCTTTTTTCACATGGTAAAATCTAAGAATTTATAAATGTTTTTTTTTCTTTTTAAATGTTTTCCTTTGTTTTCTTTGTATACTTAAGTATACAGAATAAATTTTAATTAATTAGCTTAATTTATATGAAAAAATATCTTTTAACTTGAAAAAATCCCTCAAGAAAATTGTCAAGAAATCGTGCATATTTCTCATTCTGTATTGTAAAATTTTAAAAATTATTTTAAAAATCAGTATTGTCTCTCTTTAAATGATATTTAAAAGAAAAAAATTTAAGCTATTGCATGAACAGTACTTCCAAAATGATTCATAATCGTAATGAATTTTGATTTTAATAAAAGTTTACTCCTATTTTAATGATAAAATATATTTCATTATCTTAGGAAAATAATTTTTTTAAGCATATTAAAAATATATTTAATAAAAAGAGAAAAATTTTCACTACTAAGATAACCGATTGAGAAAATCTAAATAAAGTTGTACGATATAAAAGTAAAAAAAAAAAATTATCACAGTACCTATAATTTCTGATAATAATTTGAATTAATGAAAAACTTGAAAAAAAAAAAAAAAAAAAAACACAGTGTCTATTAGCTTTGTTAAAAAAATTACCTATGTGATAATATAATGTATTTATAAATTGTTTTACTGAAAATTTCTGATTTTATTAAATATATATATTTGGATAAATTTTATTTGAATTTAAGTGTGTGTTTTAAAAGAAATTTAAAATTATTAACTGTATTAGTGTTTCTGTGCCTATCTGCATTTTGCATTGATAATACTATGGCATAATTTAGTTACATAAATTAAAATCATATGAAGACGTAATTAACAAAAGTCTTATAGTTTTGGAGTAATGTTAGAAAAGTTTCTATCAAAGAGTTTTTTAAGAATTTATCGAAATACATTCTAAAGATGCAGCTTCAATAAAAAATACAATTTCAGAAAAATTAAATACAGATGAGATTTCTTTAATAAACTGTTGATCTCAATGTTATGATAATGCCGCAGTGATGTCCGGTCACATATCTGGAGTTCAACAGAGAATTATTGAGAAAAATAATAAAGCATTATTTGTAAATTGCGATAATCATTCATTAAGTTTAGTTGGAGTAACTGCAGCTAAATAAGATCCAGTCATCATAACATGTGTTTTGGAATAATTGAAAATATATATATATATATACATTTTTCTCACGTTCAACATTACGCTGGGAATTATTAAAATGCTCTTTAAATAAAACTGTTAAACGTGAATCTGAAACTCGATGGAGTGCTACAGAATAAGCAGTTATTGTTATTGTTAATGGGCTGGAGGACTTAATAGAACTATTAGAAAAACTAGCAGAAGATATTACCACTACAAATGATACCAAAAATGAAGCTACAATTTTATTGCAAAATATACTTAACTTTAATTTTATAACTTTAATTCATTTCTGGCATGAAATTTTAAAAAGAATTGATCGTGTACAGTTTAGATTACAAGATCCTAAAATGAATTTTAGAGAAGCTTTTCATGATCTCGAATCATTCGAGACAGAACTTGCAGAAATTCGAGACCAGATATGCGAGGAGTCAATAAAAAAGGCTGAGTTCTTTTGTGAAAAATGAGGTATTGATATAAATGTCCGTGTAAGAAGACGCCGAAAAATGCCTGGAGAATCATCTACAGATGTTGGCCTCTCAGTGGAAAAGAAAATTTCTCTTGTTATGAAAGTCGTTGTTGCCCGTCTCCAGCGAGAAATGCACACACGATTCATACGACTAAGAGATCTTAATTCCAAATTTGGATTTTTACTTGATGTTGAAAATTTATTTAATAATGGTAATTTTGATAATGAACTTGAAATAATTGTAAAAGTTTAGGTGAATTTTATGATACAAATTTCAATGGAACAGAACTCTTTACAGAGATTTGTGACTGCAAGATGTTACTCTGCAGTAGAAAAGAAATTAAACTTAAAACTCCATTAGAACTTCTAACCTTCCTAATATCTTACGGAGAAGATGTTTTCCCAAATATGAGAATCGCCCTTCAAATACTCTTAACTATTTCTACATCAATAGCAAGCTGTGAACGTTCATTCAGCAAATTAAAATTAATTCTGACGTATTTACGATCAACTATGAGTCAAAACCGTCTAAATGATTTAACATTTTTAAGCATAGAAAAATTTGAAATGATCAACTTCGATGAAGTGATCGATCAATTTGCATCAGCAAAAGCAAGGAAAATGTATATAGTGTAACATATGTATTATATTATGATTGTAACTAATTGTGTGCTTCTACTCATATCTATAATATAGTTTAAGTTATTTCATGTTAAAAATTTTTTTATGTTTTTTAAAATAATTGTATTAGTATATAAGATAAATAATATCTCTTTAATTAAAAAATTCTAAATCATGTAAGTCCGATTATTTCTTTGATACTTTTACGAATCCAATATAAGTAAGTATTTTTTCTAGCTAGAATTAATTTTTGTTTCAAAATTAAAGCTAAGCCTGAGACTTTAAATTAATATATTTCCAATTATTTTATACAAGGTAAAGCATTCCCTTATTATTTTTGCATTGTATTCTTATTATAAGTATGTTCTATTTATTATAATGTAATGTGTACAGTTATAGCTTTTATAATTTAATAATTTTTTTTATATTTATATTGTTTTACTCTTTTTAATTTCGTGGGGGTGCCAAAAAAGGTTTTGTACCATTGCTCCAATTATGCTCACTACGCCACTGCAACTGCAGTAACCATATCTTTGAATCCGGTTTCCAAAACGCAGGTTCTTTAAAACTAACTCTAGAGATCAATGATGAAGCGTCGCTTTGGCTTTCGATTTTCGAATATCACGTCCGGTAGTTACCAATGAAGTGGTTTTCTTTAATATAAATCTTTAATCCACGACAAACATTTAACTCTATATGAATAGAACTTAGATAGAAGGAAATCGACTTAAAAAAAAGGAACAGAACTCGTTTACTATTTATTGATATCAATACGTGGTTGCTGTATAAAAACACAAAAAAAATTCTTTTTTTGGTAAAAAAAACTTCTGTTGCCATATATTAAGAAAACTAAAAAGTACAGAAATTAAAAATGAGATGAAGAGGAAACATAGAGGTCGCTACACACACACACACACACACACACAGCTTTGTATTCCTCATTTGAAATATCATAATCTTAATGTCATTTTGGTCTGTAATTACTTAATAAACGTTAGTGTGCTCAACCATAAAATTCGGAAATATCATATTATTTGTAATAACAAACGATAAATACGGTTTTAGTCTAAAATTAATATTTCTTAATTCAGTTTCGACAGTGCGAATGCTGCACAGTGTTTATGTTAAATCAGATTTAACTTCAAATTGATTTAAAAAATGCAGAGTAAACGTAATATTACACATTTTTATACAAACTACAAAAGTCTATGTTTAAACTTTTTCTTATATATAAGAAGAAAGAAGATGGAATACTTTATTTCCCTAATTCTTATTTTTAATTTGAATAGCAACTTTAAGACCTTGTTTATATATATATATATATATATATATATATACCGGGTGATTATAATTAAAGTCTCGATTTTAAAAATCGATAATTTTAAAACTACTGGTCAGAATGACTTGATATTTTAGCAGAACAATCGTAAAGCAATGGAATTTTATTTGGCGAAAAAAAAATAGTTCTAAAATGTGCAGATAGATGGCGCTGTCAGCGTTCACATTGTCTAGATATTTGCAAATTACTAATGCGCACATGAGACTTAGCTGCCATAAAAATGCAGAGCACCAGCTCTTTGCCTAAATGCTTCATCATGACCCTGACTATGAAGGATCGCGCTCTGCTCTTGAAGTTTTTTTATAAGAACGATGACTGTGCACTTACAGCTATTAGGAAGTTTCGGACATTAAAATCCATTAAATGGGGTCCAATAACCGCAAAAGGTCTGCGAAAAATGAAAAATATAAATTCGAAGAGACCGGTTCATTTGACGTTAAACGGGGTAGAGGAAGAAAACCAGTTTCGGCTGCGGCAGTGGAAGATGTGGCTGCAGCATTACAAGAACAGACTAACTGTGATGTTGGAATCAGCAGTGCACGGGGAATTGGCCGAATGCTGGATATGCCGAATAACACGGTGCGTAAAACCCTACGGAAGACCTTGCTCTGTTATCCGTATAATATAACTCATGTGCAGGAGTTGCTACCGGCTGACCTGGAAGCACGTCAATCTTTTGCACTGCAATTTCTTGCCCGGATGTAAGTAGACAACGGATGGACATGGAACATTCTGTGGTCTGACGAAACTCACTTTCATTTGCAAGGTTCTGTAAATACGCAAAATTGCAGGATATGGGCGACCGAGAATCCGTCCCAGCTACATCTGTTACCTCTTCAGTCTGAAAAGGTTACTGTGTGGTGCGGAATAACGGCAGCGTTTATCTTTGGTCCGTTTTTCTTTGAGGAGATCACACCTGCAGGTCCCGTTACCTGCAGCGTTACTGGCAAGCGGTATGAAACACTTTTGCGTAACCATGTCCTTCCGGCACTTCAGCAGCGTCAGTGTGTGGATCGCACAATATTCATGCAAGATAGCGCTCCTCCGCACATTGCTACTCCTGTGAAGTAGCTACTGAGTGCTAATTTCGGAGATGACAGGATCATAAGCCGTCATTTTCCAACAACGTGGCCACCACGGTTCCCCCGACTTAAACCCGTGTGATTTCTGGCTTTGGGGGTACCTGAAGAATGATGTGTATAGCGGGAGTTTTCAGAATCTAGCCGGCTTGAAGGCAAGCATCACGCACCACATCCATTGCATCAGTACAGATACCCTCAGATCTGTTGTGGAGCATGCCGTTTTGCGCTTCCAATTAGTAGCGAACAAGGCGGAGGGCATATCGAACAACTTATGCTTTAATCATCAGCAAGGTCAACACCTTGCTGATTCCATGAAGCTCTTTTTTTTGTCATAATCGCTGTTGTCGCTGTATTCTTGTCTTTTCGCTAATAAATCTTTAGTAAATCCCTGAACTTTAATTTTTTCTTTTGGCTAACAACATTTCTGTGTTTAACTAATACATTTTTAGACTTTCCTCCAGATATTACCCGGACAGTGCCATCTATCGGCACATTTTGGAACTATTTTTTTCTTTTGCCAAACAAAATTCCATTGCTTTACGATTGTTCTGCTAAAATATCAAGTCATTCTAATCAGTAGTTTTAAAGTTATCGATTTTTAAAATCGGGACTTTAATTATTATCACCCGGTATATATATATATATATATATATATATATAAAAAAGGGCCGAGGTAGCCTAGTGGTTAGTGTATCGGCCTTCCATCCGTAAGGACGGGGTTCGTTTCCCAATGCCTCCAAAGACCCACCCAGTACATACGATATACATGCTCGTTAAATCTGTGGAATCAAAAGTCCTGTGGTTGGTCGTTGAGCAGTTACCATGGGTGCAATGATTTGGAGAAAATTTCCTTCCCCTTCAGATCAATGTCAAAATTGAGGGAATGGATTCCCTGGTGGTGCCCCCATCTATCGGAGGACTAATAAAAGAGCAAAGTCGTACTTTCACCTTTATGGTGCTCTAATTAAATCGAAAGAGGCTCCCTATTGGCTTAAATTTGCATTGCCATGGCATGGCGAGTTTGGCTTGTCGAAGTGTCATAAGAAACAACAACACACACACACACACATGTGTACTAACCTGTACCCCGTTCACACGTTGCTGTGTTTGAACAAAAAGGCAGTTTTGATATCTTAACTTATTAGTGATCAAATGTATACAATACATCAAAATGAAAATCAACAATGAAATTATCCCTACATATATGTCATTGTTGATGGTAGAATAAATAGGATTCTTCACTTGGGATATTAAACAATATTGCAAACGAATTTCAATTGAACAATAATTTTGAAACTATTGAATATCATCATGAAATATTATTGACGGTGAACTTTATGTTAGCAGTGCTTGCAAATGTACGACATTTTTTGCTTTCTTATCTGGTGCAAGAACAAATAAATTTGATGGTTTTCCAACTCGTGAACACCCAATGTACAGCTGCCCATGTGAGAAGCATGGATTTATCAAATGTAATCCACATACTTGCAATGATTGTCCCCGTATTTTTCGATGATCATTGCAAAGTCTAGTCGTACAGGAAACTGTTAACGTTTGAATTCAAATAGAGTATTCCTTGGTATCATGGGAATGCGTAATAGTAGTACATGTGTATCCCTTTGTGTTTTCTCTTTAAAATGGTTGCCTTAATTATGTAACTCATTAATTTTTTTTATTGATAACCTAGTCCCATTGCATAGTCATTGTGGATTTATATTTCGTAGAAAGAAGATTGGAGAACCAATTTTCCAAGATAAAATATGCGTTGGCAACGCGGTTGGATACAAGAGATACGCGGCGTGGGAATAAACTTTCTTACCGGACCTGTGTGATTAGGCAGAGACGCTACTCAGGCAGTCTGATCTCAGCAGTGGAACTGAGCGATAGCAGCGGAACGCTCGCTGCTGTATTTGTGAATATTCATCGAAACTTATTAATTTTATAATTTCCTTTTTTGTGATATGTCTAACTTAAACTAATTGTACTTAATAATTATTACTAATTAAGTAGTTATGTTTGGATTCAACTTTAATTGTTTTTTTATTCATCGACATTTCTATAAATTTTGACTTTGGGCAATTTTTAACACGCAAATCTTCTGATCGACATTTTGCTTTCAAACTGCATCCATGATACTATGACTTTCCACGAACTTTTGGATATTTTTCTGCGGTTATCATTACTTGTCAGTGTGAAATAACATATTATTTTTGGATTATCAATTTTAAATTTTAATTTAAAAAAAAAAAAAAAAAAAAAAAAAAAAAAAAAAAAACACGAAACCGAAAGTTAAAAAATTGCACGTGTCGTCGTAAAGCCACCCCCATTTTAGAGAGCTCCGGAGATTAATTAAGCTGATGGAAAGCCAATTCATGCTTGCTGGAGTCATGAGGAGTCTCGATGAAAATTCCGCTGCCAGTTCGGTGATTTATTTTGCTGCCATCAGTGTAGATTTTTATGTCATTTGGTGGTATATTATTATGATTTCCAAGGCCCCCTTAGTCCTGTTAGTGGCCTCACCGTGGCAAGGGGGTGTTCCTGGGAACACCCCCTTGCCACACACACACAAAAAACTTATTAGATATATGAAACGTATTATAACAATAATATTTTTTACACATCTATACTTTATATTTAAAATGCAATTAAAATTCCTTTGTAACTCATAATAATTTTTTAATTTTAAAAATTTCAAGATAAAAATTGTTTTTTGGATATGACATTAATAGTTTGACTCTTTTAACTAAAAGCATTTAATCTTAAAATAAAATAATTTAATATTTATTTATCTAAACTGCTCGTTTTAAGAATATTTGTAACTGTAACAATATTAAAATGAACTGCTGAAAGAAAAACATCCTCCGAGGAAAATTTTTTTAAACAATTTAGAACTATTCTGGAAATGGTCATAATTAGTGAGTCACAAACTCTCTGAATTATAGATCCAATGTGTGTAACTAAACACAAAAAAATTAAATAAAAATCGGCAATTTTTTATGTAAACAACTTTTATTAGGATAAAACTATAGGATATGTTACTAGCGAAATACCAAACAACCATTAGCGATACCCCCCCCCTTAAGTAATAATTAATCACAATAATATAAATTATATAACTGATCTATTCATGTATTTGAAGACTGAGGCCCATGCCATAACAGAAACATTTCATACAGTTTGGAAAGGAATAATTTACACCAGCTTCAAGTTCCTGTACAAAATGCAAAACAAGCTATTTCAACATCTGTTTGTAATTTTCAACAGAAATAATGATTGAAAAGCAGTCCCAAATATAGCTTCAGATATTTGATAGTTATTTTGAATATTTCAGAGTTATTTATAGAAGTTTCATAGTGATTTATAATAATACTGAAATTAGTATCGGTTTGAGCACTAAACAAGTCTTATTATTTTATTATTCTTTACTAAATAGAAATAATATGTGGGACTCAAAGTTCGGTCAATACAAGATGGAAATAAACTAAAATTTATGTGACTGACTCACTTAGGAGTTACAAATGCTAGGTGCTTAGCACTAATCTAAAAACAGTTACTAATTAATGCCCAACGTAAATAATGTTATATTACTAAGAAAATATTGTATTTTGGTTAGGTGAAAAGTTGGTATAAGTGTTATAATGCATTTAGATTATATGTTGTTGTGTTGCTTATCCCCCCTGGTTTAGAATAAACTAAACCAAGTCCAAGAGATCAAATAGCGAGATTAGCCAGAAGACCCTATCCCCCGCATTCAACAGCTGCCCCACAGAGGCACCAATACATTCTAAGATATGAGAGGGAGAGGTGGAGGCTGAACATCGGCAGACAGCATAAACCACTACTGAACCTTAAACTTCTTATGTGGCCAGTCCTAAGTCTGGATAGTGTTGTCTGCTGAAGTCTTGAACCGGTACATTGTAGGGACAGATCAGGGCACCCAGCGGCATACCAAGATTATATTCACGAGTTATATAAAGTGCTAAGCCATAGTTCATTGAATGTGACAGTTACGTAGAACAAAATAAACACTCTTTTGAATTTTTCAAGTATTAACATTATATATATATATATATATATATATATATATATATATATATATATATATATATATATATATATATATATATTGGATACTTTATATTATAAAGAAATGTATATATATATGTATATAATATATATATATATATATATATAAATATATATATATATATATATATATATATATTGGATACTTTATATTATAAAGAAATGTAAAATTACCATTACTCAAATCTTTAAAAAATAATTAGTTTTTTTTTATTAGCATATATTAATGTATTTTTAGATATATTGACACTGAAACTGCATTCGAAATATTTTACACCGGTGGCTAATTTCTGCTAAAAATGTAAAACAAAATATTCTTTTCTCCAAGTTTATGGCATTTTCAATATAATTATCTATATATTTTTGTAGTTAATAACTACAAAAATGCAACTTTAGATTTTTAATAATTCAGATTAATTTTAAGTTTAGAATGAAATTTCTACAATAATACTAAAACCATAAGTTTAAATACAGAGCAAGTTTTATTAATCTATCATTCTTTATTTGAAAAAATATTTATGTAATTACAATTCAAAATATGATCCTGTTAAGAGTAAAATTTTTAGTTTAGTCAGTCCAAGACGCAAATAATAAACTGATCAATTGGCGTATGACTCACACCCAGAATTGTTACTGTTGTCCTATCCAGTAAAGAATAATGGAATCAAATTTATCCAAAAGACAGCTCTGGCCACATCTATAAATGAAATTTTCAGGCATAGAGGAGTTGATCTGAGAAATGACGATGGATCCTGGAGAGCTTGACCAGGGTTAAAATACGGTTGGGAGAGAGTTCAGTTTCTGAACAATGAGGACAGCTACAGTAGCTACTTCTATGGTATCAGGAGATCTTATCATTTACTGGAGGTGTTTATTTCTTAATTTGACAATGGCTGTGGTGATAACACGATAAGTTTAGAGCAGAGATGAAGTGCTTCCGGGATGTTTCGGATAACCATTGCATCAGCATTAGTGAGGATCAGGTTGTTGGACATGCACTGGTATCCACTGAAAAATGTTGATGATATCTTGTGTGAATTGGAACTTTAATGGATGGCTTGGAAGACAAGAATAATAAAAGTACATTGGAATTTTAGATCGCTTTGGAGTAATAAAGGTTCAAAGCCTCCTTCATGGCCATTAGCTTACAGGTGTAATTTGAAACAATTTTACCAATAGATATTTTGTGGGATTTAGATTTTGAGTTTGCATTGGTGAGAAAGATGCTGACATCATCCAGGTCAAGGCTGGAATCCGAAGAGCAATTGGCATTTAAAACAACTTCTTAGAATTCCTCTTACCACAGAAATACCTAAAATATATACAAAAGGAATCAATAATTATTAAATTGTTATCGAAAATGTTTTTTCTGTTTTGTGTGTGATATAAAAGCAAACAATGATTTACCAAGTGTAACTGACTTTTTTTGTTTAGAAAATGTAAAATGTGACTCTAGGAAAATATATCATTTTAAAGAGCTACTTTGTGGCTATGATCCAATAAATGCAATATTTTCTATACAATCATACTCACTTTTAAATAGAAACCATCAATATTTGCTAATGAGGATATTCAAACTCAAGCATTTTTTAAGCCTGATCATTTTAAAAGCATTACATTTTTGATCAAACATATTCAATGCTTATTTCCATGTAAGTAGTTTAGATACAAGAATCAAGACATGTAACTTTTTACTACTTATTTGATAAAAAATATAGAAAAAAAAAAACCATTTTCAAATAAAAATGTAATTTATTTTTAACATATGAGAGACAATTTAGATTCAATATTTTAAAAAAATGAAGTATTTAGGTTTTTAAGAATGAATGACACATATTTCTGTAGTTCTTAATATTATACAGTGACTAAATTCATTTACTTAGAAAATACATTAACAACATGAATATTAATATGAAAAATGTAAAAAAGCAATTGACTTTCTGAGCACGTTTTTTTCTAGCAAAGTTATAAATTAGATAATTTTGTTTAACGAAATGCTTGCTGATCTCATTTATCTATAAGTATTAATCATTTTATTTGCTATTCGGTTAAAAATTTGCATTACAATATTCAATATTTACTTATTTAAATGACTATTACACTTTTAAAACACTAAATATTGGCAGGGATTGAGTGTATCAGTAAATAATGAATTAAGATTTTATAAAAGAGCAACACCAGCACTGTAAAAGAGAAAAAGCTACTACTTTATTTCCATGCCTCTGAAATAAAAATGAAGCCACAAATGTAACAAAAATACAGTACTGGCCATTAAAATTGCTACACCAAGAAGGCGACATGCTACAGACGTCAAATTTATACAAAAGGAAGAAGGTGCTGTGATATGCAAATGATTAGCTTTTCAGCGCATTCAGACAAAGCAGGCGCCAGTAGCGACACCTACATTGTGTTTAAATGAGGAAATTGTTCAGCCGGTTCCTCATACACAAATTGCATTTGAACGTTGTTGCCTGGTGAAAAGTTGTTGTGATGCCTCGTGTAAGAAGGAGAAATGCGTACCAGCACGTTTCTGACTTTGATAAAGGTCAAATTGTAGCGTACCGGGATCGCGGTTTATCTTATCGCAGTATTGATGCTCGCGTCGGTCGAGATCTAATGACTGTTAGCAGAATATGGAATCGATGAGTACAGGACGGTAATACGGAACGCCATGAGGGATTTCAACGGCCACCTATCACTAGCAGCCGAGAAGACACGCATATTATCCGCATGGTCGTAATGGATCGTGCAACCACGTCACGAGCCGTGAGTCAAGAAACTGGGTTGTTTGGAAGACAACAAGTGTCTGCACGAACAGTTCGATGACGTTTGCAGCAACATGGACACTCAGCTCGGAGACCATGGCAGTTAATTATTACAAGTTGACAAAGGAACTGTCGTACGAAGAAATTGAAAGAGCCGAAGAAGCTCTGATACGAATAATCCAATCAGAATGGCCATCAGATAAACGGGAGAAGTATACTCAAACAATTCAGTTTTACGAAGAAAATAACATATTGAAGGTTCGATCAAGACTAATTTTTGGACAAGATCCAGAGGATCATGATTTTCACGTGTGCAGTTATACACTTAGAATTAGTGAGCTCTTTATCCACTGAAGCATTTATGCAAGCTAGGTGGCGATTTTTTGCTAGAAGAGGACGTAGTTCTGTTATGTATTCAGATAACGGATCTAATTTTTTGGGAACGTCCAGAGCTCTCAGCATCTTAAAATGGGAAGAAATTGTTACTGAATGTGATATTCAAAAGATCATATGGCATTTTAATCCACTAGCTGCGCCATGGTATGAAGGTTGGTGAGAGCGAATGATAGGCATCGTTAAACAGCTTGAGGAAAGTATTAGGACGAGCTTGTGTAACGTACGAAGAAATGGTTACTTTGCTTTGCGAATGTGAAAGCATAATCAGTGGACGTCCACTTACATACCTTTATGATGATCGAAATGAGTTGAGGGCTATCAAATCTTCAGACTTCATATAGGATTTAAAGAAAAATGAAAGTGTCGACTTGGACATTGTAGACGCAAAACATCTGCGTAAACGCGTTCGTTACTTACAAATCTTACGCTATCAATTACGCCAACGGTTCCAAAAAGAATATTTGGCAGAACTTATAAGAAATAAAAGATTACCATCGAAAAGACATATCCTGTCTCCTGGGGAGGTGACTTTCATTGGTTCAGACAATGCGAAACGTAAAAAGGCAAAGATAACATCGAGCGAGTCGTTAAATTACGTATAGCCAATGGAGAATCGTATAGCGGTGATATTGGCTCTTGACTGGTGGGACGGTTGAATAGATCCTCGGAGCGGTTTTATTGGCTCTTTTCAGATGCGACGATTGTGAAAGATGAGGTGAGGATGTTGACCGATGCTACATGTGCGCCATTATACTCTGTGACTTTCTCTATGATTACAAGTTTAAAAATAGTTATGAAGATCGGCAGGATCCCCCATGTTGTAGTGGGGATGTCTAGGGATTTGTTGAATAAGGACTGCACGTTAACTAACAAATACTTAATAATACTAAAGATTAGATTACAGGTGCGTTTTTATATGTCCTGGCTGATCCATCTGCCCGCGCCATGTCGTGACCTTCGAGACTCATTCTCGAAGGTCATGGCCATGTGTGGGTAGAAGAGTGGCTCTCAAATGGGCGGTTGCGGTGGTGCTGCACTCTCTGGAGTATACAACATATATATCTCAGAAAGGGTAATTTTTTTTATTTATTTTTAATATTTTGATCATTTTTTGAAAATGTTGAAAACTATCCTTATTCAACAAAACTAGTGTAAATTTTGCATTCGGAATTTATTGAAACTCATGGAATTATATCATTGCTTTGAATATAATATATTCATATTTTTAAAATAAATATATTTGAGATAATTTTTTATAATAACTATAAGTCTATAAATAAATTGTAAGCAAATCATCAACATAATTTAAATAATATTAAAATATTTTTCATGTAAATTCTGAAAGAAACAAAAAATATTTTATGTAGAACACTTAAGCAACCTACAATCGGTAGCAAAATCATTCCTAAATATACATTAAGGTTTGCAATAATATTAAATAAAGTATAGATTGAAACATCTTCTGTGTGTATTTTATATCTGAAGGAATTTAGTATAAAAGAATAAGATTTTCAATTTATTTCCTTTTTATAAAAAAAAACCCCATGTACTCAGTAAATATAAGCATTTTTTTAGGAAACTTCAAAATTTAAAGCAAGAAAAAAAAAAGTGATAAAGATTTTATGATGATCCAAATGAGTTGAGGGCAATCAAATCTTCATACAGGATTTAAAGAAAAATGAAAGTGTCGACTTGGACATTGTAGACGCAAAATGAATTGCTGTTAATATCATCTGGTACTACAATTTTAGAGGAAAATTTAGGTAAGAATATTTCTGATATGTTAGGTATTCGTGAAACTGCAGTGCTTCCAAATATATATAATGAAATTCAAATCATTAAAAATTTTTTATTAAATTGTTATCAAAAAATTCAAAAGTCATAAAGTTGTTCAATAAAGATTAAATTATTAAGCTTAAAATACAACATTATGTGCATCAACAATATTTATTGTTACTGATCAGAGTGCAATATAATTTAAAATAATGAACAGAATATCCATTTAATAACTTTTAACATTAATTTTATGTTTGAATACATTTTTCAATTATTTCATTTACATTTCTGAACATTCCTTGATATTAATTTTTTGACAGTATTTCTTTTCAGATTTAAGAAAATTACAATTAATCATGCAAAACTCTCAAAAGATACAAATACCTTAAACAAGAATAATTAAACTATTAACTATGGCTATATCAGATCTGATTAAATTCATTCAAAATAACAATTCTTTTATTCATCAGACATCAACAGTTTTAAAATATTGGATCCAATTTGGGCTTCAAAATCTTCCTTACTTTTGCGTATGTGTAAAAGTTAGTTCTTTACACAAAAAACCTGCTCTAATTTGTTCAATAATTAAGAACTTAATAGCAATTCAAAGTTGTTTCTTTGGCAAAGTCTTAACATTATTTGGACTCAAACAACAGAACTTTGTTACTGATTATCAATAGTTTGAGTTAAGGTTTGATCACTTTTCGAACTCCAGAGTTTATTCACTACAAATTTATAGTACCACTGAAACATACATGCCAGAGGTGGGAATCGAATTTTCGAAGAGATGAATTGCATGCTAGAGCGCTAAGAGTTCATCTGCCAACTTGTCTAGTTACAATAACAAATAACTATCAGAACAAAAACTAGTTTATTCTAATTACAGATAATAATAGAAGAAAAGCAGCAAATGTCAATGTTATGTATTGGCGAGAAATGGCAAAATAATTCGCTTCAAGTAAATCTTAGTTGTGCCACAATAGCAAAGTTTGAATGAAAATATTCAGATAATCCTAGTATTTGAATCCTAGTTTTCTAAGAAGTTTGAATACAACTTGTGAAAATTGTTAGATATGAAAAAGATTGATTATTTTTGTGTCAGATTTTTTTTAATGCATTCACACACAAACCGACTTTTGTGCTGGCCTTAAGTAAAACCACATAAAAAAAAAAGTCTCACGAAAACAGCTGTGAAACGCAAAACAAATAAAAAATATTGTTTTATGCTGTGTCTACGGATGCCATGGAAGAGTCTCAGGCAGAAAATACGAAATCAACAGCAATCACTTTTTTGACATTGGCGATGCTCCGGTAAGACGCCAGACTTTCAATGAAACATAAGAGAGCAATTCTATACATCAGTATTAAAGTAGGGACTTGAGAAAGAGACAATACATATTGTACTGGGGTAACGATACACAAGTAATGTAATTGGATGAAACACTTTTGTAAAAGAATAGAATACGTATGAAAATTTGAAAGAAAAAAAAAAAAAAAAAAAAAAAAAAAATAATTGGATGATCAAATCATTTAATTTTTTTTATTGAAAATTTCGTCAATTATGTTCTAATTTGATTCCATATACCGGACAAAAGTAGCATCGAGAGTACTTTATTATGGAGGATGAATGGAGTGTAAATGTACATATTATATCATTGTATTAAGCGAAATTATTTTACATTTGAATTTTTTAAAAAGTGGATTCAAAACTTTAGAGGTTAGTTGATGCTTGCAGCAATAAAAAATTCATCAATTTAAGTTTATTTTTAAAAATAATTTTTGTTTCTATTCTCTAGCCTTTTCTCTCTTCTGATTTTTTCCATAGAAGTGAGCCGAACTTGAATTTTGTATTTTTTCTGCAGAATTCACAGTTCAAGAACTTATTTTGTTTTACAATAGAGATGTGCATACTTCGAATTTGGTTTCGTACATTTTCAAATGAAAAATGTCGACTACGATGTTACGCTAAACATGGCTTTATTCTCACTGATTATATATACATATTTACATTAACTCTTACTAAAGCGGCGTAGCGCCATCTGATGACAAGATTCAGAAGTTTCTCCACACACTTACCACCTGAACTCTGAGGAGTTCACGATCAATATCAAATTTATCAAATAAAAGAATCAAATTCGTAACTTACCGTTACAATTCTTCAAATTTAAATGTAATATCTAAATCAGAACACAATAATAAAAAAACACATATATAAACTAAATCACACAAATATAAACTAATTGAACAAATTAAATTGAATTGAATTAAATTTAAGCTTGTAAGATATAGGATGAAATACGAAAAAAAAAAAAAATTAGAATTTTAGAGTTCTAAGATAATTTTAAAGATTGCCTATAGTTCTAAAGGATATAAATGCTGGACAGATCTTTTTAAAAGACCCCCCCCCCTGTCGACGATTTGATTTCATACGAACGAACGTTATTATCACGTCCACGAATAGCTCTCTCGATTTTTCCAAGTTTCCAGAGTAGTTTATTTTTAGGATCTTGTATTATAACATCTCCTGCTTTCAATTCTGCTTGCCAATTTGGATTTTTTAAGGTATTCGCAGTTCGAAGATCTAATGAGGAATGTTTTTTCCATTTGAGGCAAATTTGTTTCAACAACAGGGATTGATATTTCTTTCTTTTTAAGGAGAGAAGATCTGTTCGATCCGTGTTTTATTAATTCTGCGACATTGATAGGAAAACATGGTTCTTTGCCGAAATTCAAATAATGTATAGGTGTGAGGGGCAATGGTTCACTGTAAACGAAAGTTAAAGGTCTCATATTCAGGACGGCTTCTACCTCTACAAGTAAGGTTGGCATTTCCTCGAAATTCAGTAGAGCCTTTCCAGTAATCTTTCTCAAACAGTCTTTTGAGGATTTTACTAAGCGTTCATAGAACCCTCCCCACCATGCAGCTTGCTCTACTATATTCTTCCAAACAAGTCTCTCTTTAGTGAAAAATTCCGAAATCAATTTATCTTATAATATCTTCGAAAGGTCTTCAATTTCCCTTTTGGCTTTTTTGAAGATTTTCGTGTTATCTGAGTAAATAACCTTGCAGTTTCCTCGTCTGCCTAAGAATCTTCGAAGTGCAAGTAGAAAGGAATTTGTTATCATATCACTTACAAGTTCAAGATGTATGGATCTAGTTACAGCGCATGTAAATATAACTATATAGGACTTCTTCAATTCTTTAACATTTTTCACGTAGATATGTCCGGCGAAATCAAGTCCACAAACTGAAAATGGTGGCGTGGAATTAATTCTGCATTCTGGCAAAGGTGTAGTAATTTGATCAGTAGATTTTGCAAGATACTTTTGATATATCAGACATTTTTTTTATGACGCTCTTCATTAACTGATGTCCTTTGGGAATCCAAAACTGCTGTCGAATTCTTGCCAATGGGTAAGCTGTTCCACTGTGTATCACCTTTTCGTGTTCTCTACGAACAATGAAAGTAGTCAGCCAGGAATGTTTCGGAAGAATAATAGGATGCTTCTCTTCCGTTGATAAATCACTGAACTCTAACCTTCCTCCTAAATGTATGATATCGTTCTCATCTAAGAAAGATATAAAGCTGAACGAGATGGAGTCTTTCTCTATTGGATCGCCGTTTTTCAAATTTTCGTATTCTTTTCTGAAAAATCTCCTTTGTTCAAATCTTATAAGATCGTTTTCTGGTTTCAATAATTCAACAGTGGTTAATCTACTGCATACGTCGGATTTCTTTTTAAACTTTTCAACAATTTTCATCACCCAAGTATAGACTATCAATTTTTCAAGATTGCTAAATTTAGTGATATTCATTAGATTTCCTTGTTCTTCAACCAGGCACTGACCTAGGAAAACGTCATCTGGGAGTTTTCTAAACTCTAAATCTTCAAAATCTATTTCTTTACTTTCAGACCTTGGCCAGCATTCTGGAGGGTTTTCTTAACCATTTTGGGCCAAACAACCATGTTGGATCTTCGATCAATTTCGAAACCTTTGCTCCCCTTGAGACAATATCAGCGGGGTTGTCCTTCCCAGGACAATGAAGCCAATCTGAAAGGTCAGTCAGTTCTTGAATTTCTTTGACTCTATTTTTGACGAAGGGCTTGTAGTTATCGGTCATACCCTTTATCCAACACGCGCATTTATTCGAATCAGTCCAGAAATAACATTTCGTTTCGAATTTTAAGCACTTACTCACCTGTTCAGTTAATCTGGCAGATAATAAACATCCCATCAGCTCTAAACGTGGCAAAGTCAATAATTTCAAAGGAGCAACCCTATTCTTCGAGCATATAAAACTTACAATTACTTTGTTATCACGAATAGTCCCTCGGAGATATAATACGCATCCATATGCTGCTACTGACGCATCTGAAACAGAATGAATTTCAAATGAGGTAAATTCATGTACACTAAATTCAGTAAGATAATATCAAGGGATATTGATGTTATTTAAGTGTTCCAAATCGCTACACCACGACTGCCACTTGTGGTCTAGTGAGAATGGAAGTTTATCATCCCAGTCAATATCAGCAGCCCATAGTTCTTGGAGTAGCATCTTTAAACTAATGATGAATGGTCCTAAATATCCTATTGGGTCAAAAATGCAACCCAGAATATGCAAAATAAATCTTTTCGTATTTCATCCACTAGCAAGAATGTTAATCAACTTGCTGACGTCAAAAAAGATAATATCTTTGTCTGTATCCCAGAATAGTCCCAGAACCTTTGTCGAAGCACCACCTCCGGCCATTATGGTTTTGTATTTGTGAGTTTCAATACTTGCTCTTTTCCAAGCATCTCGAAGTTTTGTGGAATTCGTTTGCCATTTTCTAAACACCATTCCAGCGTTTTTCAATATTTCCACGCTTTCGATGGTAATTATCAGAGTTGCTTCAACTTGTTCAGTTCCTCTAACAAGATCATCTACCCAGAAAGATTTTAAAAGTGATTCACAAGTTTCTGGATATCAATTTCTATTTTTTCCCAAATGATATTTCAACGTAGCGGCGAGTAGGTAAGGATTAGGTTTAAGTCCAAATAAAACACGTGTAAAATTTAACACTACAATCTTGTCCGAATTCAAATCTTCTGTCCAATAAAATCTGGTGAAACGTCGGTCTTCTGCATCTATTGAAATTTGCAGAAACGCTTGCCGAATGTCAGCTATGTATGCTATATAATTTTCTCTAAATTGGATCAAAAGCTCAAATAAATTCGGATACAGGTTTATTCCTGTTTGGAGACATTCATTCAATGAATATTGTCCTTCTGCATGAGCTGCTCCGTCAAACACTACTTTTAGACGACTACTGACTTTGTCTTCACGAACGACAGCATGGTGGGCCAAATAAAAGGAAGACTCATCAGCTAACCCTTCCTTCAAATAACCATCAACAACCTCGCGATACTCTTTATACAATTCCGGATCTCTTTTAAACCTCTCGACCAAACCCTTAAAACGCCTCCATACCACTTTCCTATTATTCTCCAAATTCTCTCGCATACCTTCCTTCCAAGGCAACTTAACACAATATCTATTTCCAACAAACTGAATCGATTCATTAAACACTTTAAAAACTTCTTGTTCTCTCACACCTGTGTCTATATCGTCACCCCTAATTCCTAAACTTTCCAATGCCCAAAAGCGTCTCATTTCCGCAGATACCGATTCCTTTTCACTAAGAACAAAATTCACTAACGTGCACTCAGTCAACTCATCACATCTACCTTGAAGCGACCAACCAAACGCAGTTTCTAAAGCCACCATTGACGAATTCAAACTCTGAAATCCTTTCACCAAATCCTAGTAATAATCAGCTCCTATTAACAATGAAATCTGACAATTGCTAGACAACTCATTAAAATCAAAAGTCAAAGCAAATCCCCTATCTTCCATTTCAGCACACATATCCCGATCTGGAATTCGAATCAACGTTTTCAATATTTCATCAATTTCCAACGCCTGTATGATCACCTCATTTCCATCAAAAATATTTCGCAGTTTTACTTCTACCTTACGACAAACATGCAACTTGGGTTTTTTTAGCTCCAAAGGAATAAATATTCAATTTTTCTGATTCAACAACTTTTAATTCTAAATTCTCAGAAATACTCTTCTTGACAAATGTGCGTTCACTACCATTATCGAACAATGAAAATATAGAATCCGATAATTTAGGTACGATCATTTCTACCTTTACGCATTGCAATAAAACACCCTTCTTATCATTTACCATATAATTAGCGGTAGTAGCTACGATTTTATTAGATTTTTTCTCTTGGTCATTTTTTCCTTTCTGAGATTTTGAATTTTCTAATTTAAAACAAATAGCCCTTGCATGTAATCCATTACAAAACGAGCAAACCGGTCCATTGCATTTCTTAATAAAACAATTTAGATTACAACGTATCAGGCATCTTCTATCACGCAAAAGTTCATCCCTCTTTTTTTTTAGTATTCTAATTCTTGCATAAATGCGATGGGTGAGCTTGAGCGCAGAATAAATAACCATTGGGAGCTGCATTAGTCATAAATTCACTATTCGATAATACTAATTTATTGCGAATAACAGCTCCAAAGTGTCGGCGAAAATGTTTGTTTAGATTGAAAGCTTGCGCCGCGAAGAGGGGGGAGGAGAGTACATTCCAATGGTTTTTTCACGCGCACTGATAGAATTGTGTAAAAACGTCATCAATTTTTCAAGATTATGATTAGAAATAGAAATTTGAGTTTTACTAAATTCAAATGCACAAGATCGATAGGAAATAGTTTCAAAATAATTGCACTAAACAATATGCTATAAGTTTCTGATTTCACGCCCAAACTATCCAAAGAACGAATTAGTGTTTGACATTTAAAATATAAATTTCTTAACTCCTGCAAATTAGAACTAGTCATCACCGGGTTCATATTTAATAATTTTGATACATGGGCATTAATCAGCACATCACTTTGGCCAAATGATTCTTTTAGTAACTTAATGGCTGATTTATAATTATCATCGGGTAATGCAAACCCTTCTATACAAGAAAGCGCTTCTCCTCCTAGGCAGCTAAATAAATATGAAAATTTTTCCTCTTCTGAAAGCGATGTGTTTTTATCCACTGCGTTCTCCAATTAGTTCCAAAAATTCAAATATTCCGCGAGATCTCCATAATAAGTCTGAATTTTTAATTTAGGTAATTTCGCATTTGAATTTCTGGTATGATTTGATGAATTTTGCCGAATACTATCACTGTTTAACTGCTCCGTCACGGATTGTAAGGATTTAATTTTGTTCCTAAGTTTTACCGAGTTAAAAACAATAATCTCATTGTACTCATCTATTTTTTCGATTTCCGCGATATCCAAAGCATTTTCAATTTTACTCTCTACGGCTTTCAACTGTTCGTCTTTAGTTTTTAACTGAATCAAAAGACCTTCCAACTCATCAATTTCAACATCTGGGCTAGACAAACGAGTGTCTATTTTAGAAATTAATTTTGTAACCTGCCTCCTATGAGAGGTACGATGTTTTTTTAAATTACTCTAAATCCTTTTTCTCAGCCATTATTCCTTTGAAATACAATACTTCTACACAAGTTTACAATAACAAATTCTACATAACTTCAAATTAATAGAAGTCTTAAGATCATGAAATCAACAAACCGTAAACAAATAAATACTTCAATTCAAATTTTCATTTCAAGTATAAAATCGAAATAATTATAAGTATCAAATTCAACCATACGAAACAATTCAAAACAATAAATTCTAAATCACTTCAAATAATACAATTCAAAGTTCAGCAAAACAACAAACAATAATCAAATATACTACGACTAAAATTTTACTTCAACAATACAAATCAAAACTTTCTAATTCTATACGAAACCGATACGATTTACTATAAAACCGAAACGAAACTTCGCCTACCCCACCAATGCTACGACTTTCGACTTATTAGCAATATCGTGGTTCAGCAACAAATAAACAATAGTTCGATTCAGCAAATTACAGTTCATACAATATTTCCCGGCCGATGCACTATTGTGCATACTTCGAATTTGGTTTCGTACATTTTCAAACGTAAAATGTCGACTACGATGTTACGCTAAACATGGCTCTTTTTTTGTTGGTAAAGAACTGAGTTCCTGCCCAAAGGCATCTGCTCATTCATCTGAATTAAGTAGAATTGAAATTCAAAGCTTGAAATTGTAAGTTAAGATTTGATGCTAAAAAAATTAGGCTAAAGCCTTAGAAAGTATTGCGTCCGGTGTGTGTGAAAAAGGCCGCAATAAGTCTGACTTGGACATCCCCTGGGAGAATATGAGCATTAAAAAGTTTGTTAAAGTCACCACACAGCAGTACACTTGGATGCTTGCTTGTAGAAATTTACATTCAGTTTTTGAATATGATGGGTTAACTCTTCAATATTAAGATCATGTCTGATATTTTTGTTGCGAATGAAGAATGGAGCATTGACAATTTTTCTTAACAGTTTATTCTGAAAAATATTTAAAAGTTTATTGTCTTGGTTTGAAAGAGAAAACCAGGCAGGGAAAGCATAAGTAATGATTGGTCTGATAATGGTAATATACAGTAATTTTTTGAGGTTGAGTTTTGACTGAGGTCCTCTAAGAGCTTTAATTTTAAAATATGAATTCCAAGCAGAAGATATTTTTGATTTAAGATGATCAGTCCAGATAAGTTGGCTATTGATGAGTAATCCAAGGTATTTTGCTTTATTGACTTTTTCTATTTGCTGGCCGAAAATATAGAGATGATTATTGACTTTAAGTTTTCGTGGTTTTCTGCTTATAAGTTTTGATTTTGGTGCATTAATAGCAACTTTCCAATTATTAGACCAATTTTCAATATTAGTAATTTTATTTTGTAGTTTAGATATGGCTAAATTTGGGTTTTTTGATTCTACAATAATTCCAGTGTCATCTGCATAAAATGCAGTAAGGCTGTGTATGTCATCATTAACAGGAAAGTCTACAGTAAAATATAGATAGAGAATTGCTAAACATGGCTTTATTCTCACTGATTATATATACATATTTACATTAACTTTTTTACTAAGGCGGTGTAGCACCATCTGATGACAAGATTCAGAAGTTTCTCCACAGAGAAAAATTATGTAGAAAAGCATTATACCAATATAATACATTTACTAATATGTAATTTAACTCAGTCCACTTATGAATGTGAAATATGAATGCATATGATTTAATTTAAATATTGCAACTATCGAAGAAAGGTCTCCTTTTGGATCAGCAGCATTGGTGATAAAATTTTGCTTAGGGCCAGCCTTGAAACAAAAATTGCACTCTAACGGGTTGAAGTTTCTCCCATTAGTAAATAGTTTGCTTTCAAGGTTGCAGGAGCAGACTCTTGACCCGAGACCCAAACACAGGGCAGTTTCTTTATTCTTGCTCTTATTATAATAAAGAAAAGAAATTCTCTTGAAATTGAATACTATCACAACTAATGCACATTGAATTCCAGAGGCATTTGTCAAGATTTCCATAGACTTAGATGGCTTATTTTTAAAGCTTCATTGTAGTGGCTTCAGAATTATCACCGAATCAACTTACATTTCGAAAATTCAGTTATTATTCGCGTCTATTAAAGCGTTGAATGGAAAATGTTTTCAAGGTGTTTATCCATATAAACTCTGCAAGATAAGTTTCGAGGTGTTGGCGATTCAAGGAAAGAATTGAAATACAACGAAAAAGTTTTAACAAAGTAATAAGCATCGTCCTTTTCATTCTGCTGCTTCACATTTATGGCACTGGCATTGTCTAAATGTGTGTTCTTATCCGGAGTTAAAGAAAATCAACTGTAACAGAATATTGAGTTCAGTTGCATCAAACTATGTAATAAAAATTTCCGCTCATTAACGTTAAGGGATTAGGATATCGATTAACCTAAACAGAATATTATAATTAAAAATTATTAACTGGAATTTTATTGCGAATTAAGGAAGAATCAATTTGTCTTCTTCTTTAACAAGGGAGAAAAAAAAAAAAACATATACTTTATTTAATTTTTCCATACTTACCTTATTTAACGATGAATGACATATACCTTATTTAATTTTTCCATTTATTTTACATAGCAATTAGATTCATTTGAAGCTGCTATTTCTCACCAAGTGAATTAAGAATCTCGTTAACACACACATTATGCGAATTTTCTTTCCCTTGTAAGCTCATGAAGATTTAACTTTTTTAGTTATGAACAAATCACTTTCTTAAAAAGTTTTAGAAAATGTTAGAGGTCTTTCCTCTCAAAAAAGTTTCCGCTGAGAAGTTGTCTCCTGAAGTATCTTTTCCTTCGTAAGTTAAGCGAACTGATAGTTTTTAATCATTACCAATGTTTATATTTTTGAGTTCTTCATAATTGCCACTCCTTATATTTTTGAGTTCTTAATAATGGTCAATGTTTATATTTTTAATGCTATAATTTGAAAAATAAAAATGGATTTTTCTTAATAATGCTTATTCATAATTCGGCCTTGTCACATTTCAGTACGCCATCAGCTGCTCTTTAGATTTTCTCATTTCATTAGAGAAACAGTTCTATATTCTGTGGCTTATTGCTTTTATAAGACAACTTTCTCAATATTACAAGGAGGAACCATATGTTTTTTTCTTCCTTCTCAATGCTTAATTCATTTTGAGCAGTTTTCAATCGAAAAAGGGAATGATTTCTTCTTTAGTCAAAAAGACTTAAATATGTTGTTGGATTTTTTTTTCTATTGTTCTCTCTTGATGATGAAAAATTGTGAAACTAAACCCCAAAACTATACTAAATGTGTTTCAATTGACCTTAATGCGTATATAAAAACTCATAATTATCTGACCTTCAATTTTAGCAAGAAGAGTAACATGGCGCTATAGTAGGTGGCGTGTTGTGACACTACCATTAGTTTTGGAATGCCACCAGTGTACTACTGGATTATTTTGCAACACTATTAAAGGTGTACTAATCAATCATTCCCAAGACTGTCACATGAAGTCACGGCCAAGAACAAAGGCTGGGAATTCATCTCTCTAAACAAGTACGCAGTTGTCCTAAGTGCTGCTAAAAATATACAAGATAATTTATTGAAGATCCAATTTAAACTCTTCCAACTTTCCCAAGATCAACACCTTTCTTGATATCACCTTATTTTAGGGAGGAATGTCAGCTGTTCCAGTGGATTTGACAACCTGTGGCCCCTTTCATTACTCTTGACCGGTGCCAAATGATGCTCAACAGATGTTCCATTGATCATTCGATCTACTTTTGATATGTGACCTGGTATACTCTCGTAACTCTGGAATGTCTGATCGTGCCTCTTACAAGTCATTGCCGAGAAAACTACTCAAATCACTTCGACTTACATGATACATCTGTTTTACCACTTTTCTGAAAATTATAGCTCATAGTTCCGTCTAATTAATCTTAACTAAAATTCCATTCATCGAAAAGTGTAGATTGCCTGTGAATTTGAATAACATTTCACTTAAATGTAACTTTCTTCGTTGATTTGACAATGAGCAGTTGAGACAAGTGCTGAAATACACGTTGCCCGAGTCCCGATCAATTATTTGTATAGACGTGTTAATTATTTACAAAACTCGTGAAATAACATAAATACAACAAATTCCACAGTTCTATTACAATATTCTGTAGGCTCAAACTTTATTCAAATAAATTTCATCTGATTATAGCATTGTTTTTATTAATATATCAAGCTCAAATTAGCTTCATTTTAAGGAAGAAAAAAAAACGCATATTTTTTTTATTAACTTTTTAATTTCTCATTGCCTTTTTATATAGATTTAATTCTTTTTTGCTTATTTACGACAATCGGAATCGCTAATTTCGAATCGCAATCAGTTGTAAGATGGACAGTCTGCAAGATCTCTGAGACATAGAAATCCTCTCTGTCAAGAAGTACTGAATCATTCTTTTCAGATCAGTTTCTCATCAATTATGTCATTGAATCGAGTTATTCGATTAAGGGGAACGTATCAAGCTCATGCCCAGTAGGTTGTGGATTCGATCATCAAACTAGACAAGAATATCGTGCTGAGTGTAACTTCGCACGTTGTAAGTTTTATTGGGCCAGCTTGCATGGCTTAAAATGGCTGCTTAATCGACGATCTTGCCACTTGGATTCTTTGCGCTTAGTGATAAGTACAAACAAAGAATAAGAAACGAATAGCAATAACTTAATTTTCAAACTAGAATGTATAAATCTTTATTATTATAGAAAGAGATTATTATTTTTCAAGTCTACGATGATTAGAAATAAAAAAAAAATAAAAAATAAAAGCTTTTTAAATTAAAATAATAATTTTCAAATTTGCAATCTAATAATAGTTTTTTAAATATATTCTGCTGATTTCAAAATTTGTATATACTAGAATAGATGTTCTTCTTCTTTTTCCGACTTTTTGATGAGTTTACCAATAATGTGCAACCAACCGATGGCTGAGTGGTTAGCACTCCTAACTCCTGAGCTGTGGGTCCCGGGTTCGAATCCCAATTCGGGCATGGATGTTGCTTTCTCTTGGTGTTTCTCTGTTTTTTCGTCTGTGATGATGTATGAATGTGGCATACGGGTTTGTGGTGGTATAGCGGGGCAATACTCGCCTCCGTGACTTGGTTCACAGGTTGGGTAGCGACAAATGAGTAGCTGTTGTGGCGAAGGATTAGTTACCGAAGTGCCCACCCTTCGAATAAAAAATACATTGTGCAACCATGCTACAAGCAATTTCGTGTTTATATAGTGTTTGTATTATAGTCTTCTGATAAGTGAAACAGGTTAATTCCATTACCGGGATGACGACTTATTTTGAGCCAAATAGTTTACCTTTCTATTCTTTAATATTGTCCACCAGAAAAATTATTAAAAAATATCACAAAATATATAAATAAATAGAATTTTGTAAAAAAAATCTGCTTTTCTGAATAAACATTAATATCTGCATCAGTAAGAGGATGTGGAGCTTTAAATGGTTGGCCACGTCTGAAATGTTTTATGTTCCTGCTGAACTACTAGATTGGTGGAGCTCCTCTCGTATTGGAATATAAATACAATTCAACTCAAGCGGATTTATTGATAATATAAGTTTTCCTTTGTTTATTTATTGAATCAATATTACTGTTTTTTTTTCTGAACAAACTCTTTTAAATTTAGTTTCTAAATTCTGTGATGCAAAAGTTATGTAAGTGATTGTATTGTGCAGTTTTAAAAAGTAATTCGACCCGATAAATTATGAAGTGACTTACATTTTTTGAAACTTTAGAATAAATATCAAAGCGTACAATCAGCAATTGACGCTTGAATAATTTAATTTTTTCCTTTGCAATGAGGAGTTTTTCTTGTTCGGAATCGATGTTTGACTTCTCAGTGCATTTTTCTCCTAGCAGAACAACGGCCGATACGTTTTTCATTTCGAACATGTCCTTCGACCAGATAAACCGTCTCGGGCGGAAGATTTCGACTTCCAAAGACAATTGTTGCTCAACAAAATCTCACCATAAAAAGAAATCATTGTTCGAATTACATTCATTTCAATTAGCAGCTAAAATGCTCGGATGAACAGGTTCCGAACAGCTTAGGCTTTTTGCAAAAGAACTTAAAAAAAATTAGCAGAGAGCGAGTAAAATCTGTGTTTTAAAAGCTGCAAATTTCACATTATGAATACTGTAAATGAAATTTACATTTAAGAATAATTTAGAATTCAATTGAAATGGAGTATGAAATGCTTTTTTTCTCAACTATCATTAGAATATATAGTTTCATGCTATCCGATTTGCATCGCCTCGAAATACTGAAAAGGAATTAATAATCAAGGTTCGCTGGTTCTGCATCTTGCTTCGATTTCACAGTGAAATCAGAGATTAAATTTCATTGGACCACTGATTTTCCTCTTATCATGAAGCTGCTTAAAATGGTTGTTATGTCAAGAAATATTTAATATTTTACCAGTGTCTACTACTTTGCTCAGTTTGAATCATTTCTTGGAAGAAAATTTTAATTTTAATGTATCTGCCTAATTTGAAAAGTTGATTTTCGACTACACGTGTGTCACTTTTTTTATTGATAAATCTAGTCCTCATAATTTTCCTATATCCCAAACAATTTTTGTTTTATTGTATGTGAAATCGAAACTAAGCTTCAGGGTTATTAAAATATGTCGTGTTTTTTGAGAAACGAATAAGAAAGTTGCTTTTTAAACCAGAAGTGGTAAAGACAAGTAATATTATACTTTTTACAATTTTTGTTAATTTACATGTTTTTTTCATAAGGTGCTGATTAATATCCTATGAAGGGTATGAGGGCGCTACTTCGTCTATACATTTGGAAAGAATTGGCAACATCGTCACAATCACAGGTAAGACTATCACTTTAGAAAGGCAACTTTCTCAAAGCTTTTTTCTATAAAATCTTCAAATTCGGATAACACAATATTTAAAGCAATAATGAAGATATTTGTCAGTTTGCATGTTTTAAGTGAAATGAAGCAACATTTTGAGTCAGCTAATTTAAATTTAATGTTCAGCAAAATTTTGAAAAATATTCATATTACTGTATATTTTTAACCATATTTCCATTATCGTGGAATATTTTTCTTAGATTTTGCTTAGTTTCAAAGAACATTGTCACATAAACTTTATGCTCAAATTGTGAATTAAGATTGATAATTTGCAATCTTCTATTAGCCATTTTGTTAAAATTTGCCAGAAAACAGTTGATTTCACAAAAAGTAGGCTATATGTAATTAAAGTTTTGGGAACTAGTAGGATAAACCCCCATTGGTGAACTATACGATTTTTTTTTCCTTCGCCAAACGATTCTAACTGTGTTGCAACTTAAGAAACCGAATATATATGACACAAAAATGATGTAGAACACGAGAAAAAACCAAACCTGGTACCAAAAATACTAAAAGGAAACCGGAAGCACACACACAATCTCTACGGATTTTCATTTAAAAACTGTTGTTATGAGCAAATATTTCACAGTTAAAAGAAAAAAAAATTGAGATGTAGTGTTGATTTTGATAATGTATTAATTTTGAAAAGCCAACAACCAATTTTTTGAGTTGGCAACTTGCCTTTATATTTTGATATAAATAATGTTCACGGATAAAAGCTTTCCCACTATGTTCAAATAGGTGTTTATATTTGGTGAATAGGATTTTTGGAATTTCATAAAATTGGACCTTCTCAGAAATGAAAAATCATGCGTTTTCTTACCATTTACTGTAAAACAGAAGTAGTGTTAAGTATTTCCTTTACTAAGCTGAATGTGACACGACAGCTCATGTGGGTCAATTTCTGTTTTCCTGGGGTTCCCGATCAGCCTAACGCGAAACCCTCAGTTCTTAGTTCTGAAGCATGCTTGACGCTTAGTCTATCGACCCATTGTAGGGATGAAAGGCTGAGTTCCCATTCCGAGAATCGAACCTCGGGAAAGTGAAACGTTACCACTAAGCCATGATTTTCTTTACGTGATATTTAAATCAATGAAAGTCATTTAATCTGAAACGAAATGTGTTTCTTAAGGCAGATTAAAAAGCATTAACCTTGAGGAAGAGAAACAGAGACAAGTTAAAATTTCACTAATCACATGCATTATATGTTTATCAAATTGGATTCGACAAAAATTATTGGCAATAAATGTTAGAGGGGGAAAAAAAGAACAATTGCTAGCGTTAAAAAAGGAGTAATTGAAAAGAATAATTTGAATTAAAATAAATCTTTATTACACGTGTCCCATACGATCATTTTTTGGTAGTTCCATTGAAAAATAGTGGCATGTGAAATACTGGATATTTTCAGATAAATTGCCATTCATAAGAATAGAGATCTTTACGAAAGTACATGAAAGTTCACTTGTAGCGCTTCGAGGCATAGGTTTAAAAATGTATATTATTCATGAAACAAATTGTTGTAGACATATCATTCGAATAAAATACTAATGTTCCATTTCAATTTCTTTTACTTTACTGGAAGTAGTGACCATTACATAAAAGGGAATCTATGTTGGTACTGCAAAAAATGATATTATTTGATTCATCTATGAGCTTTGTTTCTCCAACTTCATCCAGAATCTCGTTCAGAGGAGCGCAGCTGAGAGTATCGGGACTGAATTCCTTCATAGTGACATGCTCTGAGGGCAAAGATGATAAATGCCTCTCGAATAGTAACGAGTTCTTGAAAATAGTTCCTCAAGTAGTCTTTCCATCTAGGAGGAATAAAGGGTTCAATTGATAAAATCCCAAAAATTTGGAAGACATTTTATCCATGTTATCTGTCGAAATTTATTTATAAACTGGACTGGACAAGCTTTTTCTTTACCTCGAATTAGAGTTCATTAGAGAGTTGCTTTTTTTTTTTATCTTCCGGAAAATGATTGAATCCAGCTGATTTCTTTGGTTGGATACTTTTTCTTAGGATTTAGATAGAAGTTTCAGTGCTTTTGAAATAGAATTTGAAAGTCTCTATCTGAATCTTTGAAAAAAATCTTGTTAAAGCCATTTCAATTTAAAACAAATGAAATTCTTATGAATGCAGTTTAATAAGACGTAAATTAGTCCATTAAATGTTGTATTTTAATTCACACATGTACTTAACAAGTTATGTAATTTAGCATACATAAAGTTGTATCATTAACAGGAAAAAAAACTTAATCAACTGTTACACCAGTAAAACTAAAAATGCAAATATTCAAAGTAATTGCATTTAATATTTTAGAGAACTCGATTAAAATAGTTTAGAGAATGACAACTAAAGCATTAATCCAATTATTTGTATTGAAAATATTAAGATTTTAAGAAAATGGGCAAATACTTGAGATTTAAACTGCTAATTACCTCCTTGTGGTGCATCCTGGGTAATGATCTACAACTTTGATATTATGTTCTCAAAGAATATTCTCCTTAGGGCTCTTCAGTTGCCAATATGGACTTGAACATTTTGGAACACATGTAGGAGAGATATCGGGACAAGGTTGAGTTCATGTTACTATTGCTCGTTTTATAGTTTTAATATTTGTTATTCTGGCTACAGCTATTTTTCATCAGAAATTTAAAAAATATAGAAGTCTATTTCAAGAAATGTAGAAAAAAAACCAGCCTACGTGAAAAAAAAAAATTCGGAACCGTAGTAATATGATATTTTTCGAATTTACTCTGTGGAATGTGTTTTTGAAATAGTTTAAAATTACTTCTGTGTGTGTAAATAAGGATAAAACTCAGGGCTTAAAGGAACACCAATTCTCCACACATTCTCATGTATACTTGAAATTCGTTACTGAGGAGCATTGACAACTAATTGTGTGAAGGATGATTTGTACAGAGATAGGTCTCGAATTACGCTAGGAGCTCAAACTATTTAATTGTTGTATTTTGCACAAAGTATACTAGCAATTTTGCTTATATTTTATAGATGGAAGGAATTAGTTTATGAAATTAGTTATTATCAATGTGGGTTATTCAAAATTTTGTGCAAGGAATTTACCGACACTCATACTGAATATAAATACGTGATAAGATTTCGGCAATATTAGTAGATGCATCGTTTTCATAGGCATTTTCCTTCATGTGAAACAGAATTTTCTCATTGGATAAGGATACACAATTTATTAACTTTTTAATCACATAGCCAATATTAAGAATAAATATCATTAAAATCAATCAATGCATGCATTTAGTACTTTAAATTACACAAGTTTACTTAGCTTGTAACATCGATAACAATTGAAACATTTAATTCAAAATTCGCCGAGTATTTCATCTCGAGAAAAATTAGAGAAATCCTGGTTTAGCTATTGATTGAGAAACCAGATAAAATCACCAGAGGGATTGTCATCCAAGAATTCCTCCAGTTGATTTCCTATGTGATGGTTTCAAATGAAATGCAATTGTTGTCTCCAAATGCTGTGTTTGGAACTAGAATATTGAGACAAATCATGCAAAGGGGCCTTTATACTCTGCGATGCATGTATCGCTAATCTAATTTTATAAGAGAGAACGCGGACATCTCCTACACTCTTGGGCAGATCTTCAGAAATGATTCAGCACGCAAAGAATCTAGACGATGGCATTAAAGAATTTGGTGGATTTTCAAATGTAAGTGTATACGAGCACTACGAGCAACATTTTTGAGAAGTTATGGAGGAACAATTCATTCTTATTTACGATAACACCTGACCCCACAGAGTTTCATTTGTCGATGAGAGTATTCAATGTTGATGTGACCAGCGACATCTACTAAAGGCTGCTTATAAGAGTCCCTGAATGTGTAGAACTCAATTTCAGCAGCCTCCAAGCTTTAAAAATCGGTGCTTTTGGATGCATCAATCAATAAGAATTGATCAGTAGTCTAATTAATGAGACATCCCTTGCAACATCAGCTCTTATTGGACAGAGCAATAAAACATATTGAGAAATCTATTATAGGTGACACATCCTATTTTGCACATAAGCATGCCTTAAACTCTTTTGCAAATTCTTTTACTTCTATTCCCTGACTCGCGTCATAAAATATTATTAAATTGAGTTTCCATGCATTAAACCCATTCTTTTTGTCGAAATATCTAATTTTTTATGTTTATAACTTTAATTCTGGATCCCATTGTAAATGCTGCTACACTTTAACTTTTTCAAGACGTAAAATGATATATGAAAAATAGTAAATCTAATTTACTGTATGTCACATTATGTACTACTTTTGACAGTTACAAAATAAATAAATGAATTTGTAAAAAGAAATAAATTTTTTAAAGAATGTTTCAAAATTTATTCTTCGATATCAATTCTTAAATTTTTCCCCTTTCAGATCATTCATGTGAATTTACTTTCTAAGAGACTGTAAATATTGAATGAATCTCGCTCCGTAATTTTAAGTCAATAACTCTTTCTCATGGAATTTTAATTATAACCTCATAAAATGCGAATCATTCTTTCTGTGTCTAAAATAACACGCTGTCTGCTATAATTAGCCTAAGTGAAACCAGTTTATACAAATAAAGGTTATAGATAAGTTAAACCTTCAAATTATGCGTGAATTGTTCGTCTGATGTAAAGAAGAATAGTTGCCAGAGGGCGAATGCAGATTTCACGCGCTTACTTGTTTGTGCCATTTACATTTATTACAACGTTCTCGAACAGTGGACCAATATTGCAAAAAAGGTGTCTCGCAGCACTCTTGAGAGGTAATCAAAACAACTGGAAATAAACAAACATTTTAATGGATTTAAAATCAGAGTTACACTTTGAACAGATGTATTCAAAACTAGTTGCAGAATCTGTTGACAGTGGAAGCGTTTTGCTTTATTTTAGATTTTTATAACTTTTTTACACACGCGAACTAGTTTAGCCAATACACCCATTCGGGAATAGAGAAGTGTGCCTTTTAGGCGGTAATAATCCAAAATGCTAACCGTAATCGCTGTCGTCAAGGGTTGGGGATACATCTGAAGTGACATTTTTGTCGCTCAACGATCACTTTTTGCATACGAGGTCTGGTTAGATTTGGAATTAAAAAGTGAACTGCTAACATCCATACCGAGTTATTAAAACCAGAGTTTTAATTGTATTTAACTATGCACAAAATTTTATTATATTGATTTAGTATGCTCACGCATATGTGAGCAATGTTTGAAATATAACTCACAAGTAAATGTAATTATGATAAAAATTAATTTCCAAGTCATGGTATTTAGCAATTTATTGGATTTTGTTTATTCGTTTTATAGCATTGAGTAAGGTGTATAACTTATATTAAGGAAATGAATTTTATAAAGCCGCTTAAAATTATGTATATATAAAAGTGTTTATATAAGCATTATATTTCTGGGATTTGGGGTACAATGACCTGTAGCTTGATCTTTAAGTCTTTCTCACAGTCGTGCTGAGACTTTTATTAAAAAATTTCCTTGATTTGAAAAAGAAATAATAAATAACAGGTAAAGAAGAAATTGAAGAAATCAAAGAGGAAAGTTTAAGAAAATGAAGGAAGTTTGCAGGATGGCATTTTGCTTTACGTACGGCATGACAGGCTCTGTTTCTTGAAATCTGATTAGGGATTCCCCTGTACTTCTTTTCTTGACAATATTAGTAATTTTCAATTTAGTTTCTTATATAAATTTTTTCTCCATAGAGTGTTTTGAATTTTTCAAAATGCGATGTACATTTAGAGAGAAGGCTGTAAAAACACCTAAGTTTCCATCCGGATAATCCACACAATGTTGTTCGACGCATTTTCTTTCATGAATCACCCACTATAAACTACAACATTATGCAACTGCTGTTTAAAAAAACAACTTTTGCTCATTATCCCCCAAAATATTAGGTTTCAAATGACGTTAGCAATCGAAAAGTCGACTGCTGGTAATGTGTGTTTTCAATGATTGTATTTGATAATAGGTATATTCTTACAATTTCTTGGTAAAAGGTGAGGAAAAATAATCTTTCTTATGAGGAGGCCTTTCGAAGCCATGCGGAACTTCCGATTTTCGGACGCACTCAACCGAGCAGCTGAGTAGAATAGCTCCGCAGCTTCTCTTTATTCCTTGGAAAGCAGCAGGTTGTGTAGTGGTCAGCGAAAAAGAAATTTTGAGAGGTTTTACTAATTATATATAAACAGAAAATAAACCAAAAAAATTAATTAAAAATTACAAATCAAAACAACGTAATTTATGTGTAACTCAAATTTTTTTTTATTTATATTTATTACATTTCATTTATGTAATCTAGATTATTGTTTTCCTTATAACTTATGTCCTTTACAAACGTAAATAAAAGCAGAGGGTAAGTCAGTTGAAAATTATAAACTTGGGAAAACAAAAATGGCCCTTCAAACCATCACACAAAAGTATCGATTGGAAATGATAATTTATATGGCACTACAAATTTGATTTCAGCTATCAGACAAAATGTGTCAAAATCAATGTATACATATTCAACAAATGTGCATTTTTTTTCAGACTTGGAATCAAGATTTACGTTTCCAATAAGATTTCTAGTAAAAATTTGTTTTGTATTGTTTAAATAATTTTGCATTTTAAATATATTTCTCATTAGGCACTTAATTACATATGTTGTGACCAATGAATTAGAACTATCGAGATTTTCATTTAAATGCTTTCTAATTTAATTAATGTAATTTATGTAATTTTTTTTACGTCCTTTACGAGGCTCACGTGTTGCTAGCATGCTGGAGGGTCTTTCACAATGAATGTAATGAAATGGGAAAAACGATTTGAGATCACACAAAAGCAGAGCTACGTAAAAGGTTCTCAAATGTTGGAATGCTGCGTAGACAACAATCACAGTTCCAATCGCACTGTGGAACAAGAGTTATGCGCAAAGAGTCGGGTGCCTGCGAGGAAGTAGCCCATACTCATATTCTAAAATATATAACATCCATTTCTTAAACAGCCGATGTTCTAGAGATAGTTGGCTATATTCAAGTACAGAAACTCGGAAGACTTCCAAGCACCCACCATGACAGAAAAACATGCGCAAAATCAATTTCAGTATCCATTTCACATTATTAAACAGTAGCTGGAATCAAACCCGGAATGTTCTCATTCGAAGAATGCTATTTCTTTATAATTTTGCTAAGCATTTAAAATAAAATTGAATGAAATGAACTGTTAACTACCAGAAATTTTATTTTGCTAAAAGAGGGCGCTGTTGTTGTAATCACGCAAGGATCACGTTAGAAAATTCTTTTCAACAAAAAAAAAGAAGGCTCTTTTACTCTTTGACAGCATTTTTTGTCTGAAACAATGTATGGTAAGAAAAACTAATCTCCATAAATTTCTGCTTTATTTTTTTAAAAAATATTTATGCTTATTGAGTATGATAAAAATAAAATAAAATTGAAAAATAATATACTTTTCATAAAATCATTTTTTAGCTGTGAGATAAATTATTTCTGAGATAAGCAAGTAAAAATGAATCGCTTATCATTCATTTTAATGGAAACAGGAAATGTATACGAAATTCACCAGAAATTTTAATCACGTAAAATAAAGCAAAGCATTAGGCTAAAATGATTATACATTTCTTAGATTATCGCGGTTTCCTATTTTTTTTTAATATATATAATTTTATTTTGCAGAGTTTAAATTACATATCAACGAAAAATGTTTCTTCAATATAAAAGACACTACTATGTTTAAATTACTCAAATTCATTTTCTTATTTTAATTCCAGTAGTATAACAAATTCTTTTTTTAGTCAAATCCCTTATGAAGAAGGCAATCTGGTACTCAAAACAATCGCTGATGAAACACACTTGACGAATGAAGCAACAAAAAGACGTCGTAAAATCTCGGTTCAGTGGGAAGACAAATCTTTAATTTTTATTACAAGATATTAATAACTGTCTGACACTCAACCCCATACCAATCATCAAAACTAATCACTGAAATCTCTCTCTGTAAATTTAGGGAATTGCTTAGTTTAATTAATTTGCTTAGTTTTCTGGTACCAGTTTGAACTTTCGGTTAAAAAATTCGTCAGTTCACATCCACTTCAGTCCTAGATGTTTGGAGTTCTTTTTATCTCAGTCGAACAAAAGTCCTAAGGTGAAAGATCGTAGAACAACCATATTTTGTAATGACAAAAAAAGATTTTTTAAATGTCTTTATGTTTCTAACTGACAATATATTGAAATTGAAGACTAAAAGAGTTTTTTTTTCCTCTTTGCATTAATGATATCCTGAGTTCTCAAAGTGTGATAGACAAAATGTTTTCCCATAAGTGCTTGCTGATGACGTTAGCTATGCCATCTATCCTTTCATGTGAGACAGAAATAGCTATGAAAACAGTTTGAAATCACAGATGCTTGACTGTACATCCAACAAATCCTCTAAAATCAACAGAACGCTGATCATTTAGTGATAGTTTAGCATCATGCAAACACCTTCTAATACTTATTCTAAATATTTTCGGCTTGGTATGTGAAGTCGCAACACGTAAAAAATCACGCTCTTTCTCATGCGTGACTCTGATCGCTTTTTGTGTAATCAGCTGGGACCCAGCTTGCCATCGTGATGTACATTAGCTCAAACAGGCCTGGTCCAAGCGGTTTGTGATTTGGCGAAATGATAAAATGAAGTCCTTTCGTTAAACGATTCGTTGCCTCTATTTTTCGATAAAGGAGGATTATACTGTTGTAAGCTGTCCTCACGAAGAACCAGCCGCACGGCTGCTAAACTCTTTTAGAGTAATTTGGTTCTTAGATGAAGCTATCATTTTAGTGTTATTGATCAGTTAATGGATTTGCATATAATATTACTTTGTAGTGTTTACATCAACATAGCAAGTGAAAAATTCAGTTATATTATTCATAAATAAGAGTGGTATTCTAAACTGAGTGCTCAAAATTTTCGAAAATAGATGTAAAGGTGAATTGGGCATCGGTTTGATGCGCGGTCAACCGATTCAAGCACATACAGTAATTACTATTAAGGATTTATATTTCAAAAATTGTAGACTGATGGCTTATCGTTTCTAACCTCAAAGCAGTAGGTCCCAGGTTCGAATTCTGGTTTGGTAACGGGTGGGTTTTTTTCTCCATGTGTATCTTTTTTTCAGGGCAAAGGTGTCAATGGGTGCCCCACTGTATTAGACATTTTATAACACTGAGCAGGATTAAATCCTAAGGGATGTCTAACGTTAGGAAAAAAATTTCACAAAGGAATTACTTCCATCCTAATGGATTTGCATAGCTTCATGACTCTTCTTTGTTGATGCAGTCGGTCAGTTTGTATTTCAGTGTTACACCCTGAATATTTTAAAATTATTTGGTGACTTCAGTAGATGTTTGAAATGGTAACGAAGATGTTCGTCTTTGAAAGACGAATTCTTTTAATAAGCACAAATATTGTTTTTTATTTTAATAATTAATTAATAAATAGTTAATTAATTTTTAATGATGTTCTGATAAGCCTACAACTGGCACGTTGGTAAAAACATTACATTTAAAGAGAAGAAAAATTGATAGTTAATTCAGAATCATCAATGCATTTTACTTTTTATCAGTATCTACGTTGTATATGATTCATAATTTAATGAATATAATTTCAGTCAGATACATACGTATTTGACTGAATTATGGTCATTCAATTCATACGGAAAAATTGCTAAGTACGACACTTTACCAAAAATAGTTTTAATTTTAATAAATATAAAAATGGTTTTGCTTCTTTCATATACCTATAAATTTAATAAAATGGTTCTAATTTGCAACACTGTAAATGAAAAAATCTGAATGTTTAGTTGATTAGGCTTATTCAACCGGTACAAAATGCTCAAGAGATGAGAACTGAAAACGAAAGTTGTTGAAATTAATTTCACAATGATGAACAACCACAAATTGAGTCACTGTTAGAAATTGCTTTCGCAGTTATTTGAAAACGGATTTGTGTCTTGAAGGAGGTTCGATACTTTCTTGTACAATTTAGCAAGATCATTGCATTTATTCTGGTCAGTTTAAATAAAAAATCTTTATTATACAAATTTAAAAAAAATATTATTTTGTTTCCAATAGTACACATTATGGGTGATTGAAATTGATACAATCTAAGATTATTGTTTCAAAAATGTATATGATGTTGTCATGTGGGTAAAGAAATTTACATTAGGTCGTAAATTGAATCAATTTTCTAAAATTAAGGAAATTTTTATATTATTAAGGAGTGAGAAATTTTCGCGGACTAGAAAAGTTGGGTCCGATTTCCCCATATCGACACCAAATCGTTTTATGTTCTTTTCCAGAGCATGGTTAATGAAAATTAAAACAGAAATAAATTTAAAAAAATGTTTTATATGATTTGTGGCACACTTTATTTGGGAAAATAACAATCACGAAAATATTTTAATTCATTGTGTTTAACAGCAACAGAAAGCTACTTAAATGAACAACATTTCAATGCCGACTGGATGTATTTGGTAAGTCTTTTTTATTGTTGTCGAAAAATTGTGTTGTTTGGGGCCATATTTTTTCTTTTCGAAAGAATTTTACATAAGTTATTATTAAATATAGATCTGCAATGCACATTGCTTTTGAAAATTAATTTTTATTAAATATACTCTAATGAAATAATAACTTAAAATGTTTGCATATTTTTTTGTTCATGTTGTATAATGGAAAAGTCAGCTGACATAGGTTTTAAAATCAGGCAACCAAAATTACGGCAAGTGATTCATGCTTTAACCTGTTTAAAATTAAAAGCATAAAAGAAAGCTTTTTGTAATGCAAACTTTTAATTATATGTGTGTCCTTGAAATGAAATCGGTTTGAAATGTGACCTGGAAGAACCGTATTGTTCTACATTCGAGGATCACGTACGTATACAGAAATATTCGAGGGTCAAGGTACGTATACAGGAATACTTTCATTTTAAATTTTTTCCTAGCCAACGCCTGCAGATAAGAGCGATGGACAGCCTTCCATGCCACCACAGACTAAAACAAGAGAATGAAAACATTTGAAGGAAAACAGGAAATCAGGTGCACTTGGCCTAGATAGAATCCGTGCTATTAGACACGCCCGAACAACTGTGCTTCGTACATCGTTCGATTCGGCTTTTGCCTCGGTCGATTATCTGGACAACCGTCCGAGGCGCAGGAAAGGTAATTCAATTTTATTGAATGGCAACAGAAAAACAAATGTTCGAAGTTTTATTCCGTATAAACGCGATTATACTATTCATACAGAAGCTTGTTAAAATGGCGAGTACCTTAATAACAAAGCTGACACCAATGGATTACACAAGTCTGCACTGCTGTTGTAGGAAGAAACACATATCTTGTCTACCATAAATTATAAAATAAATGAATTACTCACACTCGCCATGAAATGTGTTTTGCAATTTAGGAAGTGATTTTAAGCCGCAAAATTAGGAAAATTTCGAATCATTTCCTTTATGTCGAATATATTTGTCATGAAATAAAATATATTCATGATAAAAGTTGTGATATGTGTGTGATTTCCATTTCATCAAAATTTATGTGTCCCGTAGAGATTTCCATTTAGACAATGTGCTTATGATGTAGTAAAGAAAACAAAATTCTTTGTAATGTTTACTGTTACATAATGAGACAATCCTTTCAAGAATTGAAGTTTTAAGTTCTTGAAATTCGATTTTCTTAAAATAAATATTATAGAAAATTTTTTCTTTATACACATGAATTATTTCTTTCGCAGCACTTTTCTCAGATTCTCATATGATATTGTAATTTATCTGTTTTGACCTTCCGCCATTGTTCGGTTTGGTTTGTCACCTTTTGCACATTTGAACAACATGGATAAATGACGAATTTTAATCTAATACAAATGGACTGTAAAAATTAAAAATTCTTTCACAGAAGTTCACAATATCACGAAGGAGTAACAAACAAGCCATATCCTTCAAAAAAGTAGGAATCATTTAAGTAAGAGACACAGACCAGGAAAAGGAATCGTTTCAGTTTATGACAGATTTATTGACCTCAATATAAGCATTTGTGTGTATATATATATATATATATATATATATATATATATATATATATATATTCATGTTTCAAATGTTTGTTCAATAAAATGCAATGCTAATGCTCTCATACTCATTAATTGTTATAATGTGATAAAATAATTTATTTTTAGTACACAAGTTTTTTAAGAAAATAGAATTTTTTTATCCGTAACTCATTTTTGACCAAGATTAATATTAAACTTATTCAGAGAAATTTATCCTCTGCTTTTGCTAATTACGAATTTTAATTAATTTATTTTTTGCTCATCTGAACATTTTATTGCAAATGTTTGCTTCCTAGAAAAAAATTCAAAATAAATGAAAATGATCTTATATTTGATTTTTTCAAGTGGGATTCAGAGTATTCAAATGTCAAATCGGCCTTTGGCTAACATCGTTTTACAATACGGAACTCATAACGATACCTAGATGCGTATGTTTGTAATCTCAAAGTATTCACACAAATTGTTAGAATTCTAACAGTTTGTGTGTGAATGCTTTGAGATTATAAATATATAATATTTTTATAATATATAAATATATATAAATATATAATTAATGTAAAATCAATGTCATTATGGATTTAAATACAAAACACGATGCACCATGCGATGTTCTGTGCTGAGTATGAATAGTTTTACAGTGTAAAACAGACAGAATGACGTATTCACTGGTTGCAAAAAGGAAATTTCCAAACAGAGACAGACTTCAAAAAAGAAGCTTCTTCATTCATTGGTACACAGGAATATCCGCAGGCATAATCAAATGCGACTCCCAGACTATTCTGGCCAGACTATGTCTTTCCTTTGATAGTCTACCCTAATTGTAAAAAATGCCGTGACTATTCAGCTTCACATTTTGGGTTGCATCCGACTTTTTTAAAAGGGACCCCTATTATAAATTTTTTGGTGGTCGGCAAATTTCTGGATCTCATCTAACATAAATCAATTCTTTCGAAAATAAGCAAACACAGCAGCAATAGTAAAAATGGTACATAATATACTGGTTTTATACAGAAACGTTTTATTAGGCTAAGGTTTGGGAAAAGTATAGATAAAATCAGAGTAATCTCTATAATGATAAAATTGTACACATTGCTAAAGCCGTGATTTTGGCACTTAGAGTGATTTAACTTGACTTGGAATAGAACGACACCAAATCAACCGAAGGCAGACGTGTTGAGCAGGTTGTGACAGCTGTACTTGGAGGAGAACACAATTTTCTATTGATTAAATTTCTTCAAATCAGCGATAATAGTGTGTCCCGAATAAGAGGAAGTTCAAGTCTCCAAACAAGCTGCCGTCATGCACCAGTGATTCGACTTTTGTTAAAATATTTTATTCAGTATTGATATATTTCGAAACTGCTTAAATAGAGCAGTTAATTTTTTTCCAATGGCAGATTGTAGACAGTTACAACTGCAACAGTCTATTAATCTATTGTTCCCTGATAACCAAGGAACCGGCCAAACACAGCGACCTCTTAGCCGCCGAGACGTTGCCCCGTGTGCACCACAGGGGGTGGACCACCATCGCACCCTCACACATGGCATAGGGACCCGTTTATAGGGTAGGCATCATTCCTACTTCATTCATACACAAGGAAAGGACAAAGACAGGGTAGAAAGAGAGAAAGTACATCCATGTTTGAATTGGGATTCGAACCCAGGACCTCCCTAGTAGTCAGGCACGCTGATCTCTAGACAAGTTGGCCGGCGAGCAATTAATTTTTAGATTCGCAGTATTTTGTAAAGCAGTATTTCTCAAGTAGATTTAACTTTGGGCATGAAATGATTTAGGCACTGAATTTTATGTTGCGGCTTTGTCGATTATTTTTCACGTTTATTTACAAGTATTCAAACTTCATAAAAAATGATTACAATAAAATATTGAATAACAAAGCACTTTCGATTGAATGAAGTAAAATGAACACTGCTGAATAAATATATAATATCATAATTTCTGTGATTATGTTCTTCCATTTTTAAAATTTCATTTTTTAGGTATTGTATTTCTTGACTCTTCTCCATTCAATCAGATTTTCCAAAAGTACACTTCAAATAGATTTTTTCATTATTTTACATGAATTGTTTCAATTCAAAACTTCCTTTTTCATTTCTAAACTTAAATTTTTCAGCATGTCAATTTATTTTAAGGCCTAAGTATCGTTACATAAGAATTTTCAAACAAGAAAATCAAAGAAAAAAATAAAATTTTTAATATTTGTTTGGACAATTTTTATCTCATCCCAACAAATTCATAACCAATAAAAGAAGGGAATCAAGTTGAACCTCTCCAATTTAAAACTTTGGCCGATCATAGTGAAGAAAGAAAAGTACGCTGACTCTTTAAGTTTTGTGAAGTGCCTTTTTTTTCCCTTAGCTTCTGTTTAATTATGTGTGTGGCAATTTTTGAACTAAGCACCACTTTACATCCTGCCGTATGCAAAAAAAATAGATCTTGCGTTATTTCGCTTAGTTTTTATTAAGAAACTTTATTTTGCCTCTTGTTTGTAATCAAAAACAGAATAAGAATTCGTTCACTTTATTAAAGTCGAATTTTCATTCAGTTGATTTCACAATTGTATGTGCAGCATAAATGACAATAAAATTCACAAGTTTTAAAGTATTGAAACAAATTTAATTTGAAAATTTCCCCTCAATTTGAATTTACATCTTTTAATAAATTACAATAAAGAAAATGTAAACTACAGAAGTACAGTACTAATTATTTTCTATTCCAGTATTTTAATTTGCTCATTTAATCTTTTTAACAGAAAAATTTTAAATTTCATGTGATGACAAAAAATGATTAAAATGGTCGTGAGCATTTTAGAAGAAACATGAATCTTACATAACTGTTAGAGGAATGGCAATTTAAAATTGCTACATATTTGTAAGTGAAAGCAGTCAATATTCGCGACAAGCATCGCCGCGGAGAAGTTACAATTGCGTGCAAATGATATTCTTAAATTTCTGAATACACTTTGACTTTAGAAATGTCTATGCGACATGGCCACTGATGATTCATCAAGTAAAAAGGGGAAAATTGTAGATTTTTTAGCCTCCTCAAAGATAAATGTCCTGGAAACCGCGTAGACTTGCCATAATAATAAATAAGTAAGTCCTGAATATAAAAGCAAGATCTAACAGCCCCCTTATTCTCCAACGCTTCAAAATTAGTTTTGTTAATAGCTAGGGAAAGCAAGTTTTACATCTGTAATGTCTCAATCATTGAAAATCCTTAGTGCAACTGATGTTTAGATAAAAATTACTTTATGCTATAGTTTTAGGAAGCAATGGGTTAACTACAGGTAAGCATTTCTTAAAATTAAATCATATCAAATTAAACCTGAATTGCAATGAAACGAGCTTCCTGTTTTATTCATTCTAGTAATGTTTACGAATTGTGATATTTATTTACTGTTTTGAAAGTTTATGTTAAATTATACTGACCAATTAAAGTTTTTTTTGTTCACTCCCTAAAACATTATCTATTGCTTTGATGTAAAAAATGTAAAGAAACCATTTAGAGAAATTTCTGAAAAGTGCTTGCCAATCATTGATATAGACTGTCGGCTGGAATTAGAAGAATGAAAATACCTTGCGCAAAAATTATTCTGACAACTCATAAAAGTTAATATTATTTGTTCTTGCATTTAATACTCCTGGTTAAGTATACTGTTCCCCAATTTTCATTTTTTTTTTTTTTTTTTTTTTTTGCCAGATTGCATTCAATATAAAACGACCCGTTAAGAAACTAAAGTCTTCATTTTAACAGTAGGAGGATAAAATCAACTAACAGATCAAAATTTAATTTGCATAAATGCTCATTCGCAGGAAAGAAAAATGCATACAAATTACTGATTTGAGATTTTCTTGGAAAAAAAAATCTGCTGTAGGTTTCATGCACCCGAGGAAATTGGTCGTCTGGTTGATAACAGAGAAAGAAATAGAGGATGTGTTTGCCAAAGTACTAGTGAAAGTTTAATAACTGTGTTCAATATGCTTTAGAAAACTTTAACTGAATAAAGCAATTAATAAAAGGCTTTGATTTTTTTCATCCCATTCATGTACCAAATGATCGTTTCATTGTATCTATTCTGAAGCTTTGATTTTTAAATTTGTATCTATTTCTGTTGATAGGAATAATGGAGGTTTGCGGAGTACAGGACAGGGGGGTTTACGGAGTAGAAATACAAAAAGGTGCAACTTTCATTGGAAATTCCTGATTTTTAAAGTATAAAAATATAAATCAAATTTTTGAATTCAAGACCTTCGATAAATATTCTAACCATGTCGCTAAGTGAATGTGGAAAATACCATAAAAATATAGTCAAAGTTAGTTATTAATTTTACAATTATAACACGTAATTTGGTACTTATAAAAATAAAAAATTGAATACTTATAAGTAAATGAGTCTACATTTATTTTTATAATATTTTGAAGTAAGTCGTAAAAATTTTCTTCATTCCTATCGTCACAGCTGATGATTCGCGAAAATAATGGAGTGAGGATTATTACAATAATTTAAGGAAAATTTATGGGAACAAAAACTATCCTCATAACACAAATTCCAAATATTTAAAATAATAATCTTAATCTATACCTTAAAGTGGCAGTAAGTTTTATACATTTTGTGTTCTGATTTATTCATTTTTCACGAAAAAATAATATTTTCTGGTGCATAAAAATGGATAATTCAAGGTGAGTTTTCCATTCCCAGAATAATCCAAAAAGCATCTGGAGAACTAATAGAGATGCAAGAAGATCAAAGCCACTGAATTTTGCACAAGAATTGAAGTATTCGGAACAACTTGCTTAGGTGATTAATCCGCCGTGAAATCCAAACAGCGATCGGAAACAATGTCTGAGAAGAGCTACCACCAAATTTTAAAGAATTATCAAATAAAATTTTAATTTTTATATTTAAATCTAATGCACATATTTTGTACTTTTATTTATATGTTTTTAATAACTATAATTTTTGTAAAAAAAAATAATAATACCTTTTAAATACTTATTTAATTGCGGCTCGCGAAAAATTTCGAATTTTGAAAAATGGCTCGCACAATTAAGGAGCTTGGGCACTTCTGCTATTATCCTAAAGAGCTATCGGCGACAACCCGGTTAGTACAGTAAGCAATGATTAAGCATTGAAAGATCCAATGAATTATTAAAAATTAAATTTAGTTCTTCTAAATTAGCCATTAAAACTGAATCATTTAAACTTTTACACATTAATTGAATGTAAATCTATTGATTTAAATGAAAATTAAATCTTAATATCATAATTTAGCACATATTTCTAAAAGGGAAATTGACATAGATATTAAACTAATTGTTGTCACATATTAAGTAAAATTTTTAATATTTTTATAAATTTTTGTTCTTTGCCATTCATTCCTTTGCCAGTATTAGAATCTGGAGGATGTATTCTTTATTCTGGAAAACTCTAAACCAAACTTTTTGACATTCTTAGTCTCTTATTATTTTTTCATTTACAGTGATTTAAAAGGAATAATTTAAGTGAAATATGATTTAGTCAGATAGGAATCAAAGTTTCAAAAACGGGAAAATCCTTGTAAAACTCATTATAAAAACATTAGACCCTGCCTTGTGAATTAACTGCGCGTGTTATCCGTTGTTCTTTTTATTTCATCTCTACAGGAAATTAGAAAAAACACTGACGGATCTCAGCATAAAAAGTTGACATTGAAATCTTCCCCCCCCCTGAAGACAACCTTTGCTATTAATAGCATTTGATTGACTGTATCGGAGCAATAATTACATCCAGCTGATTAATTACGGGTGAGTGAGTGCACGAATAATTTATTCTCTCTCCCCCCCCTTCTCCCTCCGCACCCATCGGTCAAGCCAGGAAAGTTGCCTTCTCCAAAGCATTCGCTCGGGCGGACACTCAGGGAGAACCTTGAAAGTCTTTTTTTAGGTTAGGGTCACAGCGGGAAATGGAATTCTGAAACAAAGCGATATGTCGCCAAACCTAGCGCACCTTTGATCGGAAGTGTGATAGATGAAAAGAAGGTGATCTGATGCAGGGAGGACCATTTCCATTTTACAACGTGCGGAAGTCGGGACTCAAATTTCCTCCGCTACCATGATCAGCATCCAACAGGTCAAGCCTTTCACCAACACTAGCCACTCTTCCAACAAGAACCTTCCCCCTAAAGGTAATTTGCTTACAAAGTTTGCCATGAAGCTAAAATTCATAAGCGAAATTTCTTTGCTAAATTCTTGTTATTTTGCATAAAAAAGAAGCTTTAGAAAATTTAGGCTAACAATATTTTGTTTTCTGATTGAAAAGTGAAATTATTATCTTCTTTCTGAAACGCGAGATATAATATGGTGTATATTTACTGGTACATGGACTTACTGTACGCTTTTGTAACCGTTCAAATGACAAAATTTACTACAAAACTTGTCGATAGAAAAAAGAAACACTAGACATTTACTAAAAAAGCAACTTTCCAATGTATTTACGAATATGTATAGATTTATGTACGAGTATGTATTTAATAAAATATCCAATAAATTATTAAAAATTAAATTTAGTTCTTCTAAATTAGCCATTAAAACTGAATCATTTAAACTTATACAGAGTAATTGAATGTAAATCTATTGATTTAAATGAAAATTAAATCTTAATATCGTAATTTAGCACACATTTCTAAAAGGGAAATTGGCATATATATTAAACTAATTGTCACATACTAAGTAAAATTTTTAATGTTTTTATAAATTTTTGTTTAATTCTTAATCTATAAGTAAGAAAGTATAATTCATTTCTTTCTTAGTTTTAAAGGAAAGCATGATTTTATAAATATTTACATCTTTTATTATTTTTGAAATTTTTTTTATAAAAAACAATTATTACTTAGATAAAATAATTTTTTTAAATATCTTAAAAAAGGATTTTATAACTAAAAAAAGTTAATTATCACAAAATCTTTTTCGTAAATTTTTGATGTTTGATTTCAATATGCATATAATACAAAAAATAAATAGATTAGCCCAGGGACGAAACGCCTCTTCTTTTATATTTCTTCTGGTTATTGTAATTGAATTACATTTTTTAGATATATATTTATGATGAAATTATTTTTAAACAAAATTTGTATGACTCAATAATTATACATTCATTAATTACAAAACATATACATTTGAAGTCATGCTATCAGAATTTTATCATTGTATTAAATTTATTTAACGTCACTTTGATTGGGAAAAAATATTTCATATAAGTGAGGTGCACTATTTTTATAAAAATATTATCGATTTTTGATATATGGAATTAATATTTTATTATATTGAATAATAGATTACATTTTAATAGCAATTCTCTTTTTTCAGCAAATAAATGCAATTTGTTCTACAAAATAAATAAAACACATTTTATGTCAAATTTTCTTTTATTTAAATTTTAAAATATTTATGAAATAAAGTTACATATTTAAAGGTATCATCACTTCATCAAATTTAGCTGCGTTACGTTTTTGATTCGTTTCAATTTTTCCATTCTAAGGCAAACTATTAAATTTTTCAAAAAAAAAAAAAATCTCGTTGTTTTTTTTCACGTTGGTGTAACACGTATTATATTTTATGTAAATGCTATTAAATTTCTTATATAATAATCAGAAATTATCTTAAGCGTTAAGAATGCATACTCAGCGAAACTTGTAACAAAAAATCCTTACAAACCTTTGTTCATAAATTCCAAATACCTCCCCGTGATCTTATGGAAGTCTCTTAATAAATTAAAACAAACTTCATGAATAGTTTAATTAGGAAATGTGACGTTAAAATTATGATATATTTACCTGAATAATTCTATATAGAAAAGGATGTAGTAGTTTAAACATTGTAGCGTTGGAAGTTGTTTTAAGAATATTCTCAATTAGGTATTCTTATGTGTAGTTGACAATTTTTTTTAGAATCGTACACAGAATTGTCACAGGAATTAGATAAATTTAATTTCGACATGTATTCGAAGGTTATTTAAAATTTCTATTACCGGCTACAGTAACGCGATATAAAATTTACTAATTTTTAAGTCGGCAGTTATGCTATTCAAAATTTTAAGCAATCGAAAGATAGTTACGTCACTTCTAACAGAAATTAGAAAAGAAAATCTCTTCTAAGTCAGATAAGTCAAAGTGAACCTTCACAGGATTTCTGTTTTTTTAATTTACATTGTGCTGAGTCATCAATATTCAAAGGTTCATGAGTTCGATCTTGAGTGGCTATCGGATCGTTTTTAGTAAATAGCAACTGACGGTCAGCTTAAATCCCATGCTCGAAAAGTAAAGCAATAAATCAAATGCAATGAATTTTGATTTTTGCAGCGTTTCTGATCATTACGACATCGTCTAATTATTGTATATGGATATTCTACTATACTTCTGAAAAAGACTTCTTGGCTCAGATGTAGAGTGAACACCAAGCCCAATGGTCAGCCTTCAGTTCAACTGTTCGTAGCTTTAGATTACGAGTAGATGAACTGAAAGTTAGCCTGACTCAGGCTTGAATTTGATGCAGCGTCGGTGAATAGTTGTCCCTAATTGTTGTAATTCCCTTTTCAAAGGTGTAATAGGCGCTTTCCACCGCCTTGAATTTTCGCTGACAGTAGTCATGCGTAGCAAGTGGAAGACACGTTAAGAGATGAGTAGAACGCAACACCCATTTCCCGTTGTTCAACAATGGCTGTGATCGAACATGTGATCTTCCATTCCAAAGATCATAGTCTTCCAATAGGCTACGATGAGCTCGGGCAGCAATATGTGTATTATACTTTTAAGTATCATAAAATCAAGGGTTTAGAATTCCAAGGGCAAATGTTTGAATGGTCCCAGTATGTTGCCAAAATATACCACGCATGCTGGATTTATGACAAGGAATGTCATTATATAAAATTATAAATGTGTATTCCATTAGTAAAATATTAAAGGAAATTTATCAAAATCAGCTGTGCTCCTCAATGAAGTTTTGTAAAAAAAAAGGGTTCATAAAAATTTTTTTGTAAAGAAACCTTCGATAATGTAAATCGTTTCCTTTGCGTTGAAATTCTGACTTAAAAAATATTATTATAAAAATATCTCTTAGCAAATTTTTTGTGACGAATATAGCTTTAAAGGAGAATAGAACTTTCATCCAATGATCGCAACGATTCGCTAAGGGTCATTTGTCAAAGAAACCCTTAATTCGTGTTTATTCTTAAAAATATCTGAATCATGTAAATTTTCGTGTAAATGGGGAAAGAAAATTTTATGGGCACGAATTTAATTAATATAATTAATTCATGAAAATGATTTTAGTGTTTGTACTGCTCACATGTTTTCTTAAAACGAGGTAAATTTATCTATCAAATAAACAACTTATTAACTTTCCATTGATTGCTGTAGACAGATTTTCTAAACTATGGAACACTGTTTCCCACATTGCATAAGAGAAAAATAAGCCACCCAACAGAAGCCTTTCCCGAACGCTTGAGTAAAATTTCTAACATTTCTTTGAAAAGATGCTTTAGTTAATCCTTCCGAAAGGATGAATCGAAAGTCCCGTTTTGAGTGTTGCTCAACTCTCTGGTCATGACCTTTCATTGGATGCCAAATGAAGCATTGTTGGCGTCATGGAAGAGACAGCGTTCTATGTTTCTGCATCTTGACGAAAAAGAAATTCCCTCCTTTGAAGAATGATTGTTCCCACGTGTTATTTCGTGACAACAATTCTTTACTTTCTCCATCACGTGCAACCCATAAACCCAGAATGTCTGGTACATTTTGACTCTCAACCTGTTTTCAAACACCTCTTGACACTCTTTATTTTTTTTCTTCTTCACGAGGAAGACGTGTATTACAAAATACTGATCAAAAACTTCCGGTAAATTGCGGAAGAGAACTCTTGGCGAGCTCAAACGATGCCAAGTGAAGTAGATTCCAAGCATGTGGCAACCTATGCGCAGTCCTCATCATGCATCAGATGATGAGCGCATATATACGCGGTCCAAAAACACTGATGTATAAGTATCCTATTAAATGCTCTAAAGGGAGATTTAATGATTTCTTATTTTGTATCATTATTACGCGAAACAAACATAATTTCTTTCTCTTTTCTTGTTTTTATTGTCGTTTTAAATAAACAAAATTTTATTTTGGTCCGATTGAACGTATCAACAAATGCTAAATACAAAAGAGGAAATGCCCCACAATCATTACTCACACCTTTCTTTTATAATCGAATAGGAATTAATGAAAAAATGAGCATAAAACTCCAACCGGAAATAAAAGTTCCGCTCTCTGGAAACTTTCAACAATAACGAAATAATTTTCCCTATAAAAACACAATATGTAAGACTGCTTTTTACTTTGAAGTTTATCTTTCATTATAAATTGTTTTTCTTAATTATTTACACAAAGTTCAAAAATAAGATTCGCAATAAAATTGTGATCGAACCTGGGTACTTAAATAAATAATATATAAAAAAGTCTTGCGTGATCAAATTGTTTTGAAATAGAATTTGCTCTATTTAATTTTTCGCCGTCATATTAATCGCACAGCAGAACAATCATTAAATGCCTTTTACCATCCTTTTCTTTTTGCCAATGTATTTTTTTGTTTTAATAATCAATAATTGTTTGATTTCAACTATTGATTATCAGCCGACTGGGGTAAGCGCTTTCTTAAGCTTGAAATGTTACTCTACTTCAAAATTCAAGGCAGCCCAATTAGCCTTACTTTCCATTAAATATTAACTAACATGAAAAGGAATGTGGATTATATATTTTTTATAATTCCTTTTGTGTGTGTGTGTAGGTACAAATGAATATTGTAATTTTATATACAGGAAAGACATATTGCAATAGCTTGATATTTATGTGTCATTTTTGGTTGGATTACACTATGATTTTGGAGCGCAACTCATCATGAACCATGGTGAACTGACATCGCTTTCCTCCTCAGCACGATTAAGTCCTTTCGGATTGCTTTTCCCTAGAACTCTCTCTATCTCGGGCTAAATTCGATAGATGCACTTTTCCTTAATCATACTGCGCCATATTTTTAATATCTTCTTAAATCAAAATGTTCCTCTTCATTGTTAAATACTGTCTTTACTAATGTGGAGCAATTTGAAGCACACACAATTTGTCATTTGATCTTGTAATATAAAATCTATTTTTGTTTGTAAAATAAAGTTTCGTATTTCAAATCTACCTTAAAGTTTCACTACCTTCATTTCCGTTTAGTAGATTTCTTTCGTTATTTCGTTAAATGCAGAACGAGGTAGATAAGGATACTAAGCTTAAGATGTAATGTCTATTTATGTAGAAATCTTTTCTCAGAGTTTCTTATTTTTACCCTAACTGTATTATTGTTTCCAAACGCAATTAGAATCTTGGGTAATTTATTTCTTCATCCGCGATAATTTTCATTATTGTTAAATATGTTCTCGTTTCGCCACCTTTACGAATAATATAAAAAAATAATATAAACATACAAGGGGAAAATTGTTTCCGGCTTGAAAGAATGTAACGAATAATATTTATATATTTGCAGATAGTACATTTATGCCATAAAGCTGTATCTTTAATTTGTAAATGTAGCTTTTTTGTGTTCTTCTCATTAATTTCACCCGTAAATTGGTTGATTTCAAATTTTATTTCTTAAAAATTTGGGAGTTACATTTTTTCCTTGATTATATTTTATATAAATTTTATTTCCATCTATATGAATAAGCATATAAACACGAAAATTTTGATGTTTTTTTACTACATATTCATTTTGTGCCATATGGACAATTAGATAGGTATTTTGATTAGTTTCTATTGTAGTGAAAATCTTATTCTGCAATTGAAATTATTCTCTTATTATGAAGACATTTCTATAAATAATTCGTCCATGATTTGCAAAACAAAGCGTGTTTATTGCTATCTATGTAATGCAAATGTGTTTCCTAATCTTGATTAGAATGCGCGCTAATGCTGCCAGAACAGTTTCTTCGCCTTCACCCACTGACTTCTGATCCCCACAAAGATAAGAGCTAAATCAGTTGCTTGCGAAAGAAATAATCATAACTTTTTCCGATCCAATTACATTGTAAAATGAGTTTATCACCAGCATTACTATAGATTGATACAGAAATTCCTTATTTTGTTAATCCGCCTTATTTTCTTCCATAGAGAATAATACTGTTGTTGCTTTATCCTAAAATACACTTCGAAATTCCGATGGCATCATTTTTAATTAATTTAAATTTGAATACATTAAGAAGCTGCTTCATCTGCATCTGCTCGCTTCTAGAGGCGGGGGTGAATATGGTTCATTCGTATCTTTTAAAACAGTCATTATGCGTAACTGCTAGAAATAATATAGAAACGTATTCTCTATTCTTCTAACAGTAACATTATGCAATTTAAAAAAAAATAAATAAATAAAAATAAAAAAACCAACAGTATTTGTTATTTTGCACAATTTTTGAAAATGTATTTAACAACTACAGCTAATGTGTTTTCGGTTTTTCAAATAATCGGCTACTGGAATTGCATTGGAATGCGGACAAAGGGACATCAATATTTAATAACTCAGTCGCAGCAGGAGAACACCTCTTTCACTTGACTTGATTTGATCCATACATGGGACCTTATTTTGAAGCGAAAAACAAATTGTACATATTTTTATTTTTCGAAATAGATATTTTTCATAAGAAATTTTGACTAAAATTGTTGTAAAAATGGATTTTAATTTACATTTTTCATAATATCAGTTAATATATTTATAATAAATTAACTATCAATCATAAAATTATATTAAAAATAATCAAAGGTGGCTTCTTGGATCAATTTATCTTTTGGGGGATTTAAAAATACTTTATTATAATCATCCCTTTCTAAATGATTTTCTTGAGGGATTCGTTGAACGAAGTCAAGATTTCTTGGTTTTGAAATATGAAAATAAAAAATTGTAATTTTTTTACCGAAAACGCATTGACGCTCAAACATAAACTAAAGTACCTGCCACCCCTCTTTGCAGCATTTTTTTTAAAATTTGATTAATAGAAAGCGCTTTGGGCTCAACTCAAATTTTGGCAGGCCTCCTCTGAAAATAAAGTACAGATGAGTCTCAACAAAATGACACGGACTCTTTGAATGTATCTATTTTGGTATTTCAATTACTTGAAATGTTTTTGGCTGTTTTCATTTTTTTTTAGATGTTTGTTTTATGAGAGGAAAAAAAAATTCTCTTAAGATATCTATGTAAAAGAGCCTTAACTTTCAATCTGTTTCTCATCATTCTGTTTCCAGAAAATTATCATGGTTACCCATACTTGATAATTCTTTACAGTTTAATTTTATTAGTGATGATATTAGCAAATATATTTTAAAAAAATCATGTAAATAATTCACCTTCAGTCAACTTCAAATCAAACTTTTTTACATCCAACAGTATTTATCTTGAGCTGCAATGTTTTGTAATCTAAGGAATAAATTCCGATCCAAGTCCACAAGAGACGAATCAAATCAAAGAAAAAGCGAACAAAAGAAATGAAATTTTCATAAATAAGAAAAATAAAAGTCATTTAAAGTTAATCGGAATAAAAAATACATCCACCAATTTTACATTAGGGGTCAATGTATGTCGTTGTCATATGTTCAGAGGAATAAACTCCGTCTAATTATTTTATTTATTTTTTTTTTAAATAAGGTATTAAAATTTTATCATGTATGAAATATCGGTACTTTACGCGTTATTCTGCGATCATTTACTCAAAAAAATGTGTCACTAAATATATTAGTTCAATGCTGAATGTTACATTAAATGATTACTTTTAATTATTTTTTATTATTTATATATTTTCTCTATTTAGAGCATGCAATTTTTATAATTAAAAAATTGCATATGAAATAAAAGCTTTATCCATTTATTTCAATGAATATTTATTACCGGTGCGTTTATTTTATTCCATCCTTCGAGAGAAAGGGTTATTAAAAAACTTTTGGCGACCTATCTTTTTGGCCAAAATGGTCAGTACCAGATAAACGCGAGAAAGATTTCCAGAAATCGACTGCCGTCTTTTGTTGCTTTGCTGCAAGGACAATGAATTCCTTGAATGAAAGTCGACCCATATAAAGAGTAGGTCGACGTTTCATTAACACAGCTATTAATTTCCGGTAAAAGTTTTTCTAGATGATCAACGCGGAAAGAATTGGGAAACCATCGCCGTTTCACCTTGATCTGCTTTTCAGACACAAAGAAACAGAACACAAAACAATTTGTTTCTCCTCCGCATTTTTCTCGATTTCTTTTCTTTTTTGTAACTTTAAACGAGAAATAGAAGAAGCCTTTTTTTCTTTCTTTTTTAATTGATCTGAAGCGATTATGTACCGTGATGCATTGCATTCGAAGGCTCATTCCAGTGGTTCAGAAACCTCCTCAGATGGACTCTGATTATTCTCAGAAATATTGAGTGCAGAACTGCGCAATATTATAACAATTACATGAGTAATGGCAATTTTCACGAAAATCGAACTTTTTATCACAGCATCAAAGGAATCGGTAGCAAAATATAGATTGATGTTTAGGTGAAGATTCATTTTCCGTTGATGAACTGTATATTAACTACAAATATTATGTATCGCACTGATTGAGGAGCTTTCTCTTATATAACATAAGCAAATAATTCGAATTATTTTGTTTTTCTTTCCCGCAATTACTTTTAAAAGAAACCTGAATTTTAATTCAAAGGACTTTGGAATAATGGTTTAAAAATAAATCACTTTGCTGGAAATTGTTAAATGTATGTATTTAAATATGCATTATACAAATGCTTACGTAATTTTAAAGAAATGAATCATTTGTTTCTTCATATCCAACAGATATGTATAGAAACAGATAGGAATAATTTAGGAGTAAACCAGATAAGAATTCTTTCAACAGTTTTTGACGGTGCTTTAGTGGATAACATAAAGTTTGCCTCCTGAGCAGTCTTCTTAAAAAGTGGATCGCAAGGAAGGAAGTCTCTCAAGCATCCACCTAGACAAATATGCGGCTCCATTATGTGTTGTCAAAGAGGAAGAATGTGCTCTTCCTTCTAATGAAAATATCTTTAAGTGCGTAGGTTGGAGACGTGACCACGTTTATAGGATCCAAAGTCTTCCCACGAGTGTGGAGATTCAAAATGACAAAAGGCCCTTGGTGACGGATGAGTATTGTAAGGCCTCACCTGTATCGCTATGCAGGTATTTGGTCACAGTTTTTGGATTATTAGAGTCTAGTTTTTGATCTCTTTTTACGATTTACCAACCTTGTAGTGCTGAAAGACATAAAAATCGCACAAAATGGCATATAGGTGCTTGTACCACTTTTGTCAGTTGAATCCATTATCTTTTCAAAACATTTCATTCAACTGCGTGAAAATATTGTGTATTCATTGATTATTTATTGATTATATTGTGGATGAATTATTTAGGAAATGAAAAGATCAGACTCTTCATAATTACATTAAAAACTTCACTATGAAGATCTATATCAATGTATGATTTCGAGTTAGTTGTTTCCGATAACAATCTTTTATTAAATTGTATGTTCTTGAAGGCCATCCATGCTTAAAAATGGTGCATTATTTTCCGAATAAACTCTTATGTTAGCAGGAATTCAGATTTAGAAAAACTCGTCAAAATAACATAACGGGGAAATTATTAAAGAAATTTATAAAATTTTAATCAATTCGGTAAGTACAATAAAATTTCCGAAATTTGCTTATAAATCCAACACTATTTTCAAACTCTTAAAGCAAAAAGTATCAGAAATTAAAATTAGATTTAAATGTGCATATATAAGCAATTTTCAAAAAATCGTTAGGAGGAAAAAGTTTCAAAATTTTAATTTTCATTGTTTGGTATCTTGGCTGCGGTTGGGGAAGGCTTCTCAACTCGATTCAGTCTGAAATTTATTTCTGGAGAGCAGCAGGCGAAGCTCTTTTCCGATTCTAAACTCAACCACTTTTCTTGCACCTTCAATTTTGCCTCTTTCTATTCAAAACTATGAAATTCCCTGGCATTAGAAAGAAAAATGACTTCTGATGAAATCGCTTTAAGACACTGGAGCTCTGCGGAAAGGCTTTTCATGTAAAGGGGGTCATCTTTTCATATCGCAAGGGAGTAAATCTGGAAAACTTCCGGATGCAGTAATCTTTGTTCAACAGTGGCTGCTCTGGATCAAATACTCTCGTCCGCTTTGATAGGTGGTTATCTTTGTGCTTATCAGTGGATTATAGTTATATAATTATAGAATTCGAATATTTACAACAATTTATAGTTTCGATTCCAACCTCACAGTGACTCGAAAAGTTTTAAACTAAAAATTCGCTTTCATATACAAAATGTGAAATTATAAATCAATTATGCCTCTGCGACTTTTCCTAAAAACAAGGGATTTTTACTTTTCCTATACATCAGTAGCTCTCGTGGAAATCTTCAGCGGTCCTTTCTTTCATGTATCATCCAGTATGACACTTAATATTAGAAGAAAATGGTTATCGGAAACATAAAATTAAACATTACTGAAAAATAAGGAATTGTAAATGTTGACGTCTTAAAATCTGCTTGCATGGGTCAGGTTCTTTTTCATTGATGGTTTACTTTTTATACACGAGACTTAACGATTTCAAATATTCATATCCATAGTAGAAATCGAACTGCTTAACTGAAGGCCAGATTTCTAATCATTTCACGGAGTAAAAAGTTTTTTTTTTTTCCAAAATAATTCATTTTTAGTATGAATTATCATTGCATGATATAAAATTACATATAATTTAGATTGTAAACAACTTTCACATGATAACCGTTGCAAATCAAGTAGAGTGTAATCAGATATATCGAAACAGATGACAACGAAGTTAAAGGGCCATGTTTTGAACACAGGTCATTCTTTTCCTTACCTCATAATCGAAGTTGGAAACAATACAAATGAAATATAAATTATTGAAGCTTAATTCCATATTTCGCAAACACAAAATTGAATTAAGTTTGACCAGAAATATTTAGAACACCCCAAAATAGCTTCTTATTTGCTTTAATTATTCAGAATTCCTTTTTTTTCCGAATATATTATGATAGTAAAATCCAAAACAATAAAAAATTTTGGACTTGAGACAGTATTACTCTTTTGGCTGCCTTGATTTTCAGGATAAATCATGATATCCGAATGAATGCAATAAAATATAGAATGCGTAACTATTTTCCTGCCAACCATTTCCGGGAAAAAATATGCTGCCAAATATTGCAGTTTAGCGTCCACTTTCATATTTGCAATCTTTTTTTTATACAATTTCATATTTTTTATGTTTAGAATACATAAATTTAAGATTAAAAAATTGGAATATGAATTAATGCTTTTATCTTTTTGTTTCAATGAGAATTTAAATTTAATATTTTTTTTCTCGTCTTTTTTTTTTTTTTTTTTTTTAATGTGTTTCCTGAATGAATACCACAATTATTTAAAATTTTAATGTATTAATATTTCCTGATGCGTGGGAATATTAATTCTAAGCGGTTCTATTTCCAGCCAAAGGCAAAAAGGGACTGGTCGACATCATTTCCGCCGGAACCAGGAAGATCTGGGACAGGAAAGTGCTGGGCACTCAGATGGAAAAACTGAAAGTCGCCATCGAACACAAATACAGAGTAAAGTTTGGTGAGTCAAAAGATTCATCAATTTTTGTTCACAAATGTGTAACTTATTTGTAAGTATTTGTAATGTATTATCAATATGAGCTTCATTTTTTTTTAAATTTTGTGAATAAAAGGAGTCGTGAGCATTAAAAAAGTATTGATTTGGAAGGGTTTGAAAAGGAAAACAAATGTCTGTCAAATGCCGGGTGAAAATGTTTACAAAATGTTAGTCTATTATATTTGAAAAATATACAAGCTTAGTATTTTGTTCATACATTTTTGAGTTGTTTGCATACAAATTTCAATACAATTTTCTCAATTATTTTCATACATATTTCAATACATTTCCCCAATTATCTTTATATATATTTCATACATTATTCAGTTATTTTCATACATCTTTCCAGTATTTTGAAACATTTTTCAATTACGTTTATTTATTTCAATTTTACGTTTACAAATTTCAATAGGTTTTCCAATTGTTTTCGTGCATATTTCTATACATTTTCATATATTATTCAATTATTTCCATCATTATTCAGCCATTTTGCTACAATAGTTTCTATATATGTTTCTGTTCATTGTTTTAAGGAAACAACATTAATACAATGGACTGAAATTTTTTCCACAATAAAAATTTGAGTGGTAATAAGCCAAAGTGATGAAGACGTAGTGAAATCGATGAAATGAAGTACGATTATATAATACACGATTGTATACATAAAAACAAATAGTTATTTATTTACAGGGGATGGAGTCTTATAAAAAATTTCATTCTGATTCAGAATACAATTTGACAGCTAAAATATGCACGCAATATCAAGAGTTCATTCGAGTTAGAAAAAAACGTTAACGAAACTTTATTCCTCATTTACATACACTCAAACTTTATCCTCTCAGTTTTTTTTTTTTTTTTTTTAATATTTTTGTGACGATATAAATAATGCCTAATCATGACTTTTAATATTATCTTAAGAATCATAATCAAAATTTTGACAGTTGGAGTTTTTCAAACAAGCACAATTTGAGAGGAATTTTATGATTAGACATTTTAAGAAATAAGCATTTCTTTTCATTTAAGATCTTATAAAACAATAAACACGAAAAATTTAATCAATAACCTAATATATTTATTGTTGTTATACATCTTTCGGCTTAATAATTACAAATATATATCTATTTTTTGCAACTTTTTATAATAGATAACACTGGTCAACAGTGGTTTTGGTGCCAAAGAATTTGGAGGTGATTTTATATGAATTCGATGCGCTGAATCCAAATATGCCATTAATTTTTGCCTATCAGCTTGAATTTTTAAGATATCAACATTTTAATGAATCATGCATTACACTATTTTAAAAGAAAAATCATGGTTTAAACAAACAAATTAAACAGGGAATTTTTATTATATTACATATTGCTTATTAAATACAAAAGAAAACAGAAAAAGTCATGATTTAAACAAATTACTCACTGAACATTTCGGAAACTTCTTTTGCGTGACATTCTTGAATGTATTTTGTAACAATTCCGTTTTAAAGTCCAGCAGTAATCTGCCATCATGTGAGTATCCCATCTTCCTTGATAGTGATCCTCCATACATTTTATATCTTGGTGAAATCTTTCACCTTGCTCCTCACTAATGTCTCCTAAATTATCAGGAAAACGGTCTAAGTGGCTATGTAAATAGTGCACCTTAATGCTCATGTTACACCCAAGGGATCTGAAATTATTCAGCATTTCATTGACGAATTCAACATAGTTTTCAGCTTTGTGTTTACCCAGAAAATTTTGGACAACTGAAACAAATGAATTCCAGGCTTTTTGTTCAATCTCATTCATTGAATTTATGAAGTCAGGGTCTTTAATCAGCTGTCTTATTTGTGGGCCATCAAATATTCCTGCTTTAATTTTTTCCATACTCAGCTGAGGCATTTTTTCCCCTATATATGCAAAGCATGATCCATTCTTATCAAGAAGTCTTTACAAACTGCTTCATTAGACCCAGATTGATATGCAGTGGTGGAAAGATGATTTTCTCTCGTGGAACTAAAGGATCATTGATGATATTCTTTTCCCCAACATCCATGTTTTCTCTCCTAGGCCACTCTTTTCTAACCCAGTGTTGCGTTTTGTCTCTGCTATCCCAAAGGCACAAGAAACAAGGATATTTTGTGTGGCCACTTTGCTGTCAAAGGAGAAAGTTTACCATTTTTAAGTCTACACAAATCACCCATTGGTGTTCACGATACTTTATTTTTTCCAAGACCAAAGCTATGGTGTCATATTGCTCTTTCATTTTCGGTGAGTGAGCAATTGGTATTGAGCCATATTTGTTCCCATTATGTAGAAGAACATTTCAAACTTCGCTTTGAGCTGTCAATAAATAGGCGCCAATCATCTGGAAAATATTCAGGAAGACCCATTTTTACCAGGAGTTCTCTAACAGCATGACAAAATACAAGATTTTGTTCTTCAGAGAAAAAAGGTAGCAGATCTTTCTCCCTTGTGCGATAGAATGTAATTTTCGTTCCTGGTTCAAGTAAATTTTTTCCTTCAACCTGGAAGCCAGTAATTCAGAAGCTTCTTTCGACAGATTGAGATCTCTAGTGAGGTCATTTAACTCATCTTGGTTGAAACATTGAGGAATTGATGATATCGTTTCAAAATCGCTGTCACCTTCAGTAGTATCAGAATTCTGATCAGAGAGACAATAAGCGTCCTCACAGAGTTCTGGTAGCTGGTGAAAAGTTGGAATTGGCACTTCTTCTGATTGAGGGATAGGGCGTCTTGCAGAGACTAAATCTGGATAAGTCCACTTATTACGGTTCTTTCGATTGATTCCAGTAATATTTACTAGGCAGAAATAACAGTCATCAAAGTGATTTTTTGCTTCTCTCCAAACCATTGGTACACCGAATTTCAGGCTTTTCCTTTTCCCGGTACTCCACTGTCGTAAATGCTCTGTACAAGTTTTACAGACAATATGTGGTGCCCAGGTTTTATCTTGATCACCTTGTTTAACACCAAAGTATCTAAGATAAGCCCTCTTTACAAAGTCACTAATAGATTTTCTGTTTTCCAGTAGCGTGTATTCTCCGCATATGTAGCAAAAAATATCAGGATGATGTACACAGCTTCTTCTACTTGAACTCATTTTATTTCTATTCAACAACACAAATACTTAGATTTACTTTTTAACAACTCGTTACTAAAGAGAAATTTTATCTGACGCTAACCTCTATCTATCTGCACCCCGCCGGAATTCACGAACTATTCTCAACTCTCAACTGCGGTTGAAGCTTTGAAGGTCACTTCAGATAGTGGACAGACATCTCCATCTATCGGATTTCTATGGAACTAACTGGATAGCACTAATAAGTAGGATTCAATTCCATTTATTAAGAATTTGTCAACTAATCAGTTATATATCTCATTTTGTTTGTCTTCTTTTTATAATAAATGAATTAAAATAATACTTTTAATAAATAATAAGTTATTTCCTAAATATTATTATTTTAAATTCAATTGGTTACAAAAGAAGACTGACAATAGGGCAAATATACAAGAATCTTTCCCTGTATAAATTTTACAACACTTGTACTTGAAAGTACTAAATAGAAAAAAAGCATTGATAGATAAGTGAATTTATCTAAAAATCTAGAGCTGATACAGAAAACTGCTTTCATATTTAGATTCAGCAATAAAAATATAGTTAAAATCTGCTCTAAAATCCTAAGCACCAAAAAAAAAATTTTTTTTTGTAGGCCTGTGTAATATTAAGATATTCTATATATACATATAATTAGAGAATTTATTTGGTAAATTTAAATATGTTTAATATGTATCTGAACATATTATGCTAAGTTAAATACAGTGGGAAAAAAAGTATTGGCAATTGTTGAGGGTCACCGCTTGGATAAAACGCTTCGTTTCAAGATTGAGAAAATGTAGCAGTGTTGAGGGAACTCTAAAAACAGAAGAACTACTAGAAGCTGAAAATTTCTGGATTCGGTCTGAACAAAAAACATTTTTTGCCGAAGAATATAAATCCTTGGAAGAAGGTAGATCGATTGAATAGAATTCCCCTTTGAACAATTTTGTCCCATATATTGATGAAAAGGGAATCATGAGATTAGGAGGAAGATTAGAATTTTCTGACTTTACCCTAGATAATAAAAATCCAATAATCCTACCAAAAAATTTCTAGTTTGACCTATTTAGTTGTACGTAAACAACACGCGAAGATAATGCATGGTGGGACTGCTGCAACTTTGGCTAAGGTTAGATCTCGTTTCTGGGTCCCGAAAGGGCGTCAGTTAGTCAAAAAAACGATACAAAGTTGTTTCATTTGCCAAAAATATTCAGACAAACCTGCAAACCAGATGACAGCACCCTTGCCTGAAGACAGGATCCTTGAATCGCCCCCATTTTTTGTTTGTGGTGTTGATTTTGCTGGACCAGTTTACTTAAAGAATTCAAAGGATACTCAAAAATCATACATCGCATTATTCGCATGTGCAGTAACCCGAGCCTTACATCTAGAACTAGTTTCAAATATGTCGACAGATTCATTTTTACTTACATTTCGCAGATTTTTGAGTAGAAGGGGAAACTGTAAAATCATATATTCTGATAACGCTAAAACCTTCAAGAAGGCTAAAAAAGAAGTTGAGAATTTTTCTAGAATTTTAGAAGATGATGCGTTGAAGAATTTTATTGCCAAAGAGAGAACTCAGTGGAAGTTTATCATTGAACGAGCCGCATGGTGGGGAGGCTTTTACGAAAGACTCGTGAGGTCCGTCAAAAAGTGTTTGAGGAAAGTTATGGGAAAAGCGTTGTTGACCTTCGACATAAAATGGATTGCCTTCATGTCAATGTATGAACATGCTTTCATAATACCATCAATAAAATACAGGTTGTCAACTCCATTAGCTGCCATACATCCCCAAACTAAGACGCTACCTCCACCATGTTTTACCGTAGCAGTTAAATGTCGCTCTTCCAACTCAGTATTTGGCCTCCTCCACACATATCGTCGTCCATCATTGCTGAAATGTTATTCGTCGGAAAAAATAATTGTGTTCCAAAACTCTTCAGATAAATCAACGTGGGATTTTGCAAAATCTAACCTCTTTTTCTTATTTATTTCCGAGATGAATGGTTTCTTTCTAGCTGCCCTTCCATAACTTCTCTCGTGTAAAACATTCCGTACAGTCTGTACGCTGAAAATCTTTTGCGAAATAAAATCCATATCTATATCTGGGGAGTGCATTTATTTTAGGGTTCTTCTTAACCTCTCGTTAATAATGACACACGTTCTTCACTTGCAGAAAATAGTCAAGGTCGTCCACTTCTAGTCTTATTTTCCGTTGATCCTGTTTCCTTGAACTTTTTTTCAACACATATGACGGTAAATAAAGTTATATCAACTGCACGATAAACTAAACCAACATTTCTGAGCCTAATAATCGTGTTTTTAAAAGCTAACGTCCAATTTTCTTCTATTTCGAAGTCATTTTACTGCAGTCATCGCAAAATAATGCATACACACTTTTGGAGTAGTTTTGCGGCGGAGTTTCTTATCTCAGTCGAAGCACACAAGACTTCAGTGTAACAAATTTGCATAGCAGTTAAAACTTTGCCCATGCAAATTTTCGTTTTTGAAAGAAAAAATCATAGAAAAAGCAAATTAAAATAAAATTTTTACTATTTTTATATACCTAAGATGTTTTGTATTTAATTACGACAGCTAAAATTGCATTTTATTTATTTGTCAGTATGAATAAATTAAGGCAATTGCCAATACTTTTTTTTACTCACTGTATATATAACAATTAAGACTGTTTACTAAATTCATACTTACTTCATTCTCATTTTTGCGAGAAAAAAAATTACGGATTCTATCACCTTGACCATAGCAATTATTTTTAATCGTCCATAATATTTTTCTTGCATTTAATCCATGAACTATTGTTACCAAAATTAAAATATCTATTATATCCTTTGACAGAAGTTCTTAAAAATGTATGAAACAGTATCTTGAGAAAGCTGGTCATTCTTATCATTATTTATATGGTTTTTATAAGAACAAAAAATTCTGTGTTTCCAGACTGTTACTGGGATTTTCACGAGTGGTCCGTCAAGAATTACGCCCGGTTCTGGGAGGAGGTGTGGCACTTTTACGGAGTCATCCATTCGCAGCCATACATTGAAGTAAGTGAAAAAGAGAGTTTCGAATGTCTTTTGGGAATTGTCGAAATTAGAATGTTTGAAAATTTAACAGAGATGCCGTAAAATCCGTCATGCCAATTTCTGAACTTTTTTAGCGAAGAAGAAATGTTGCCAAGAAGACATAATTATGACGATATAAATTATTTTACTGGAGAAAGATTCTGTTCTAAACAATAAATCTAAACTTGATAAATAAAAAGCGTAAATGTATAGTTTTGAAGATTTTAAAAAAGAAAGCATAAGAACATCAATTTCAGAAGTGTAAATACAAATAAGGGAAACATAGTAGCAATAATTTTTAAAATATATATATGAATTTTAAGAAATATAGTTACATAAATTTTGATGCAAACATAGGTACATTCGCAAAAAAGTAAATATAAATTATAAAATACAATTTAAATGCTACTTAATATATTGAGAGAAGAAAATACAGAAGCATCATTTTTTCACCTGTAAATTCAAATTATAAAATATTCGTTAAATTAACAATTAATTTTAAAAAGATATTTTAGTATTCAAAAGATAAAGACATCTGTAGAACAAGCTAAACATTCAGACGAACTATCCTCACAAAAATTCTTAATAAAATCCGAAAATGGAATAAAACGCTCTAAATTTTCTCGTGATGACGAAAAATCTAAGGTTGCAAAAATAGAATTTTCTTTATATTTCATATTATTGTCAATCTCTGTTACGTAATAAAAATCCAGGTTACCAGGTAGCCAAAGGTATCAGCAAAAGAAATCAATAAATTCAGAAACTGGCTTGATACGACAGCTGCGTCAAAAAATATTTTGTCCATTTTTCAAAGTTAAAGAATAATGTACTCCATAAATTATATGTATATTTACAAAACAAAATATATTTCCTAAATTTTTTTTAAATCGAAACATGGATTTAAAACAAGAAGTTAATTTGATATTTAATGTGATTATAAATTAAATATTCTTTTATTGAAGTGTTATGGTATTGAAATTCTTTGCACCGACCAGTTGATTTCATTAGAATTTCGCCTCTTAAATGCAAATTTCTCTGGAGCTGGTTCTTCCATAAAAATTCAATCAAAGAAAATACAGTGGAAGTCTGGAAAACAAAATTCCTTTATTAGTGATTATTTTAATTGTAGTTTGATTTTAGTTATTTGTTTAAATACTAAAGCTTGCTTCATAATAACTCCAAAATATTTGTTTTGTTGCACAATATCAATTTGCATATTATTAGAAAGAGAGTGAAAAATTAAATTTTCTACTATATGCAATAAAAAAAAGAAAAAACTCAAGCTGTTTTTCTCCAATCATTTTTTGTCGTTTAATTAATCTTTAAATATTCTGTACGTTTTATTTTCTTCCCAGAAATTAATCGTTGATAGATACACGGTTCCAGCAGTCAACGTTTATTGACTTACTGATTAATAGATTTCATTACTAACACTGAGTTTTCTATACTCTTTCATGAACCACACCATGTTTTAATTTCCCTCTGTGTTGTTGCATTGCTACTAGGGTTTCAAGCATTCAGCACTGCAAAGGGCACTTTAAATAATGGGACATCAATAAATGTGCCATCATAGCCCTGAAAGTGGGTTTTCGTAATTTAGAAGCTGGGATCAAGCAGAATTCTTGGCTTTCCACTTGCAGATGTATCATGTAGGACATTGCGACCACGTCAATGCCCAAGCCATCATGAGCGATGGATTTTCGATTGAGTCGAACCCATTACCTTCCGACCACGAGAACGAATGCCCTCACTTGGCAGGCTCTATTCTCTCGTGAATATAGTGGTGAAAGCCCGTGCGGTGATTCCTTTGATCAACAATGAACCAAGTACTTACTACTTCTTATTTTGGTTTCAACTGATGAGAGATTTGTTAAGTTGTAGTTTTTGATAATAATGTAAACCAGTGTGGATCTCGTAATTCTGTCATTTGTTTATAACACTAGAATTTTATATATAGCTACCTTAAAAACTTAAATATTGAAGTTCTACGAATGCATAACAAGATCGTTGCCATTCTGTACACACCAAAAACGCAAGGAGGAAAAAAAAAAATGGAAACTAGTATAAAATTTGTTAGGCACTGCTAATACTTATTGAATAGAGAGTTATGAAAGAATTTAAAATGTTTAATCATGGGTTATTAATTTCATTTGAAGTAACGATTTGTTGATGTCATGTTTCAGGTTGCGAGGAAGAAGGGAGACGCTCTGACCGACATCGAATGGTTTCCCGGAGCAAGGCTGAATTACGCCGAGAACATCCTTCGATACAGAGACGACCAGGTCGCTCTTCACTGTGTCGGTCAGTTCATTCTTCTGACCTTAAAACTTCATTGGGGGCCCAATCTGTTTCTTTTAATGCAATTTAGGCAAACGATCGACAACCTGATTTGATATGGAAGCCCCTTACAATATGGGTGTTTTGCCCAGCCAGAATCTGGGAGGATCTACTTAAATATTTCATGATTGTTCAGAAATTTAACTTACTCCTAAAGTAACTGTGATTTTGACTTTTATAGTCTCTATCTTGATAAGTATTATTTCTGATCTTGCTGAAATTCTCGACATTTTTAAATATTTTGTTAAAAACTAAATCTTTATGTATTGCTACTGAAACAACTAAATTTGTCATATTTTTCGAGCTTATAAAGAATCCACGAAGGAAAAAATTAAAAACTTTATTTACTTATGAAATGAAATTTCTTCTACCAACCTAAAATGTATGCATTTTCTTCCAATAATCATACTTTTCTTCCTGCTTAAGTTAAGACATGGTAGAAAATTAACATGAACATGCTTTAAAATTTGTTTTCACTCATGTTGTAAACTTGAGAAATTATCATTTGAAAAATGGAAGATAAAAGAAGCAGGTGGGGGATTTAACTGTCTTATGCTATGCAATTGATATGATTATATGTTATAATGTCCAAAGTAATAGAATGGGTAAATTGAACGAAAATGACACTTTAGAAATCAAAGAGCACAGCAATCTTCCTATGAAACACGTTTTCGTATTACGCCGTCCTTCGTATAACACGTGTTTTCCCCACCTTATATTCTTGGACTGCGAAATTTATAACGATTTGTATAGTTCACAATTAATTGCGGGTATGTTGGTATCCAATGCGTTCTTATGAAATTATATTATTGTCCTTTGTCCCGCCACAATATGACGTTATTTCAGATAGCTCCTACAATGAATAAACATAAATAATTTTATTTAAAATGTTCTTATTTTAATAAAATGCTCTCATTTCGCGTTCATAACATAGTTTTTCCTTAATATCAACTCCCTGTAACGAAAAAAATTGAATCGTGTATACGAGGTCATACGAGCGCGTTTTACGAGAATGCTCGTACAACGCATTTTCCTATAACGCCGACCGTGTTGTAGGGGAGGGGATCCGTGGCATTTACATCAAATGAAATGCAGGATTTCAGGTGTCTGCCAATTTCTCGTACAGTACACGGAACCTCAAATCCTAACAATGGAATTGTTTATACAGGTTTTTATTGTTCATGAAATTATGTACGCTTCTAATAAAAACCTATTTCATTATGAAAGTCACAAATTGGTCGAATTAAGTCACTAAAAATAACAATAAAATGTCTAAATATCATGACATTATTTGGTCAAACATTCCGTCTATTGTATTCACAATTCTCTCAAGGGAAAGATTGTAAACTGCTGGGAGAAAAAGGAAGTATATATTCAAAAAATTATTTACCCAAGAACGATTTAAAGAAATTGCCAGAAATGGGAATAGTTTATCCCTTCAAAACAGTTACATCGAAAAAAAATTTGTCTCCTAAATAGAGACTTATTGCCAAGTTTAGCAGTTTAGTGACCATACTAATGTATTATATTTCAGTTCATGTTTTATATTTTTATGCATGTACGATTTAATTAAAAAACTAAAATATGAATTAAAAGTAAAGGTTTTAACCGTTTAATAAAGATGCAAATTAACTTCTTATTTTGAAACAAAAACATTATAAAATTTGTAGCTATTTTTTGGCGAAGATGTGCGAAGGCATAAGCACCATAAAAAGAATATTTTCATGTTTTTAACCATTATATATTTACTTCCTTCATGCCAAGAACTCTCTTGTTTCATTGAATATTGATGAACCAAGTCCTCATTATTCAAGAAATTCTTGCTACACTATTCAAATAAAAATTATCAGTACTATTTTATTTTTACCACTGTTATTGTTGTAATAGCGCCATCTATGAGTAACTTGAATTTGGAATAAACTGTTGCATTAAAGTTGCCGTAATTCTGCAGTTTCTGCAGTTATTGAATCACTTAAAGGTGCCTAGGAACAGTGCAAGAGAAGATTCGAAATGTTGCCGAACCGAAATCATAGCACTCCACAAACTTCCACGAAATGGAATACGAATAACAATGTCACACTGACTTGCATGTGTTCCTGGGAGGAACTGCGATTGGCGTGAGGTAATAGGATGAGATCCATATACCTGCCTATTTTATGTCGCACTGGCTTCATTCTGGTGGATGATAAGCACGACAACACCCAGCTGTCGTTGTTAAAGAATATCTTGAGAACATTAATTTGGAGCAAATGGAATGGCCAACTTGATCTCAAACCTTATTTCAATAGAACATTTGTGGAACTATCTTGGTAGACAGGTTGTACCTTTTAGTCCCCTTCCAAGTATGAGAACAGCTTATCCCGTGTCTGGTCTTCGCTTCCCATTTCGGCAACTTAATCGACAGCATGGAAAGTCATGCAACACAGAACAGTCAAGATACCCCTCATTAAAACTCCTTATTGCTATGTTTCTGTGCTATTTTAACGGATTATTCTCCCCCCCCCCACCCAAAATTGACTTTTCAAGCGAGATTGCTTTTTTGTTATTAATCATTTATATACGCTTTCTTTATGTAAATTTTTATGTGTCAATCAATACATACCTGTTTTCTGCACATGTAATTCATGTTTGATATTTTTACTTTCATTCATTTGCTAAAAGAACCTATTGTTCCTTAACTTTTGGAGGTAATTTGTTTTGTATACATGTAATCATTTCTGGGTAATAGAGTATATAATTTCAATTATTTTAGTTACCTTGCTAGAAACGTTTATAAATCCCATGGATCAGGACAAATAATACTATTTTTCATTGAAAATAAATAACTATATGTCTAATGTATGTTTTACTATTCATGTATAATTTAACTGTTTTTTTTTAACATACAGGAGCTCCGTTCTAATAAATCTTCGAAAAAGAACTTATTTGAAAGACTTTAGCAATGCTGTTTTGACTGCATAGATTTATTTATTGTTGAAGCAAAGAAGTATAACTGTAGGATGGAGTAAAACATTTCATATTCATTTTTTCTTTTAAATAGAACCTTTTGTCGTTAATTTTAAAATAGTGAATTTAAAATACCTTTAGATTTAGTTATATTTGAAAAGAAATTATGCTACATTCTGTTTTAATATCATTAAATATGCACTGAAGAGCAGTATGGAGCGATTTGTTGCTTATTTGGCGATATTTCCAACTATCCTGGTCTATAAGATTTCGCATAAGTACCTCTTGCTGTTCATGTTACAATTTTATGATAAAGCATGTATACATATATGGAATACGTTTCAGATGAAAATGGCCAAGAAGAGAGCCAAGTGACCTTCGCCGAGATGTACGAGGAAGTCAGGCTGTACGCGGCTGCCTTCAGGAAAGCTGGTCTTCGGGAAGGAGACAGAGTTGCATGTGAGTTATTTCTCTTGCGGGCTTATAAAGTTAACTATTCAAAAATTGCTGACAATAAAAATAATTATAAGAGGTACTCTTTAAAATTTAATTTATGATAATTAACTATTTCGCAGCATTTCTATCTGCTGATTTATTTCCTTTCAAATAAAAAGGTTATTTTTTTTTTGCAATCTGTGTATTACATTTTTATATTATTGTCACACATGTATATTATTCATAACACATTCAATATAAATTTACTATAGCGCTATAAATTATTTTATTCAAAAGCAAATTAGTATATTTGTTGTAACAAAATGTATTGAGAGCATATATTTACGCAGTATTATCACGTATCATTTAAAAAGCATTAAAGGATTAGTTCTTATATTAAATGACGTAATTCAGTATTATTTTATATTTTTAGAATGAAATTTCAATAAAGAATATACTTGATGAATGCTAAGTCTATAATAGATCTTTTTTTTTTATAGAAATGGAATTAATTTCAATTTTAAAAACACAGTTAAATTGTTTTAACAGGATGAAAAACAAAGACAAACGTAACAAAAGATTATACAGTTGTTTGGGTTTGACCCTGTTCTATATTGAAAGCAAAAATAAGATATAAAAAATACATTTTCAAGACTGATACATAGTTTTCTTTTCAGTGCACATTTTATCTACACCATTTTTTGGAAGTTTGACTGAATTTCTTCATTTTTCTCAACACCATTTTGAATTTTCCTACAGCTTATAAAGGGTCATGTTTTTGAACATTAAATCTGTTTTCCTCATCGCATGCATGTTCGTGTGACATCCATTCTTCAATAACTCGAGGACTCCATGAAAATGAATTTGGTTTAGCATACAAGAAGGTTGATCAGGGCTTAATCCTTTCGAAACCGTGAAACGACATTCGGTGAGACCACCCCTCCCTACTAATCCACTATTACTCTGAACTTGGTAATGGGCTGGGAATTTTTAAGAGTCGTTCCTATTTATGGGATTCATAGTAACTCTGAGTTACTAGTGCTCATTCAAAAAAAAAAAAAAAAGTTTTTGCTTATAACATTACTAGGTGAAAGATGTAAGTCAAATGCATTTTACAGTTCTTTGTGCATATTAATCAATATTATTGTTAAGAAATAATATTCTCATGTGCACGAATGATGTTTACATTACGTTCGTATGCGTAAATAGTAGTGGAGGTGAGCACCAGACTGTAAATTAAAGATAAAGGGTTTGGAATACTCGTTCATCAACCAAATGTCTCGTCATTAGAGCCACGATCAGGTGATGAGACGATATTTCACCTGGCACCCTCTCTACATTTATGCCACACCAGTGGAAGGACTTTGAACAATTACACTATTTATGAGTCTTCTTTTGTCGAAGATAGTATGGCTTTTCTGGTCGAGCTGTTGCTTTTATGATCAGCTCTCTTAAGTGTTCATCCACTTGATTCCTCTCTCTGTTTTGGTTATCAGCAATGATTTGAAATCCCTTCTAAGTCTTTGGATTGTAAAGAAGCAAATCAACCACCTGTTTTGAAAGTTGTGTGACTTTCCTGTAGCAATTTTTAAGAATCTTTTAACTAATAAATAGCACGCTTAATTTTTTCTTGTATTATCTGTTTCTGCCAGAAATCTTTAATTAATTAAATTTAATATAATAATCTTTAATAAATTAAATAAATAATCTTTAATATATTAAAATTCATCTTTAAATCTTAAATCCCTCTGTTGTGATTATATTCACTCGATTTATACGTTAGACCTTTTTAAAGAACATTTAGAACACTATCTTTGCAAAATGGTAGTTTAACAAATGGTGGTTTGATTCTTTATCAATTCCTTTAAATTTCAAATCAAGAAAAAATTCAAATGTTATTCCGATACAACGCTTTGTTCTATTACTTCATTTACAGCCATGGTTGTCCCAAATGCATCTTCAGGCATATTTTTTGTACCTCATCCCATTAGTCAAAATAGTTAAATGCACATCATAAAGCTCCTACAATATGTTATTTTAAAATAATATTAAAACATTACCTAGTTACTTTGAATAAATTAAAATAATGTATTTTTAAATGCTGTAGGTTATATGTCCAACAGACGAGAAGCTATCTATGCTATGTTGGCCGCAGCTAGTGTAGGAGCCATATTTGGGGGACCTTTGCCTTTCTATGGTGCTAAGGTAATGAAGAGTAAGACTATATATATACAAATAGTTCTTAAACCTTCAGTGAACTCGTTTCATTTACTAAAAATCACTTCCATGACAGGCTGTGGCGACAATCATGGGCATCATGAGACCCAAGTTCCTTATAACAGTGGACAGGTTTCAGTTCAACAAAGATGAAATAAATCTTCTCGAAAGACTTCCGGAAATAGTTAGAGGTAGGTGAAAAATTATATTTCACTGCTGCTTAATAGTTCGAATTTATCTAGAGTAACAGCTGAAAGAGTGCTCCATGGATGCACAGTAATTCAAGGCATTTCGTCTTATACAAACAAAAGGTATGATATTTTCATGCATTACCGTGAAAGAATGTTTTAATTATGCAAATGGTTAGCACATGTTCTTATCTTAATTTTAAATGTGTTTAGAAATGTCATTATTATAATTTGGAGTGTTCACACAGATTTCTCGCAGATCAGATAAAAAGTGAGAAAAGTTCAATAAAAAGCTAAATATTTCGAAACTGTAAAATAGTTTTTAAAGAATGTTTGAAATTTATTTTTCTTAAATCGTATTACCAGTGTTATAATCCAGAATTTGCTACTGTGCCATTTAAATCAATGAAAAGTGTATATTCGATTTTATCATATATTTCGCTTTAATACACAACAAAATAATTTTAAGAACTAAAGCAAAAAAAAAAAAAAAAAAAATCAATTATACATATAAAAATTGCATGCGCGACAGCTTTTACATTTTTTTCAGTCTTTAGCTTTCTAATCTGATAGCGTATGATTGAATAAATAAATCATTTGCAAGGGGAAATCGTCTTCTAAAGTGCAATTTAACTAGCATTAAAAGAAGCCATTTTAAAATGCGATTTGCCTTGAACTATAGCTAATATTTTTGCAAAGTATGCAGAATTTCATATAGACAACTGGCGCACTCCGATGGATCTGTGGTTGAACCTCTCCGCGATTTGTTGCGACATTTGTTGCGTAGCACTGCTAATGGATGTCAGCAGAATTACTTGGTAGTTTGTAATACTTACGATTTGATTTGTAAACATTTGTTGTTTATGCACTGCTAATGGATGTGAGCAGAATTACTTCGTAGTTTGTAATACTTACGATTCGATTTCTAGAATTCTGTTTTTGTTGCATCAAGTAATCAAATTGGTGCTCATCATCTCATTCACAGAATTCATTCTACAATTCATGTAAAATAGAAAGGCTTGATTATCCTGCTCCTTCTTCTTCCTCACTTACGTAACCTAAAGTCTTTTCCCTGAGAAAAGCCCAGATAAAAACCGATTGGCAGGTACCTTTGACTCACCACTTCTACAAGCGTAGAAAGCCGGGACTTTCTCTGGCTCATTCTTGTGACAGGAAATCCAGCACTTGCCTTTCACGTCTCGCCTCTGGCCACCTGAAATGCCTCACTATTGTAGCGGGGAACAAGACCTTCCCCTCTGTCCTAAATGTCATGGACACCAAGCTTCTCCTGAGCATATCCTGAATTGTATGAATATACACTACTGGCCATTAAAATTGCTACACCAAGAAGGCGACATGCTACAGACGTGAAATTTATACAAAAGGAAGAAGGTGCTGTAATATGCAAATGATTAGCTTTTCAGCGCATTCAGACAAAGCAGGCGCCAGTAGCGACACATATATTGTGTTTAAATAAAGAAATTGTTCAGCCGTTTCCTCATACACAAATTGCATTTGAACGTTGTTGCCTGGTGAAAAGTTAATTGTGATGCCTCGTGTAAGAAGGAGAAATGCGTACCAGCACGTTTCTGACTTTGATAAAGATCAAATTGTAGCGTACCGGGATTGCGGTTTATGTTATCGCAGTATTGCTGCTCGTGTCGGTCGATATCCAATGACTGTTAGCAGAATATGGAATCGATGGGTTCAGGACGGTAATATGGAACGCCATGCGGGATCTCAACGGCCACCTATCACTAGCAGCCGAGAAGACAGACATATTATCCGCATGGCCGTAATGGATCTTCCCTTGACGCTGCGTCATAGACAAGAGCGTTTTCAATGGAGTTATCAACGACGAACCTGGGCAAACGAATGTCGAGACGTCATCTTTTCAAATGAATCCAGGTTCTGTGTATAGCATCATGATGGTCGCATCCGTGTTTGGCGGCATCGTGGTGAACGCACACTGGCAGTGTGCATTCGTCATCGTCATACTGGCCCATCACCTGCCGTGATGGTATGGGGTGCCATTGGATACACGTCTCGGTCACCTCTTGTTCGCATTGACGGTGCTTTGAACAATGCACGTTACATTTCTGGTGTGTTACGACCCGTGGCTCTACCCTTTATTCGAGCCCTGCGAAACCCTACGTTTCAGCAGGATAATGCCCGACCGCATGTGCCGGTATTGTACGGACTTTCCTTGATTCGGAACATGTTCGGCTGTTGCCCTGGCCAGCACGTTCTCCAGATCTTTCACCAATAGAAAACGTCTGGTCAATGGTTGCCGAGCGACTGGCTCGTCACCAAACGCCAGTCACTACGGTTGATGAACTGTGGCATCGTGTTGAAGCTGCATGGGCATCTGTACCTGTACATGCAATTCAATCTCTGTTTGACTCAATGCCCAGGCGTATAGCTGCTGTTATTACTGACAGAGGTGGTTGTTCTGGGTACTGATTTCCCAGGATCTATCCAGCCAATTTTTTTGAAAATTTAATCACTTGTTACATATATATATATATATATATATATATATATATTTCTAGTATAATATATATTTCCAATAAATATCATTTTGTTATCTGCATTTCTTCCTGGTGTAGCAATTTTAATGGCCAGTAGTGTACTATGGGACGAAATCTACACTTCTCCCCTCCTTGTCATCGATTTCCTCTCAGTCAACGGATTCCTAGATTTGGTGTGACTCCGTCAGACCCTTGGAGATAGGCAACAACAATTCATGTAACTATTCTACAATGAGACAATATGTAACCACACAATATTTAATAGTTCTTGTCAAATATAATTTGTACATTATAAGAATAAGGAACTGTCAGGTTCCTCTTATTTTCCTTGTGTTCTAAAAGTTGGTTCTATTCACATAAAGAAGTGCCCAAACAGGGAGTTTCTAAATACTGCTGTATTCTTAACAGTCGATGTCTTTGCTGCAATGTTTTAGGTCATGTGGCAGTAATAAGCAGACTCTTCTAGTATGACTCAAGCAAACATTTGAGTAAGAATAAAAGTACCAGAAAATAATAACAGACCGAAAATTTACAGAGGTTTTCTTTTTTTATGTTAGTTTTTCTAAATGATAGGGGTTACCTGTTAGATAAATGGATCGACAAACATCATCCTGCGTGCAGTGGCGTAGTGAGCATTATTGGCGCCTGGGTACGATACCTTTTTTGGCGCCCCCTTGAAAAGTAAGTAATACTACAATATAAATATGGGCATAAAATGTATTAAGTAATAAAAGAAATATAATAATATAACGATATATACACTATAATAATTTGAGTATAATTGTAATAAGAATACACACAATATAAATAATAACCGAATGTTGTACATACTATAAAATAATCAAAAATATATTAATTTGAAGTATCAAGCTCTGCTTTAAATTTAAACAAAATTCAATTCTAATTAAAAAAAAATACTTATATTGAATTCGGAAAAGTGTCATTAGAACAATTGGACTTATGTAGTTTAGAACTAATTTTAAAAAATACTTAATTGATTTTAAATACTAATAAAATTAATATAAAAAATATTAAAAAAAATTTAAACGTAAAATAATTCGTTACGTATCATAGATATAAGCAGATATTATTATTCGCAATCTAATATACTACACTATTCACATTTTTCTTGCCTTTTCTGAAGTCAATTGACCAATTACTTAATCAAAGTTGATCATTTCAAATTTTTCTTTTTTTATACTTAAAATTGTTAAATCACTTAGACGGTTTTGACTCATGGTGGATCATAAATAAGCCAAAATTAATTTTATTTTGTTAAATGAACGTTCACAGCTTGCAATGGATGCAGAAATAGTAAAAAGTATTTGAATGGTAACCTCTTCTTCTCTCGATCTTCACCGTTTGAGATAAAGCATGCTGGAAGTTCTAATAGAGTTTTTGGTTTAATTTCTGCTGCTGAGTAACATCTTTCAGTCCCACATTTCTCTATAGACTTCTGTTCCATGAAAATCTGTACGACGAAATTCACCCAAACTTTTACATTTGTTAAGCATGGTGACTTAGTGCTCCCAAGGTCCAGGTCCAAGATACGATTCTCAGGCTGGGTCAACACACTTTCAGTCGATCGATTAACTGAGTACCAATCATGCTTGGGAATTAAACACCGGGAATTTAGCTTTAGGCTGACCACCTAACCGGGACATATGATTCGCAACCCAGGGCTTTCGGTTAGGAAATCAAATATGGGCACTTTAGGCCTTGTGATCCAGATATTACAGTTTTGAAGTAGGGATATTTATTTATTTATCAATTAATTTTTAACTTTTAAGAAAATTCATTTTATTGATTTAACATTTCCATAACAACGTCTTACAAAATTTTTAATTTTTTTTTTTTTTTTTTTTTTTTTTTTTTGCTAGTTTGTTAACTAATTGAAAAAAACATTTTTACTCCGTATTAATTTTGCATTAACTTATTTATGAAATATTCTATAAATTGTTGATCATTTGGTGTTCAACGTATGCTATAACTTATCTTATTTTCGAAAATTCTATAATATTACTAACTTAACAAACTTTAGCTATTTAATTCAAAATAAAAATTGGGTAAAACTTTACACTCCTAATTTAGGATCTACTCACCTGATTTTTCACAATGATATCTTTTTAAACATTTCGTTTACCACAGATTAAAATTTTATTTTGTTTTTTTTTTATTTCAGAAAAATTCCTTTGAAAAACAATTTTAATTTTATTGGAAATTTCACATTTAAAATAGCTTTTTAAATTATATCATTAAGGCCATTAAGGTAAACCAAAATCATTTTTATTGTAAAAAAATTTAAATCACAAAGCGTAATATTAATAGTTTATAATATTTCATTTTTATACAATAAAGCCAATTTTTCTGATTACAAAATTAGAAGATCTTAGTTAATAAGTCTTAATATAATTTCTGTTCAGATAACTAAATTATATGCCATAGCATTATCAATGCAAATATCTGATGAGCACACAATGGAACGTTAATACAGACAACAAAAATATTTTGTATATTTCCTAAAATAAAAATCAAAACACACGTAAATTAAAGTAAAATTAAGTATATCTAATATAATCCGAAATTTTCAGTCAAACAAAATATATTATATTATTAAAAATATTTTTTTTCTCCAAACTGATGCGCTGTATATTGTTCTTTCAAGTTTTTCATTGATTCAAAATATTATCAAGAATTAAAAGAGATGAGACAAAATATATTTTAATTGTTATGTCGTATAATTTCATATACAGAAATTTTTTCTCTATTAATTATTATAGTAGTGAAAATTTTTTTTCTTCGTATTTTAAAGGCATTTTTTAAAACTGTTTTTTTTTTTTAAGATTTTAAAATATATTTTATTATTAAAATAAGGACAAATTTTTATTAAAATTAAAATGTATTTTTATTAAGAATCATTTTGGAAGTGCTGTTCATGCAATGGCATGAAGTTTTTTTCTTTCAATAAATTTAAATCATTTAAAGACTGTCTTATTTTTAAAATTTTACAATATAGAATGAGAAACGTACGATTTCTTTATAAATTTCTTGAACGAATTTTTCAAGTTAAAAAAATTTGTTTTTTATATAAATTGAACTAATTAATTAAGAAATATATTCTGTATGTTTAAGGAGTGCTGTAGAGACAGCTAAAACCTGCACTAGGTTGTTACGCTATTAAAGAAGAAGATTCTGTGTGTTTAAACATACAGAAAAGAAAACATTTAAAGAGGAAAAAAGCATTCATAGATTTTTAATTTCAACCATTTGGAAAAAGAATTTTTCAGTGTAAGGTGCTAATGTAAATCCAACAAAATTACGAGTCATATAAAAATTATTTCCCCAAACAAAAACATTTAAAGCTTATATAAATTATTTTTAAATGAATAGTTTTAACAAATAAGTAATTTAATATTTAATTTTCGAAACTCTGCAAAAATATGCTAGTACCAGTTTTATGCCAGCAAAAATATGAAATAAATATCCATATTAAAAGAATACATAGTAGACAGAAAATATAACTTACGGCAATAATATTTTAAATGTCAAAAATCCAGATTTTCAAAAGTTTACATTTTTGTTTCCGATGAAGCGATATCTTGGAAGAAACTAAATAATAACCGTGTGAACAATAAAAAGGAAGATAAGTTTATGTGTTTTCTTAGAATTTGGAGGTAATTAGCTCTCGATCCCCTCCATTCCAGGAAGGTAATTCCCTAGGGGGCATACTGTAGTGCTATTTTATGAAAAATTTCCCCCCTTTTATTGAAGGTCAGTCTGGTGCCGGACACAATATTTTTGACAAAGGAAACCGCTACTATGAAACACGTATCAGCAGGAATTTTCTCACGAGTGTAACGCGACACTAGACTGAATGGCTATAGCAGTAAAAGCATGAGATAAAAAATATGCAAGGGTTTTATTTTCTATTTCGGGACAAAATGAATAGTACTATTTCAATAATTCTCAATAACTACTGAAACTGATCTTTCTATATCGCTTCTTGATAACTTAAGTAAAATCTGACTTTTCCGTTATTATAAGTACATTAAAATTTTTACACAAGTTTTCATTATTAACATTTTAATTATATGAAATTTTCTTTTTTGCGCATAATAATTTATTACGTTATTATAATCAAAATGAGATTCAATTTTCACATTTTTATCATAAAAAGATATCAAAAATATTACTGAAGTGCTGCTTGTTAAATAAAATGATTTAATCTGTTATGAGAAATTAAAAATAGCACGTCAAATAATATTTCAAAGCACAGAAATTTCGCCAAAAAACTTTTATGTTTTGAATTTTTGAATAATTATAACATCCAGAAGGGTCCAAAAAATAATATTCAATGATTTTTTTTTTTTTTAAATTTTTATTAAGTGCAACAAACTTATTTGTTTTGCTAATATTATTGTCATGACTTTTTTTAGTATATGACTTGACTTTGATAACCTGTATGACACTTTAGTCATAAAGGGCACTGTGAATCTTGGCGTATTCACAAAATTCAATACGTGTCTCTCATGAGCTTACTCTTCTGTAATCTCCCTAAGTTTATCGATCCAAAAATTACCATATAACCATTAACACAAATAATTTGGTAAATGTTTTTATACTAAAATGAAAACCATTCATATGCATTAAAATGGAACTGACCAATACAATATTCCAAAAATTTTATATGGAAAAAAAAAAAAAATCAAGGTATTTTCGTTATTTACACATTTACAAGATTTTTAGTACAAAACAATAGTATCACAAACTCTGAGCAAAGTATGAAACTTAAAAAGGAAAGGATTAAAGGAATGAAAATCGATAATCTAACTAGTGAAGAAATGAAAATCGATAATCTTTGTAGTTAAGAAATGAAAATCGAAGCATGGTTAAAAGAACAAACTTTTTAAAAGGAACTAAACCATGCATTATTATTAATAAAAAATATAAGAGTAAGAGTTTCGTTTTTATGGAAGCTCCTGCAGCTCTTTTCCTCATTTTTTCCTCATTCCTCATTTTCCTGATTCCTCCCAGAATTTTTTTTTTCTTTTATTTTTCCCTGGACATGACACAATGATATAAATTGCAAAATTTATTTCTCCGAATAAAATTGATATTATAATAAAACTTAGATTGAAATTTTCTGAAAAATTTTGTTTAGCTTTGAAATGATTTAGCGCCCCTCTGTAAGCTGCGGCCGGGGCATGATAGCCCCCCCCCCCGTCTCTACGCCACTGCCTGTGTGCAGTTTTAGTTTCTTTCAAAGGAAAGTAATGTTGTTGTTGAAATGTATATATTAAGAAATATATTTAAAGTTTTGAATATATATGATCCAAAAACTAAATTGGCTGATCATACTACTGAGATACTTTCCCTAAGTAGACATGAGCACAAAGGAAAAACTAAAAAATATTAAATTGAATAGCATCTTTGTTTATAATAATCTGTATATTTAAAAAAAGAGCAAAAAATTACCTAAGAAAGAGGAACGAGTAGTTAGCATAATTTGTAATCTGCAAAATCTCACTGAATGACAGAAAATCAAAATCATAAATTTTTTTTAAAAGTTACGTAAATTTTTAAAAATGCCCTGAATCTCTTATTCCGGAAATGAGTCTGATGATTCGCATTCCTGCTACAACTTCAAAATATTTTAATCAATGTGCTGTGAATAAAAAATAATTTTGATTTTTCTTGCCATGCTTTCATATTATTTCAACATCATAAGTCTTTATAATGCCGTAAGGACGATAAAATAACATTTTCATAAGCATTGAAATAGTTCACAACTTCTTTATGCTATTAGACTCTAGCTAATGCAGATTTGTGTGTTTTACTTCATAACGTCCAAGAATTATAACACTGTTAATAATCAGGAGACAACTTTCTTCGAAAGCATCTGAATAATTCCTTATGTCGAACAATGGGCATAAAACTTTTAGCATACTTTTGAATTGTTTGGTGATTGAAAAATGTTTTCACTTTAATTAAACGCACAAGAATCCCTGTTAAAATACTTAGTTAAAGCAAAGTATTCTAAATTACCCAAGATAAGATTGCCAAAACAGAATGTCATTGAATGACTTTAATAATTTCAGTATTTTTACGTGATAAAAAATCAGATTGCGCCAGAAAAAAGATAAATTCCGTCAAACTACCCACCCACCACATTTTAAAATTCGTCAAAAGGATTATACAGCACCTGTATGCTCGTTATTTCCAATTAAAAAAAAACAAAATTAAGTGGGCATATGTTATTTTATCCTCTATAAAAGAGAAAGCCATCTTAAAAAATGGACTACTCATCATATGGAAGAAATTTTTTTTTTTTGAGAAGTTTGTTTATGCACCATATTTTTAAATTTTTTTTTATTATTATAATTTCAACTCTCTTTTCTTTTATTAAACATTGTGTTTTCAATGAACAAAGTTTCTTATAATAGGAACCCTAACAGAAGCCAAATTTACGGTATTCATTTGTGATTTATTTGAAAATAAAAATATTTTGGTTCACATAATCACACATTTACAAGGCATACAATTCTAAAAAAATGGCAACTTCAACTTGATTTTTTCTCCGAGGATTCAAATTCCCGTTTATTGAGGGGATATAACATTTTCTTTTTTAAGTTTTAAGAAAATTAATATTAATGTCATCCCCGTTTAAAATTTATAAATCAATATTTACAATTTTTACCGTTTATTAAAATGCCACATTAAATAAGTAAAATATTCATTTTTCTGCTGTCTATACAATTTTTGGTCTCTCTCTCTCTCTCATTAAGCGTACACTGATAGCATAATAATACACACTATATCCTGCAAAATCGCAAATTTTACAAATATTCAGTATAAACAAAAACACTCAATAAAAATATCTTACTTTGAAGACACACATTTAAAGTATTAAGAATTATACAATCAGTTTATTAAGTTATAATTTATATTATTTTATTTTTCATTACATTGAAAATATTTACTATAATATCTTTTCTCTCGTTATTTCTTTAGGTAATAAAATTGCTTCTAAATGTATAATTGGTTTTAAAACGGTTACAATCATGTGCCTTAAGGAATCTTTTTATTTTGTAGTCATAGTGCAACTTTGGATAATTTTACCGAAATACGATATGATTCATACATAATTTAATAAAATATTGTGGTGTAATATTACTTATAACATCCTCCAGAATGAAATCTGGTTTTAGTACTAAAATAATGAATAAAAATTAAACTCGTAAATAAAAAACTGTATTTATACTGTCATTAGATATAAGTTTTCAATACCTCCTTTTAAAAATGAACTTATCTGGTATTTGATGGACACATTTTCTAATCAGATGATTTTCTTCCCTAAAACATCTAAAGCAATTTGATCATTTTTCAGTCAAGTTTGGCAGGGGATTTCACTCTGATTTCCGAAGTGTCTATGCGGCTAAAATCTCTTAACTGCATTCCTTATTTACAAACGCTTTTTGCTTAAAAGCAATCAGGAACTCCAACGGTAAAGTTGTTTTTTCTATTATGTAATAACTTTTTGTGTCCTTTGTCATGGAATTTCTGATTTTCTAGCTTAATTTTCGTGTCATAATAATAAATGCTATTGTTCAAGTGGTTCGATGTAAAATCCTCCCAAATTTCCTTTAAATGATTTTTTATGTTCCTATTTTTTAAAATGTTGCACTGGCAAAATAAGTTGGGAGAATATCGTGAACTAGGATCCAGTTGGACATCGTTGACCCATGAAGGAAGGAGAGAAGTTGGCATTTCAATTGAAGCACAAAAAATGGATGACAGAAAACCAGCAATTATAGAATTCAATAAAAGTAGCCACAACTGTAGGCAGATAAAAACTCACAATTTCATAATTTAAATGTCCATTTAACTTAAGATTTTGAGGCTTATAATTAATTATTGTAATAAATTAAGTTTATTTGATAAAGAATAACTAATTCTTTATAGTAAAATTATCATCAGAAGGAATTATGAGTAAGGATTTCGCATTTATTCCTGATTAAATTCTTTGCTAAAATGATATATTTAAATAAATAAATTTAATCACACACATCGGGATATTTCAAATTATCATTTGGTTTCACACAATTTATTTAGGCTTCTTTATAAAAATCCTCTTTGATATCACACGTTAATAATGAAATGCTTCAATATGTAAATCATTGATGAAACAGAAAATTAAGAAACAATTAAAGCAGCAAAAACTGAATTTTTTGAATAAAAGTTTTAACACAAAAACATAAAGAAAACAACACAAAGCGATGTTTTTGAAATAAACACCTCTTGGTGAATTCTTTTTAAAATACGAATGCCCCCAAGAATTTCTAAGTGGTTCTTAAAATATTTTAAACCATGAGTATATAAATTTTGAATATAATAAAAATATATGTGTATATAGTGGGATATTTTAGAAAGAAATTTCAAGTGTATAAAATTTTCAGATATTTAAATGCTTGAGTGTAGGGACTTACTAGCGCGTTACTTTTATGTTTCCCATTGATATAAAAAGTATCAATTTTAAATTTCAAATATATATTTTAAACCCAAATGTTTTGAGAAAAAATCTTATAGTTTCAAAAATGTATTTGTTAAAGTATTACATTTTATTGCAGCCAATGAAACAATTGAAAAGGTCATAATCGTTCCTACGAGGGAAGATTCCAAGTTAAAAGATATCAGTGAGATTAACAACAGGTGAGCGCGCGGTCCTCCCGTTTTCTCTGCAATCGTTGAGTATAAATCTCTAAAGTACATTCATTACAGCTGTCTCCTGGAAGAGTTCCTTGAAAGTGGTCTGAATGCCAATGGTGAAGTTCCCGAACTTTCGTTCGAGCAATTCCCTTTCGACCAACCCCTCTTCATCAACTTCACGTCCGGCACCACCGGTCTACCGAAAGGTCTCGTTCACTCCGCTGGCGTAAGTTTCATTTGAATCTCAAGCCACAAGCTCCCGCTTCAAAAAGCAACTTAACTCATCGTTAAGGCGTAAAATCTTTTACTGACTGACACTCGCCAAAATTACCTTTTAAAGAAATAATGAACTAATTTAACATTTAGTATTATTTGAATTGCGAGTATTCATTGACACTCATATAATTCTAATGAGAAAATGGAATGAAATTTATTCCTACCTACCATGAAAATGAAATTTTAGTTTCGGTTAAAAAAAAATATATATTTTACAAACTAATCAAATGTTGCATCTTGCAAACTTAATTTACTTAAAAGCAACTTTAAATTTAACTTCCTGAGTTAAGATAAAATACACAAGATGGAGTTATTACGTATAGAATACATTATGCAGTTTATATATAATCATAAATTGTGTATTATTTTCTTGCTTGAGGGAGGAAATGAAGACATTTCTTAAACAAACATTATCTTAAGAATTGCAATTTTTTTTATTAATAAAAACTGGGCGTTGTAGAACATGTATGGAATTTCAAAACTAATTTTTTTAAAGTTCATATTTTACTTATACTCATATAATATTCTGAACATTTTAGCTGATTTATAAATATGCAGTTATTAGAGCACACAGGTTCAATCTCAGACATTCAGGTACACTTAATCTTATATCTGCTGAGAAGGTGTATTGCATCGGAAATCATTTAAGAATCTTGCAGTAATCAAAATAAAAAGATCACATGGCTCCATTTTTTTTAAAATCAGCTTTATGTTTTCTTGAATCAATTATTTAATTTATTAATTATTTACAAAGATTTTTTTTTTTTTTTTTTTTTTTTTTTTTTTTTGAAAATGGGTGTTAAAAGTAACATACTATTTTCTGGATTAGATTATCAAAGAAATAATTATTGAAATTTTAAGGAAAATCCAATGTGTATTAATACTATAATTTTTTACAGACGTTTCTGCCTCTGTTCAGAGATTTTGGCCTGCACTGCAACTTGGGTAGAGGGAACGTGACGCTGGCTATGCAACCGGTAAGCACAAATTATTTTCTGAGAGTTGTGATAAATGCTTCATTGAAAATTGCTAACAATTCCTTGATTTCCTTTAAAGGTTGGCTGGAATCTTTGGAATTTGTACGTTGGAAACTTAGCTCTTGGCACAACTCTGCTTCTCTATGACGGTTTGCCATGCTTCTTGTCCAAACACGCTTTTTGGGACATCATGGACCACTACAAAGTGACGTTCGCCTTTCTGGTCACCAGCATCATCGACACGTTCGAGAAAGAGGACATCGTGCCAAGTAAGACAACTAATAAACACCCTCAGAGTTAAACCGATTCATTCATCGTAATAAACTATTCGGAAAATGAAAATTTTTTCATCAAATTCTGTGGTCGGCTGCACTAACTATATCTACCTTAGAACTTTCTGAATTTGGCTCTGAAGTCCAATGCTAAGGAATGGAAGCTTTGCGAACGAGGTTTTCATTCCGTCACATTTTTTTAGAAACACCTTTGACGTCTAATAGAAACACAGTTTATTACATGAGATTTCGGGTGGTTCTGGTTCAATATTTTAATTTAATCACGAGTGTCTTCTTTAATAGAAAAAATAATTTTGCAATTAGAGCTTTCAAATTCATAGGAATAAAACAAAGAATTTTCTGATCAATGATTGAAAATAAACTGCTCTTGCAAAAAAAGTGAAAATTATGTTTTCAGAAATGTCAATTCTGATTACATATTTTTTATTTTTATTAACATTTGTCTTATATTTCCTTTTAAATAAATTTTTGAAAATTATATCAGGCATAATATTTTATTTCTACGTTTTATAAATACCATTCTTTCAATGATTTGGTTATTCTTTTCAAAACGAAACATATAACAGGCACTGAATTCTAATAACGGCAATTGCAAAAATTAACCATGTCCCCATAGTTGCTCGATTTTTATTTGATTATCTTTATATCCATTTGAGAAATTGTATTTAATTCATGCAGTTTAACTATGAACAGCTGGATTCATCGGCATTTAAAATTAGTTTTTTTATTGTCAATGCTGCAGTGTAGGTTAGTTATAACCTTTAGAATTAAATTTAAACCATTTTTTAAACAATATTCTCTTTTTGGAGAAGCTTCTTTTCAGGATTTCCTCTCTTCTGATACGAAAATGACATGATTTTTATGAAGATTTCTCTGCGAAATGCATGCAGTTAAAATACATACAAAATGCTTGCAGCTTTTTAGGCCTGTGATGCGTTAAGTTCGCAAATGCGCTGCTTGTAACTGATTCATGTGGAAATAGTCATAAAAACACACAAAAATGTTTTATATTTTAACAATGAGTAAAGTACGAGATTGAAAGTCAATCATATTAAAATATTTATCATAAGCCATACCATTTTAATTAACAATTATATCATTTCTAAAAAATCAATGTTTTTTTCCCCTTTTCTTTGCTAATTTCAAGCAAGTTTTTTCAGTTAAAAATGGCAGTACTTATTATTTTGTGAAAAGTGGAAGAAACTCTATAACTTGAATGACATCAGAAAATGAAGAATCATGTTTTCAATCGAAAGGATAACTTTGTGATTGATGTTTTATTAAAAAGCTCTCTAAAATACAGATTATCATATAAATACGTATATTGTCTAATAATAACCTTCTTTTAAAACATTAACTTTATTTCTTTTTATATAAATCCGGTCACATTGATGTGACCAGTCACAGAAGGCAAGTGAGTGCATTTAATAAGAGACCTTCGATAAACACTGCAATCGTTGGCGAACGGGATGACAGAGGTGAACAGTGGCTACGGAGATGAACAAAGGGGCTACAAACCGCACCACCCAAACCACTGGTCCTTGAACGTTGCTCCGAAGCTGACACATGATTCATATACCTGTGCCGTTCATTGGTGACGAGGCCTGAAATTCGCACTGCAACTGCACGTCCAATGCATGGCGACAGGAAGTATTTCCCGATTATTCACGTTTTGTGCTCCATCGATGTTGACGTATGTGAAGTAAAAGCCCTGCAACCGTTGACTATGATCTGGGGAATGTTTTCCTGGCATTCACTGGATTCCTTCATCATTGTGGACGATACGATGCACCAATACAGGTTCGCATCTGTTCTTGAGAACCATGTCCATCAATGTATGTGCATCGTTTTCCCTCAGGTCACTCTGGAGCATTTATCAGCAGGACATTGCGAGTGGTCATACAAATGGCAGTGTACGTGTGTGGTTTGAAGAGGATGAAATTTATAGTTCTCATCTGGTCAACAAACTTACATGACTTAAACTCAATCGAGAATCTATAGGATCATCTAGATCGGGTTGTTCGTGGCATCCATCTCCACCGGCGTACTTTAGCGTAGCTGGAGTTGGTATACTCCACATCCGAGTGAACACCTTCAACTGACTTTCTTCCTGAACTCTAGCAACAGTCCGCTCTGCGGTGGCTTTTGATAGGTGGTCCCATTAATGTGACTCAACTGTGTAAGTGACTGGCGAATTGAATTAGATGATAAAATGCGTAATCGTTCAGCTGAAAACGACTAATTTATAAAAAAGGAAGCATTGTGAACGAAAGGAAATCTTGTGTTTGCAAATAGATATATAAATAAAAAACATCAAATTTATATTTCAAAAAGAAATATAAATTTGGTATTTTTTATTTATTATTAAGTGAATTTTGCAACAATTCATAAAAGTAGAATTGTTGTAAAATTCACTTATTAATATTTAATAAATGAAAAATTTTAAATTTTTTAATAATAAAATATTAATTGATAAGTTAATTTCAAATGTAGAGTTTTTTTAAGTTAAATAAATAATTCAAATTTAGGTATCTTAAATTTTAAAAAATTCTACACTCATGGAGCCTGCGGTTGGCTTTTGTTTTGTGTCATGGGAGTGATAATTTGTTTTGACAAAGGAGAATAAGTATTATTTTTTTGCTCTGAAAAACAATTACCGAATCTGAAGAAAAGTTGAAAAAAATATTGGTCCATATAGTTCACAATGGCTATTTTGATGAATCTTACTTGTTTTATGTAAGATGTCTCAGAGATTTATAAACACATAGTTAACATTAGCAAAAGCGTGAGCAAATAATAAGAAATGAAATGTTGGTGCGTTCAAGTACATTAATGCCAAAAAAACTATGCGAAACATTTAGATATAATCATAAGAGAATTTGTAAATGAAATCATAGTTCTTGATGTCCTTCTATCAGGATTAACACCACAAAGGAATGGGGTACGTTATGTATCTGTGGCCTTCGTAATTTAGATGCTGGTACCAACTGTCTCTGTCTGACAACCCATAGGTATTTATTCATCCATAGGAATATTATATTACGATCACCACATATTTAACGCACTCCATTCGCGAGCACAACGCATCTTCAAGTTGGTCGGGATTATTATATTTCATTGCATATTGGAAACTCCTGGTTTTGATTTCTACTCGTCAAAATAAATCAGGTTTTGTTTTTAAATCCAATTTTGTTCAAATTAGTGAAGTTCCGATAACGCATAGATTATTTCAGATGACACAAAAATGTGAGGAATATTTTCTTCGAAAAATTATAATTATTGCTCTGTGTGAAAATACACAAATGGTTCACTTTTGTAACTGTACAACAATTCGTTTTAGATTTTTTAAGAATTAGTGGTGGCATCATGGATCTGATCTAACTTTGCGGACCAATTGGAGGTTTGAAACAACAACAACTGTACAACAAAATCAGTGCTGAAATCTGTATTTTATCTTATGTGCTCACAACTCGCCATCAAAAAAGCTGTATCGCTGGAGGTATTCGCGTGAACAGTTTTTTCCATGAACTTGCAGAAAGAAATAATAATAAAGTGAATAATATATAATAAAGAATGACGACACACAAAAATGCTCGTGATGAAATGTCGCTGTTTTAAAGTGCACCTCTTTAAAGAAGTTATTTTCAGGAAGAAAGGAAGTTAACGACATGAATCAAAAATATTAAAAACAAAACCATTCATTGAAAGGCGCATAAAACCTTAATGGATCTGTTCAATGTATGTATTTTATAAACACGTGATTTCAGTGCAGCGGAACTCTGTTTTCAGGACAGGAATGCAAGCTTGAGCACCTGAAGATGATTGCTGTGGGCGCCAGTCCCGTCAAACTCCAAAATGTAGACTTCTTGCTGCACAAAGTAAAACGTGACTTGTTCGTTGGCTGTTTGTACGGTAAGCCTTTTCGTGACAATCTTCATTAAATGAAAAAAATTTTCGTGTTTTTTTAATATTAAAAAACATTTCAGTTTAAATTTCATAATATTTCATTAAATTGTAATCTAAATAAAATAAAAAAAAATTCCTTACTATTATTAATTTCATAGTTTTCATTTTTATATTTTCGTTTTTTCACATATTGTTGAGAATTTCCATTATTTAATAAGCAAATAATTTTTTAAAAATTTTAAATAAATTATTTCATTGATGTAAGTTTTCAGTTTCAAAAATAAATAATGTCAAATGGAAAACTGTATTATTGTTTAGTACTTTTACATATTATCCCCACTAACATTTCCTCGAAAAAATATGCCAAATATTGTGATTTAGAGCCAAATGTTACAGACTCCTATATGATATATTTTTATTTTTAATTTCGGTTTTATACTTTTTACTCTTTTAATGTTTACAAGTTTTAAATTTATAATATGAATTAAAGATAAAGTTTTGATCTATATATTTCTCTTAGTGAAGATATACATTAACACAATTCTTTTTTTCAATTAAATTTTGAAAAAAATTATAAAAATTTGAAACATTGGCGAAATATAATTTTTTGGAAAAAATGTTCGACGGGACAATATACTTAAATACTCAAAGTTCCAAATAAATAGTTAACATTAAAAATAATAAAAACTGACTAAAATATAGGTAAATGTTGGAAATTCTTGTTCTGAAAGCAATAGTATTATACTGAAAAACATTCTCATATTAAAGAAAAAGTTAAATTTTTCATGCAATAAAATATAGCAAATGTGCAATTATTCTTAAAACCATATTTCCAGGCGCAACTGAAGTCATTGGTGTGTTCTCGGGTTTCGACTACAACAGTCCGGCTTACAGCTCCGAGGTTCAGTGCTTTGGCCTGGGAGTCGACATCAAGATATTTGATGACGAAGGTTTGAATTTGTTTGTTTTTCATGTGTTACAAATCTTTTAATTTCGTGGGGCTCAAAGAAATCGCTTATTGCAGGAAACAGTGTTCTTGGCAAAGCAGGAGAATTGGTGCTCGCCACTCCAACGCCCTCTTTCCCCATCCGGGTCTGGAACGACGAAAATGGAGAGAAGATGAAAGAGACATACTTCTCCAAATATCCTGGTCTGCTTCATTCCCTAAATAATTATCTTTAGTGCTTCATGCAAATGCAAACATACATATTATTTCATATATTTTAGTAAAGATATTTGTCGATGTCTAAATTTCGGCCTATACAGTTGCAAAATTAACAAATGCCTATAGATTTATCCGAAGTGAATAATTACACTAAAATCCACACCAGCACTGTGCCCTTCTACCATAGAATTTGATCCAAAAATAAGCTATTTTTCGAAAGAAAAATGACACTAGTAAACATATGTTAATTTATCCAGGTGACTTTTTTTCCTTGCAAAATACTTTCTCCGTGTTTTTCACTTCTATTAAATTGCAAACATCATCCAAGGAACTGCTCATGGCCAACTGACTTGGGAGAGATGCGTGTCTCTCAGAGTTTGCCTCGTACTTATGGATGGTAGGAGCCTTGCATTTTGTTCCACTGTCGAGGCATCATCCAAAGATAGCATTCTTTAGATGATGCTTCCACAGTGATTCCAAAATTTCGTGGCAAAATAGGAAATTGCATACGAATGTTTTATTTTGGGATCTGAAAGTTTGTTGTGTTTTTCTTTACAGAAATTTCAAAAGAGGAACAAATATCTCAGAAGTAATTAATATGAGAAATAATAAAACTGAATAATGTTTTATTACATGAATGTCAATGAATTAATTTCGTGGAACAATTTGCTTCATACCATAAGCATTTCACAAATTCACTGTCTATAACAAACTCAGAAATGTTTGTAAGAATTTAATTTTAATGGGGAAATGTTAAGCATTTTGAAATATTATCTGTTTTCTCTTGTCTAAATTCTGAATGAGGATATGCTTTCTTTGCAGGAGTTTGGGCCCAAAGTGATGAAGCCTGGATCGATCCCATTACCAAGGGAATGGTCATTATAGGAAGAAGGTAAGTTTCTTCCGACAAATTGACACCACTGCCGTCTAAATAGAAATATTAGAAATGTGAATAAATTTAAACCTGGGACTTTTCGCTATATCGCGATGCACAGTCAACACGCTAATTACTAATTTGGTTAATTGTTGTCAGCAAAGAGACAGACGGCAATTCTGTTAATCTCAATAATAGATATCATCTTTTCAGACGCCTCTGCTTTGATTGCAACATTTTCAGGGTTGTGTTTGATATCGTTATTTGCAGCTTCTATGATGGGCAGCCATTGAGTACACGACACGAACATTTCTAGTTTGGAATAATTTGAATTCTGGTCTTGAAGGAGACTCGTTGTTCCTTGTCTTTGAAATAGATAAGCTCATCTTGATCTAATTTCCTGAGCTGCACAATCTCTCACTAGGGCATCCATGAAATGACGTAGCGTGTGAACAAACTGAGGCGGAGCTCTCCCCAAACGGAGTATTCTGCCTGTTTAATGTTTTTCATCCGCAACCAGGCGACAAGTGTATAAATCGCGCTGTTTGTATAAGAAAATGGAATTCAAATTTTCCATAGAAATTGAAGAATTTATTACTGATTATTTTAAACGCAAGTTAAATTTAATTGCTCACTATATTTTAGAACTCTATTTTTTGTTTTATAAAATTTATTTATTCGATTATATATTTTTCTTTGGGTAACAGGTGCTTGTGGGACCTACACGAGGACAATTATTTTAATAAAAATTTAAAAAAAAAGCAACTGTATAAGGATCGCAGTTGAATAATTAGTAATAATTTCGAAAAACAATTCTCTGGTAAAATTTCGCAAAATTTTTAAGAACTATTTTCTTTCTATTTAAATCTTCCCCATTAAAATTGCTTTTTAAAATTAAAAAAATATTTTTAGTTTTAAATAAAAATTAACTGAATAAAGCGCTTTTAATTTCAACTGCAATTAAAACACTGCAGAAACTAATACTATTGTTATATTTATTATTACTTTTCTGAATGTATTAAATACATAAACTTTAATATGATGAATAAATTTATTTGTATTTTTTATTTAAATATTATGAAATGAAAAGTTAGTTATATTTATTAAATTCGGATTTTCAATATAATGAAATTAAGTAAAAAATGAAGTCAAGCTGTAAATGAACTTCCATTTAGTGAATATTTGGAGTGACGTCATAATAACGGGAACGTTTCCTGTTGGGCTCCAGATACATGGGATCCCCACATAACTTCACAAGCAACGCCGCCTTTCCAGCCTCTGCGATGGAGGGAATGAAGCAGCTTAGAATATAAGCTGCCGGGGAATTACAGTTAACACGTTATTCTATTGAAAATGAATAAACAACTCCACTCTCGATCTTCACACTTCAATGCTAAGTGTATTAAAGTGTTCATTTTGGAATGCGAATGAATGTTTGAGTCTGGAACCGAATTCATTGCCAATTCAACGGCTTTGTTGGGTCAGGCGTTCCCTCTAAAAGGCTATCAAGTGAATATTTATAAAAATGAGAAATGTTTCAAATGAAAATATGTAATAGTTTTGGACTATAAGAAGATTGTTTTTTAAAAGAATAGTGTGTTGATTTCTAAAATTCTAACGATAAAATTGGATGAAAATAGTACATATTATTTAAACGTTTGCAGGTGAAATTGTACCTAACAAGAATAGATTAATACTTTCTTATGCAATCTATTGAATTATAGTTGCCGTTTAAGTGTATAATAATTGTTATCCAGTCTATAATTTTAGCTCAAAAAACGTACCAAATTTTTCAAAAATGATTAGGTTAAAAAGCTTTTATATGTGTAAATTTTTTGCGATCGCATTTTTAATTGGCTTTTCTTTTTTCCTTTGTAGTGATAACACAATCAAACAGCATGGAGAGAGATTTGTTTCTGAGGAAATTTACTGGGCCAGTAAGTGCATTTTCTAAAAGATTCTTACTTGAGCAAATATTGTCAGTTTGCCTTAAGAACCATTGTAAAAGTATTTGCCAAGAGTCTGTAACTATTACGATTTCAATTTTGTCTTCATAAAATTCATTCTTTTTTAAAATAGTCAATAAGTAAAATAATCTGCATGATTTGGAGAAAATGCGTTTGTTAAATCCTTATTTTTTTCATCATTTTTTATGAATAGGACTAAAAAGAATTTGGTTAGTGACCTGGTTAGATAGGGGGTCGTTCTTATTATCGGAATATAGTAAGTTTAAATCCCGGATCAACCGAAAAAATCGTATTCTCTAAAAGGGTTAAATAGGTCGAAGTCGCAATGTTCTCCAAGTGAAATGGTACATCTAATAGTGGTAGGTGAAATAATGAGGGATCTTTTGTTTGGTCCCCGCTTCTAAATTATACAGACTCCAACCTGGCTTTGCTTCCACTTAAGTGATAGAACCATGTTTTGGGCTAGATACAGGGAAGTGAACTCTAACAGCCAGCGCTACATGTCAGAAGTTGGACCTCGTTTTGCGCTTGTCATCAGTCACATTCCAATAGGAAAATACGAGACTATTAAGGTGGCAGATCAAGTAGTGAGGGGTCTTCTGCTTAGTTGCTGCTTCTAAATTAAAGACTCACAGCCGACTGTTTCCACTCAATTGGTTGTGCTATGCACAAGGCTCATGCAATAACAACTGCTTGGCAGGCCACATGATTGGATACCCATGACAATGGGTTGCTACCAGTTGTTGGGATTGTATCCTTTGTCACAGAATCATACTCCCCTGTTTCTATGTCACGACTACAACTAGATATATAATATATATATATATGTAACATATTTTCATCTGCTGGATTGATTTGTACGAAAGTCACTCTGAAATTTTTGCGATACAACTAGGTTTTTAAAGTTATACTTACAAAATTTTAGGTGTGTTCAAAGTAGTCTCCTCCAGCATCAATGCACTTTTGTAGACGAATTTTCCACAGATTAAATGCCTCAAGCCATTCATTTCTTGGAATAGATGAAAAAATGCATTTATAGAGACATCAGTCTCTTCTGAATGAAAACGACGTCCACGTAAGTTCTTTTTTAGATTAAAGAATAACCAAAAGTGACATACGGCTATATCAGGTGAACGGCGGATCACTTTAATTTGTTTTTGTTTAAGAAACTCAATTGTTAATCCGGCTGTATGTGAAGATGCATCCTCATTGTGAAGCATTAGTCCCCTAACATTCAGTTCTTGTAGAATTTCTGAAAGACATTTAGTGGTATACCAGTTTGCTGTAACTGTCTTCTGTCCTTCCAACTTGATGGCTTTGATCAATCCAGTACTTCTGAAGAAAACTGCATACATCACTTTTTTCAGTGCGCGTTGTTTTTTCACCATTGTCGGCGTGGGATCATCTTCAAAGACCCATACTTTGCTTTCTTGACGTGTTGGAACGTCAAAAAACAGTATGTACGTTTCATCACCTGTTACAATTTTAGAATCATAGAAAATCATAGCGCGAAAATGTTCTCGCGTCAACTCCATTTTCTTTTCTGTTTAAAATTTATTCTACGCTAAACAAGTTGAAGTAAGTCAGTAAAAAATCGTTTTCTGTGTTAAAATGCTTTGTATTTTAAAATTAAACCGTAATTTTTATTTTATAAATTCTCGTCTGCACTTATCTCGAAAATTTCAGAGTAACCCTCGTATTTTGCTTTTTACGATTGTTTCCCATTAGAATTATTTAGACTTAATTATTAAGTAAACTTTGTAATTTTGTTTCAATTGTCACACTTGTTGTAAAAACACTAGTGCTTTATTTCAATATATTCATATTTTTATAATAAGATTAAAATTTGATCTTAAACTAAAAACGTTGTTTATTCATTTTTAAAATTATCGTTCATGCTTATAATTGGATTTAAAAGGAATAAGGTTTAAAATGTTGTTAATAATTAAACGTAAATATTTTATTGAATTATTTGATAGTGAAATTTCTTTACTCAAGTATTTTCATATTATTATTGAACTCTCAATTTGTTTAGCATAACATTAAATTAATGTTGTTCTCAAACACTTTAATTGTATTACTAATTTAAATATATAATATTGCTTCTTTTACTTACATAATATACTGTTGTGAGAATTGTCCAACCAACAGAATTTGACAAATATTTATAACATTAATTTTAAATTTTAGTTTAATCTTGTTATAAAATTAGAAGACAACTGCTCTTTCGAGAAGCGCTGATTGACTAACTTGTTACTAATGCTTTTTTCCCACAGTACACGACATTGAAGAAATCGCCGACAGCATCTGCGTTGGCCAGAACAACAGCTGCGGCGACGGCAGGTGCGTGCTCTTCGTCAAGATGAAGAATGGCCACGCCTACAACGAAGAAATCGTCAAGAAGATTGAATCCAAGATTCTGAAGGAACTCACCATTTTCTACGTGCCCTCCGTCATCCTACATGTGAATGACATTCCGGTAATTAATTGCAGCTTTTGAACTCACTTTAGATCAGCCGGCTAGATCATTTTGCTATGCACATTAAACACCTACAACATCAATATTTGAGACCTTCAGTGCAAGTTCCTCATCTCTTTTCGGATGGGTCCCGAGTTCAAAAGAAAATGCCCTTTTGCTCTCTCGTCGATCGGGGTGGGTGCTTAGGAATTTTTTTCGTGTTCATCTCTTGGGACACGTGAATATGAAAAGTTCACTAATAATATACAACGGCTTTCTGCTGTTAGGCTATTCACTTCGCGGTGTCAAAGATTTCTCCACCTTATTAGCCTAGAATTATGGATGTTTATTGGACTTTTCAGTATGCCAGCCATTATTGGGTCAAGAAAGAGCAATTTCTCAAATGCAAGTCACCCTCTTCAAGTATTAACTTGGGCTCACTGGACAGAGCCCGGATTTAAGCCTGCTGAATAGTGGATGTTGCATTTCTTATCTGAATGCACGTTTGCTTGGAAGTTATCCTTGTTTTTTGCCTTTATATCTATGAAAAGTCATTCCGGTAGGAGCTGTTTTTTAAAATGCCTTACAACAGCCTTCGACTGTCCACACACCCTTGGCATTGATGTTCTGTTGGGCCCTCTCGGTTAATGTAAAAGAATAATGGCTTTATATAAAAGAACAGTGTACATTTATCACATACATTACAGTGTTTTCCTGCTAACTGTAAAATCAACTACCTAAAAGTCATGCTACTCTATAAGATAATGTTCCAGAGAAAGCATCCCTCATGGGGCTTACCTTCTTTAGGTGTGATTACGGGTGTCCCAATCCTGATTTAATCCAGGTTCTATATTCTCTCTGTGTTTTATCTCTATTCTCCTTCTAATCTTTTCCTTTCCATCTCTTGATGACAAGTTACGGAGCTCTCTGTGAGTAGCTGTAGTCGTTCTGTTTGCTTCTTGCTTTTCATGGACTGTGAAGTTTCCCGGGTGTTGGCCGTGCGTAGCAACCCTTTGAACGGGTGTATCAATAACCTTCCCCAGTGTATCAATAAGCTGGTATCTAGCTATGCTCGTGGCTAGCCTGCTAGAGATCTAGCGAAGATTCACTTACTTGCGTTTGGCTTAAGTGTGTTCGCTATCTCTGGTGATGACTACCCGTGTATAGGTCTCGACTAGCATTATGGTTAGTAAGAACTGGGGCTGGAAATGTCCGGAGCCAATGTCTGTTATTTCTGGTAAGCTTACCAGGCTTAAGGGCTCCGTGGTAAGCTGTGCTGTCGATCTTGAACCTTCATAAGCATTCTATGGGTTCTAATTCTTGCGCTGTTGAAGCGAATTCATTTAGTCATTACATGTAGATAAGTACTCCGAGCAATTTTCCTGCAGCATCGCCTTTTCTATTACAAAAACGTCTCACATTTTTTATTGGTAAAATATAAAATGTTAAAAAATTACGATCAGGTCATCTTGTTCACGTTGACTCGAAACAAGCTTTGCTAATCAGCAATTAAAAAAAATGAGTTCATTTCTAGTAGAAACATAATTTTATAAAACTTCAAATGTGTCTCGTAGTGTAACCCAGATTCATTTTACAAACCCCATGTTTTAACCCAGATTCATGTTCATTCATGTTACAGAAGCAGAGTTTTTGCAAGAACTTCGTTATCAAGGAGTTTATGCTGAATGTCGTATAAAAATTCAACGTGATGGTGTACTTATTCCCATCCAACAAATTGTTTTAACTTTTCAAACACCAGTATTATACCAAAATCCCTAAAAGCAGGTTATAAAAGTTGAAAACTTCGCCCATACTTTGTAACCCTGTTAAATGTTCCAAATGTCAAATATGTGGTCATTCTAAACTGGCATGTAGGAATAGTGATTCTATGTGTGGAAAATGTGTACAATCTGTTATGACTCGTTATTCTATTTATTTTTTAAAATCATGCTTGTATCTCAGAATTTTTTAAGGGTTGCAAATGTTCTGGCTGGATTGTCCAAATCTTATGGATCTTGTAGAAAGAAGTAATTGCAACGAAGCTAATACAAAATATTAATTTCTCGGAAACAAGACAAATAGTGAAAATGATACACCAAAAATTGGCGTTTCCTATTCTTCTACTTTACAAATAGATTAAAAAATAAGCAACAATCCAGCTAAGAAAAGTAGTTTACCAATATCTGCTTTACTTTTAACTTCGTCATCTAAATCCACTTCTAATTACACAAAAAAAATCAATTTCAACTACCAATAAATCTATGACTGATGATACGAAAATTAAAAAACCAAAATCTTAAGAAAAAAAGTATTAAAAAACAATTGAAGAACAGGTATGGAAACGGACTCCTCATCTGCATCTTAGACCGTTTTAAAATGTAGAAAAGACAAGCATAGAAAAACATGCTCTGGTTGACATTAATTTCATAAAACTGTCGTGGTTCTTGGAAAACATTAAAATTTTTATAGAATTTTTCTATCTCACTTTCTGTTTTTTTATGAATTTCTTTTTAATGTCTTCCGAGTTATTCATTTTAACACTCTCCATAAGTCCATTCCTTTTCCAGAGATTTATCAAGCAATTAATTTTGTCAAGGATTTCTTTGTCTTCAGATCAGTTTATCCTATCTGAGGTTCTTGTGCCAGTAAAATCAAATCCAGAGAACTTATAGGATTAAAATATAGTTGGCAACACATTTACTTTTATATCATATCTCGATAAGTTTGAAGTGTTACACTTGTTTCAATTTTTTGTTCATAACACTTTTTCAGAGTTATTTCACTTTAAAATTAGAAAGACGTTTGTGAGACAGAACCTTAAAATATAAGGATTTCCGATAGATTTTAAATCAAAACATGAAATTTCTCTGACATTACATGAGAGAGTTTTCTGTTTCAGTACAATTTGAATGGGAAGCGCATGGAGAGCGTCGTGAAGAGGATCATCAACACCAACGTTATGCCCGAGGTGAGCAACATCAGGAACCCAGAGTGCCTCAAAGAGTACATCAACATCCCGCAGCTCCAGAACTTCTAAAGAATTCTGCTCCTCATTCTATTTATTTTTTTAACAAAGACTTGTAAAACGCAACACACATCTATATGAATTTTTTTGTAACATATTTTTTAAATAAAATAACATGCGTCATGGTTGTTAAAATAACTTGTGACATTGTTAGTCTTACGTTTTCATTTTCTAAGAATATCGCATTTCATATCAGTTAAATCTACAAACTTATTCCCCTAATTTTATTTATTTGTGGATACAGGATTTTGAAGTTTGACTTAGTCCCAGTATGCAAAACACAGTGAATTTGGTGTTATTTAGATTGGTAAATTAATAAAAATTGCTGTCTGTATTTTCTTATTTTGTGAAATTCGGTGAGTTATTGCTTTATAGCAAATTTGCCAATTCGTTATTTGAAGTAATGATTTGCATAATTTTGTGTTATGTTCATTCATTTAAATGCTTTTTATAATACGTTAGTGTGTTCCTGATTTTGAGATTACCATTTTCATTTTATTCTCCCTTCAGATCAATTTCAAAATTGAGGTAGTGGATCCTCTGATGGTGCCCTCTATCGGCGGAGTTTAGAGCAAATTCGTACTTTCACCTTCGTGGTACTCTGGTTAACCGAAAGACGCATCCTATTAATTAAAATTCGAGTAGCCAATGCTTGTCCAAGTGTGAAAAGCAACAACAAATCGTAAAAACGTCATTCCTTCACTGGCATTACCTGCCAGTGAAGGAATGAATGCCTCATTTTGCCGTTGGTAAGGATTTGAAAATTGCATCAAATGTGTTTTGTATACTAGGATTTTTACCTACAGTTTTTGCATGCCATACAAGTTTCATATGCATGGATCTTGAGTTTTCCAAATTATGTATTTCAAATGCTTAAAAACAATTCATTGCCCATGTAATGCATGAAAATATAAGGAAATTTTCTAGTTTACAAATTTAGAATTGATGTAAAACTTTCGGTAATCTGCAGTCATTTTATAATGGTTGAAAGTTTATATGATTCAACTTTAAAATTATTATTTAAAATATAATTTTAATAAAATCAATAAATTTTTCACCAACTTAAATATAATTTATTTAGTACATTTAATGTAATATCAGGTTTTAACAAAAAAAAAATCTTTTACATTTCAGTAATAATTAATAATTTCAGTAATAGTTAATCTATAAATGGGAATAAAGTTGTTCGCTAAACTCCTGTTTCGGCCCACCGCTTAAGTGAGAGCAGAGCAAACATTTTCTTGTCATCCAAATGACGATTTTCATTTGAAAATTGGAATTTGTGATTTCACAGACATTTCTTTTTTTACTAATTTTTTTCTCTAAGTTTTATAAATTCTAATATCTCGATTTCAAATTATCGTGTATTGGCTTTCATTTGCATTTTTTGCGATTTTTATTAATTTCATATTAACTTCGAATATTTCATATCACTACATAATGATACGATTTTCATATCATTTCGAATATCACGATTTTTAAATTTTATCATTACAGCATGTCACATCTATACAAAATGCAAAAGATATAATTTTCTCCTATTAATGATTTATATTATAAAATACAATGAGCTAAAAGGTGAAGAAAGAAATGACGATTATACATAAAAATATGCACGCTTATTTTTAAATATAATGATTTAATACAGCTATAAATAAAATTTTTCATTTCAGTTAATCATTCAATACAGCCATATCAATAACTTAGGAATATTTGCAATCACCGGGCAGTGGAGCACCTTTTACAATGCTCCCGGGCAATAAAGATAAATGACCAATCAGACTAACGTTTCAAATTCAGTTTTGCAAATGAATTACTTTCGATGAAGCTTACTTCAAAGTCGCAAATACAAAAATTTTAAGTTTTGCAACTTTTTTATAATTTAGAATTAATAATAAAAGTGCTTACTTTATTTTGTTTTCAGGCTCATAAATTTTTAAGGAATTTACAAAATACGTCATCATTGCTGTAATGTTCTACGCCACCTGTTCTCTCCAAGATAAGAGTGCTTAATGCCTCAATTGAGTTAATATGGCACCTTTATGAGTAAATGTCTTTTAAATCTTTCGACTTGTAAGCAATCGCGCAAGACTTCCAGCACTCACTCTTTTAGATGTTCTTCTTCCACACGTTTTTCTACTACTTGAAGAAAAGCATTCCCTTTCAATAAGAATTTAGAATCTTTCCTCTTCCATATTTAATTTTTCTAAACTTGCTGTCATCCCCTTCAGCTCACACAATATCATCATAAAAGTTAAGGCCAAAACATATATCAATGAACCACTTTTACTTCACAGATCAAAAGCTCATTATTTGAAACCCAGATCTTTTCCCCTTGAACCACATTCTTACATCTTTTACAACATCTCCATACGTAAAATCATGCTCTCACGACATCTTGGAAATTGATACGAAATTTCATACATTGTTCAACTTGACCTCTTGAATTCAATAATGTGAAAATTTCGGCTCATGATACTAGACATTGACTCAATAAAGAAAACAACAGGTCATAAAGAAATGTATTCTTTTAAAAAGAATACAAGTGTTTAAAACTGAATGAAAGAGTATTAATTTTTATTCCAATCAATCGTTTAGAAGGAAAACCGTATGCATTTTTAAAAATAAAATATTTCTAATTTCAAAATATTTGGTTTATAAATATTACAATACGTTTTAAGGAAATTTTCAAAACAACTATTTAGTTTTCAATAGACTAAATTTTTTCTCACTAAAAATATCGTTTTGATGGAAAATGTTTTCTTTTGTGGATCATTTTTAAAAGTGTCAATCATAAGTGGTCGCAACCAATAAAATCATCACATTAAAGACCAATTGTAGTGAAGAGTACATACAGTTTGGTGTCATTATCTGCTGATTTGCCTCCACATTTCAATTTTTACGATGGGGTGGATCCGAATAAAATTCAACCGAAAATGTTTGGTCATTTAGAGAACAAATAATGGATCTACACAGCATATATTTTCCAAGACTCATTTCATACTGAGATCGTTTCCTTACAACAGACATCATGCTCATCCATATCTTTACTTTTATGACATCTTTACTCGCTCACTCAAACTCATGCTCTCGCCGCATCCTGGGCATTCATACGATTTAGAAGCTGAATGAACTTTCGTGCGCCATTCAATTATATCTTCCTTACCTCTAGCATTCAATAACGGGAAAATTTCGGCTGTATTTTCCTATTGATACTTGCTTAGTACTCAATATAAACAGCAGATTGTAAATATAAGAATTTTGCTCTTTTAAAAAGGAAGCAAGTGTTTTTATATTCTTTGAAAGATTTAAATACTGTATTTTTTATTCTAACTAATAAAGATTTTTATTCTAACTATATTAGAAAGAAAATCGTTTGTTTATTATAACATTTTTTTAAAAAAAGAAAATATTCCTTAATTTGGAATATTTTATTAATTTTAAAACGTTTTTTTCATAAGTGTTAGGATATTATAATATTTTTTTTTAATTTCTAAAAAAATGTTTAATTTTAAGGTTAATTTTTTTTACTGAAAATAACATTTTAATATATGTTAAGTTTTTTTTTCTTCAGTGTATTATTTTTGAAAATGTTATGTAGTACTGGTCACCACAGAATCGCAATCAACAAAGAAGCAGTTCGAAAATCGGCACTAAAAGCGCTGCTGAGCTACATTTTATTTGGCTTATTTTTAAAAACATATAATCTTTTTAAAATTCCTTTTTGCCAGATGAGCTTTGTTAAGTAAGATGTGAGGATTACCTCATTCTTTATGATATCAAGCCGAGCTGGCAGCCGAATGGTTAGCGCTCTTGCCTTCGGTTCAACAGTTCGTGGGTTCGAATCCCAACTTTGGCATGGATGTTTGTAGTGGTTCGGAATCCACTTTAAACCGTAGATCCCGGTCTAATTATACTTCGTGAGCGAAAATGAGCGACAACCAAACAAACCAAACCTCTATGATATCAAAGGTTCAACTGATTTAAATTAGGAGCTGTACCTTTATAAAACTCTCTGTCTACCATTTCTCTGTAAAGCATTTCTCAGTAAAGTTTTTGATATGCTCCGTAACACCAAAGTTTTTGAAAAAGGGTGAATCATTCGATTAATTTCTTTACAAAATGTGTTTTCCCTCTACCAGTAGGTCCAGCTACTATCATAGTAAAAAGATGTTTCATGTTTAAAATCTCCACAGCGAATGTGACAGAATTATCTTCTTGAGAGACTTTTTATTATCTGTAAAGCTATGGAGAAAAGTTATTGATGCCAAATATAAATATTTATTTTCATGTTGAAATTTGTTGTTTCATTTATGTTTTTTTTTTTTTTATTTTCATTCAGAAGTTATTTCAAACTAATAATAATTATTTTTTGGCTAGTAACAGAGTTAGTTTTCTGTTAAATAATTATTTTTGCATAATTTAAAAGAAAAAAACTAAAAAAAAATATTTGGAAGTTATTTATTTACATTAAGGCGTGAATATATTAAAATGAATACATGCCACATTTTTTTGTTTCAATTATTTTTATTTTACTTTTTAAAAATCATTTTTATATCATGCTTTTTTCTTGACCAACTGAAACATTTGAAAATCATTGCTTTTATTTACAGATAATTTTTGTACAATGGAATGCATAGAAATTCCTTCACAACGTTTGAATATAAAGTAAATACAATATGCTCCACATACATTAGAAGTAACACTTTGGAATGTAACAGAATTCCATGAAACATTTAAATATTGAGATACATAATCCGTAAAAATTTTTCCATAAAAATAAGGTGACTGCCCATATGAATCAAAAAATTCCAAGTTCTTATCTTCATCCACAAACAGAGCTATCCAATGAGATCCTGGTTGAGACGATTCATCTTGATTTACAATAGCAGCTGATCTTGCAGAAAGGTAGGGAATGAAATCCGATGGAAATACTCCTTGAAATATCGGTACAGTAATCTTATTACGGGATAGCGCTGTAAATATTTGATTATTAATTTTTTTTTCAATTTCCAAAGTCAAAGGAAATATTTCTGGATTTATTAATCTCAATCAAATTTTCAAATTCAGCAAATACAATAATACTTATAGTTTGTTGTAATGCCTTGTTAAATTTTACCTCCAAACGTAAATTACTTTGTCTGATGATATTTAGATGTTCTCCGTCACACAAATTGGGAGATAAATCAAATGCGTATAAAGTGTTACCCATCTTATATTCACATCTCTCTCTCTTGATATAAACTCGGTCTTGTCCTAGTTTTTCTGTACCTATGAAGAGACTTTGATAGGCTCGTATACAGTTATTTTTTTCAAAATCTGGTTATAGAGGATTATGAGGCATAGGTTGGCCATCTGCGTATATTCCAATGAAATTCAGATTAAAATGTTGAAAATTGTACGGAGATTTCTTCAAAGACCCATGAAAGGCTTCATTATCAACGCATCCTATGATAATTCTTTTAGGCATCTGCCCTGTAAATACATTATCTTGAATAAAAGACATATTTCCTTTTGGAACAGAGTATACTTTGTTTAATACTCGATTGATGGGGTATTTTGCTGTTTTTGATTGTAAAGCTTTAGCATGTCCTAATATGATACCAGGACTTACACGAACTTTTCGTATAAATAGAAAACTATGTTCCGAAACTACTTTAAATCCTTTACTGCCTATCAAATAAAATTCTGGGTTGCTTCGAATAAGTTTTACTTTTAAGTCCACTAAATTCAATTAAAGTCTTTCTTGATAAAATATATCACTGTGAATGAAACCAATCATATCCACAGTAGCACTGTTTTTTAAAAAAAGTTGCTCTTTTGTTGAATCCGAGTCCTTGTAAAATAATTCAGCAGTAAGCTGGGACATTTTACTATCTCATATCCGTGATTTAGTAATGTTTCAATATAGGCTTGTGTTATTAGAATCAGATGCAATGCGATCATTTAATGTAACATCTACTTGTGAAAACAGAAACAAGTTCGCAGGTCCTATGTTATCATCTTTTCCAATGAGTAAGTTATTTTTTTTTTAGTTATATTTGCTTTAACATGAAGTTGAGTTTGGCTGAGATCTAAATATTCACCTGAGTCCCTAACATAAAATTCGACGGGACTTCCATCAAAAACATTAGACAATGGATGAAATTCCACCCATTGTTCACTTTGAATAACAGTTTGAGTACTGGTTAAGTGAAAAAGTTCAAACTCTGATTTCACACATTCTGGTGAGTCTTTTAAAAGAAATGCCATCACGAGTCGAAAATATCACGTCCTGTCACTGTCCGAACTTTGGATGAAATGATTCGCTTTTGCTTCTTACGTTTTCTTTTATACTTTCCTCTGCCCACCATGGACTGTACTTTATCGAGAGCTTTTTGGGCTAAGTTTCTCCCACTCTCTTTGGCTTTTGCTTTTACAGCTTCTTTGAAATCTTGACCAGATAAAACATCAGACGCCACACGATATCCAGTGAGAAGAGCTTCCTTACCAATTGTTTTGCCACTTTTTAATAGAAAAGGGAAAGCAGCTCTAAATAATCGTCGAAATATTCCCCCGAGACCATATCCTTTTTGGAAAGAAATACCTCGATAATGTGGTAAACCAGAACCTGTCAGTCCAGCATAATGCTCTACGAATTTTTTCGTGCAGCAAACATATGGTACACTCATCTTGATTGATAATAATCAAATGACCCATAATTTGTCGTTTAAGACTATTTATAGTATTTGCCTCATTCGAACATATAATACGATTATAGCTTTGCCTCGTTCGAATGGAACAAAATCTCCTGAATTTAATCTAAGCTCAACGTTGATGGTTTGAAATGATTGGCAAATCAGGGGTAAGTATTGAGGCCTGTCAAAATGAAAACTTATTATTTCTCCGTCTTTTCCTTCTACCCTGACAATTCGCAGAAGTGGTGCTTGTACATCACTAACTACACTACTGGCCATTAAAACTGCTACACCAGGAAGAAATGCAGATAACAAAATGATATTTATTGGACAAATATATTATACTAAAAATAACAAGTGATTAAATTTTCAAAAAATTTGGCTGGATAGATCCTGAGAAATCAGTACCCAGAACAACCACCTCTGGCAGTAATAAATGCAGTTATACGCCTGGGCTTGAGTCAAACAGAGATTGGATTGCATGTACAGGTACAGATGCCCATGCAGCTTCAACACGATGCCACAGTTCATCAACCGTAGTGACTGGCGTTTGGTGACGAGCCAGTCACTCGGCAACCATTGACCAGACGTTTTCTATTGGTGAAAGATCTGGAGAACGTGCTGGCCAGGGTAACAGCCGAACATGTCCCGTATGAAGGAAGGTCCGTACAATATCAGCAACATGCAGTCGGGCATTATCCTGCTGAAACGTAGGGTTTCGCAGGGCTCGAATAAAGGGTAGAGCCATGTGTCGTAACACACCAGAAATGTAACGTGCACTGTTCAAAGCACCGTCAATGCGAACAAGAGGTTACCGAGACGTGTATCCAATTACACCCCATACCATCACGCCAGGTGATGGGCCAGTATGACGATGATGAATGCACGCTGCCAGTGTGCGTTCACCACGATGCCGCCCAACACGGATGCGACCATCATGATACTGTACACAGTACCTGGATTCATCTGAAAAGATGACGTCTCGCCATTCGTGCGCCCAGGTTCGTCGTTGATCACACCATTAAAGGCGCTCTTGCCTATGACGCAGCGTCAATGGAAGCCGCAGCCATGGTCTCCGAGCTGAGAGTCCATGCTGCTGCAAACGTCGTCGAACTGTTCGTGCAGACACTTGTTGTCTTCCAAACGACCCCGTTTCTTGACTCACGGCTCGTGACGTGGTTGCACGATCCATTACGGCCATGCGGATAATATGCTTGTCTTCTCGGCTGCTAGTGATAGGTGGCCGTTGAGATCCCTCATGGCGTTCCGTATTACCGTCCTGTACTCATCGATTCCATATTCTGCTAACAGTCATTGGATCTCGACCGACGCGAGCAGCAATACTGCGATAAGATAAACCGCGATACCGGTATGCTGCAATTCGACTTTTATCAAAGTCAGAAACGTGCTGGTACGCATTTCTCCTTCTTACACGATGCATCACAGAAACTTTTCACCAGGCAACAACGCTCAAATGCAATTTGTGTATGAGGAACCGGCTGAACAATTTCCTCATTTAAACACAATGTAGGTGTCGCTACTGGCGCCTGCTTTGTCTGCGCTGAAAAGCTAATCATTTGCATATCAGAGCACCTTCTTCCTTTCGTATAAATTTCACGTCTGTAGCATGTCGCCTTCTTGGTGTAGCAATTTTAATGGCCAATAGTGTAGATGCTGATTTACAAAAGATTGATTCTTCCATGTCTAATGTTACTTCTTCTCGATTTATTTGGGGAATAAACTCTGCAAAAATAATGTTTGGTTTAGTTCTTATTTAGATGCTAAAGGAGATAAAACTATGATAAAACAGCTTTCAACTGGTGATGACCCTATTTGCCTCGAAAGTCTATTTTCTAGCTTAGTCACTATGTACATTTATTTAAACTTCATTTTTAATGACTGCAAACTTTAAATTTATTATTAAAACTTGGAAATTTCATTTAAAAAAATTTTTCAACTATTTATTGAAGCTATAAACTAACACCTTTCTCGCTCAAATGTTGAAAAAATGACTGCAATTGGTATAATTTAACAGCGCATTTTTAGCAAATATAATTATGTATCGGGATAATATGTTAGTACAGTTAATTCCTGTTTAATTCTCTCAGAACTTATTGAAATTAAATAAACACATTTAGCAATTTTCAAAGATTTAATTATTATGGTTCCTTGCAAATCAATGAAAAATTCTTTCACGTAGTCCAGTTTCCCAGTGTGATTTGAAGTATTGATTGTACATGTATACCAATCCTCTCACCAGGGGGAATTGATGCAGGAAGGTTTGGTAACAGAAAAGGTATATATTTTGAAATTGTGCGCAATCGTTGCATCAGCAATTTAAATTTAGTGCATTCGCTTACTGAAATGCACGTACATTTATCAAGTACAAGTTATTAGCTATGTTTCGTACCCATGAAGCGCTGTGACAACAGCGCCATCTTTTTATGTGAGAAAAAAAAAACTGTGAGAGAGGAGAGTTACTCTTTTTGAGAGGAACAGATGTAAAATGAGTGAGGTGAATCACACACACACAGCTACGAAAAATAAAGAATTATTTTATGTTCAATTTTACAGTCCACTTCATTACATACCTGAGCTACACAAACAAATATACAAAATGTTGTGTTAAAGTGGCTTGTAAGTACCCATATCAATACTGTTCAAAAGAATAGTATGATTTCTGAAGTGATGCAATGCACTATATATAGCAGGTACCATCCCTTGGGTGAAAGTAGCTATCCCTGTAAGCCATATTTACTTACTTCTGTAAATTAACCCACAATGCAAGAATTAAGGAGAGTTTTTAATTTTCATGTTGTCAAAAAGTAAATTTCAAAAATTTTTTAGGGGTCTTAATAAATTCTTCCATGTGTATCTATAGAAACATTATTAATAACTTTTAATTTTAAGACTATGTATCTTTAATTATGTGTAATATTTTTTTCTATCATATCAATAAATGATATTTTCAGAAATTATTATAAAAAACTAGGCTTGACTATGAAGCAGTTAAGAGCTTCCATTAAGTAGCATTATTATTGTCTAATTGATAATAAGTTTGCAGAGTATAAAAGAATCAACATTAATCATTTATCGAATTAAAACAAATTTTAATACCATTTCTTAATCATACAGTTAATTTGAATTTTTCAATACTTCTATAAAGATAAGAAATTCTTTTTTTAGCGCAATTATATTTTGATTCGTAAATTTTATATGCCTATAAATATATTAATTTTAGACTTCAGTGATGTTACAGAATGTTGCAATGAAATGCTTTTTATTGACTTCTTTAATATACTAAATACAATTTATAAACTTAGAACTAAGGAAAAAATTTACTAACATGAGTATTGCAGTGATTGTCAATATTTGAAAATTTGTCCTTGTCAAATTGATGATATTGAGATTAGAATTTAGTCAACAACCCTAATTTGTGTTGATAGAAGTGTACATCTGGTACCCCTTAATATTTTGATGCCAAGCTGTGACTAGCATTATGGCCATTACAAAAAATTAAACTAAGATATATTAAATTTCATTTCACATCAAGGGTTATCTTGTTCTACACTGAACCAGTGTAAATTGGTTCTATCTGAATGGTAACAAACATGAAAAATGGGTACTTACATATTATCCTGTGGACATTTTTCCCTCATAAAAGTATGTCGAAGAATTTTAATATATTTTTTTCAAACATTGAAGGAAATGCCAAACAGCTTACTAATATTTTCATTTTAACAAATAGTTAAAAATATAATTTGCAATTTATATGGTGCTAAATGGCATCATTAAACAACATATATTTTTTTTCACAGGTATGGTGAACAGGATGATACATAAATGTAGAAAAATGTAACAATGTTTTTAAATGAGCAGTTTTAACAAAATATAACCAAATAAAATTACTAACCATATTTTTTTGATTTTATCACAATTCCAATGTGTAATAATGTACAATGGAATCAAATATTATAAAATGAATTTCATACACTAACCACAAATTTAAAACTGAAAATTAGAATTATAAATCTAAGGCAGTCTAAATGTTACATTAAATTGTAGTACTTCATTGTGTCAAATACGATTTACATTAAATTGTAATATTTTCTTTTGATGGAACATTTGTTCTGAACTACTCGTGACAGCCAGTTTTCCTAAAGCAGTATTTTTTTCTTTTCATATATATATATATATATATATATATATATATATATATATATATATATATATATATATATATATATATATATATATATATATATGAAAATTCTGATATTTACAATTTCTTGTTATGTGTTAAAATAAAAAAAATTTGTTTATGCATAAACAAAATATAAAAATTATCTTTCCTTAATTAATTGACTATTTCGCTAAATAGTAGACAAGCGTACACAGAGGGTAAAATGCGCCAAGCGTATACGCCAAGTATGCGACAAAGTGCGCCAGACTGGTTTACCGGTTCGGATTACGTAGAAATGACGTGCTTTTCGTTTTACACGTGCGTTTTGTATGTAACCCTTGAAACTATTACAGAATAATCTTGAAGCATTGATTTTCGATATTCGATTTTTGGGAGTTTTTGTGTTGCTTGCGAAAATTAATAAGTATGGATGAGGATATACTAACTTTACGTTTTCGCGGAGTACGTATGGAGAAAGAATCATCAGGAAAACACAATAGAAATTTTTTTTAGAAGCGATAAATACTGTATATTCGCCGAAAAGTAACGATTCGGAAATTGATGAAGATTAGGTTGAGTTATTTTGTTTTTCTTTACAATTTTATTCATATTTAGAAATTTAAGATTTTATAAAAATGAATGTTTCCCCTTAAGTAAATGAATGTTTAAACTTTCTGTGTATTGCGTTTTTCATGTTAGTGTTAAAATGTGCCGTGCACTAAAATTTCTTTAATGTGGGCGTAACTGCTCGTTGTATTAAAATTCGAGTTTAAACAAAAACTGAAGTTTGTTAACTTTGGAATTTAGCTTTATTGCCCGGTTGGCACTGTAGTAGGTAGCACTACACTGATGTTTTTTTTAAGGTGGGTGCCATTGTCGATATATTAAAAATCTTGTTTATATTTATTAGAATTTTAAAACTTCTACAGTATTTAGTTATAATGAAATATTCAAATTTTTAATATTTGGAATTCGGAAAAACGCGCGATTTCAAAGCTGAAGTTCGAACGCGATCTTTATTGGTTGACGGCTATCGCGTGTAGTGACGTAATTTAGGTTGGCGACAGAGCTGTAGAGTGCTTGGCGTGAAAATTTGAAATCGCGCCAATAACGTACGGATGTGCCATTTACCCTGTTTGTGTATTACAATATTTTTAGAATTATACATACTTAAAATAATTTTTTTCTATTTGATTACTTAAATGTAGTTTTCTTTGAAGTGGTTGCCAAAATTTCTAATTTTGAACATTTAACATCGTAAAAATTTGCAAAGATATTTTAAAAATGCTTTCATTATACATTATCAAAGAAAACTAATCTTTCAATAATTCCAGTTTTCTTCGTCAAAGTGCTCTGAATTTATGAATATGTAATGTATTTCATTTTTGTAGATACTATATATGCATATTTAACATATACTAATTAATATGCTATTGTATTCCTCACCTCTGTAATTATTACATAATTTTAACTACACTAAACTATTTTTGACCTTTTTAAAAATTATATTTTTATTTCCGTGTTTGTATCTCGTGAGATTTAATTTTGTGAATTGTGAATTTAACTTATTTTTCTATTTTGTGTATATTGAAGTTACTCTTGTCATGTCATATATCATACCTAACAAATAATGAAAATATTCCTTTTCTATATTTATTCATATTAACAGAGATAAATACATAATACAGCAATGAATATTTTAAGAGTGTTTTTACATATATCAGAGATAACTTCTCATTTAACTAAATGCCTTATTTTTCTTGAGTTGCTGTTATACATTTTTAAAGTGATTCTGTGAAGTAAGGTATTTGGTTTTGTTATTCATAAAAAATGAGCAAAGATTAATTTAAATTACAAGTTTCACCTTTCAAAAAATATGTTTGGCTTTCTGTACTATTTTTAATGATTAAAAAATAGCTTTAATTGAATTATATATGTTTACGATATAAGCAAATTTTGATTTCTTCATGATTTTTGGAAAAAATAGTGTTGATTGAATTTGATTTATTGTATTACAAATTATTCTTAATTACATCTACGACCATATTTGAAATAATTCCTACATGTAATTTTAAAGAATTCTGTATTTTAATGTTTATTTAAGCAAGAGAGAGAGAGAGAGAGAGAGAATAATACAAAGTATTGTATGCAAAACTATTTCCTGTTAAAAAATTTAATGGTTATAAAAATATAGTAAAATAACACAAAGCATTTATTTTAATAGAAAAATGTGTATAAAATTTAATTGTATTAGAAAAATTAGTTCTTGTTGAGAGAATAATATCAAATTTTGTGTGCACTATAAAATATATCTATCCAGAGTTATATTAGTGTTAAGAAATATAAAATAAATAATAGAGAAGGTATAAAAAATGAGTGATAAATTTTCTAATTCAGCAATTATGTCTATAAAAATAAGTGAAATAAATATTTAAAAAGAAAAAATTTCGAAATGCAGATGATTTCGTCAACATGTTTACCAATTACGAAAGTAATTCGGTTTTATTCTGCATGACATTTTCGTAAGTATTACACACGTGACTAATTTGACCATAAGCGATCACATTTGACTCTTGGGTTGAACAACCAGTTGTTCAACTATTATCGCTATCAGGTTAACGGTGAATACCATTTCTTATTCTCCGGTTCAGGTTGCTGCCTTATGAACGGTTAACCTCCTTGTCAAGGTTAATGGTGAATACGAGGGTAAGATAGATGCGGGATTATTTCAGTATCTTCGCACATCTAGAAAACTATATAGCAGTGCGCATGAATACATCCAAATTTTGTCCATGAACCATCCAATGGCAACGTCTCGTAGACGTATAGTGGACATAAAATAGGCTGGGCAGAAATTTGGAAGAATTCGCCCGAGAATTGACACCGGAAAAATTCCGGAGAACCAGTGACGTCAGAAAACGTCAGAAAATGGGCGTTCCGAGAGAACTTTTAAGTTTTTCAACGAGTTAGAAATATCTGGCAGGGCACCGGCGGCACCACGAATTTCATTTGTGTTTTTACCTCGTTTTTGTGCGTCTCTCGTGTAAATGACTTCAAATAAATTTATTAAATTTTCATTTGATGAAGAGGAATCTTTAATAGATCAATACAGGAATAAGTATATTTAATAAAATTTTAAAGAATCTAATCTTTTTCTAAATTAATTAATTTTAATTTATTAATTAATTTATAAATCATGCAAAGATTCTATGGGACACAAAAGATAACATTTATTTTAATAAGCAAAAAAAAAAGTACCATCTTAAAAGATATTCAACATTTGTTTTATGAAACATTTGTAAAATCTGTAACAGGTAATTATATTGATTATTAAAAATTGATTTTTTATGCAAATGAAATAAATTAAAATCGCGCTTATTTTCTTATACTTAATATGCCCTTATATTGATTTAGATATAATGCTAATCAAAATTAATTTCAAAATTGAATATATTTTACCTAATGTAGTTAAAATAATTTATTCTTTGATTTAAATTAAATAGAACTTGATTTTCATATAATCAAGAAACGTTTATATTTTTGTTACAAATTTATATTATTGATGTTTAGGTGTTATGATTTTTTATAATAAGTTTAAATTCTATTTTATTAAAGAAACATTATTGTGTGAAAGATTCTATTAAAATATTATATTACTAAATAATATATTTTATATATGTAATAAAATATGAATGTCAATATTTCCTGGAAATTTTATATTTGTTTTATAGAGTTTGATTCTTAGAAATCTGTATGAAGCTTGTTTAATTGCTTATAATTGATAAATCATTCTCTTCTGTAAAACATGAATATTTTACAATTAATGCATTACAATTTTTAGTTATTCCAAGAAATAAATTATACTACTACTTGTGGAATTATGCTGAAGTATTACTTAAAATACATTACATTCAAATTAGTTTTATAATTCATTGAGTTTGACCAAATTTGATACATGAATTTTGTATAAAATATAAGCTAGTTTAGTTAGATAATTATAAGTTAATTAAGTTAAAAATTGTGTTAAAAAATTATCAAAACATAGAAAATTACATGTAGTTACATATTTTAAAATTTTATACAAATGAATTAAAAAATACATACATAAATAAGCAGTTATAATTTCACAAAACTCATATTCTGCTTCAAAAATATTTACTTACTCTTTCAATACAAATGTGATTATAGAAAAATGTCAAATAGTAAAATAACACAACAAATTCAATAGAAAAATAACGTCACATAGTCACATGACATGACGTCATTACTTCGTCTCCGTGAGTTCACGAAGCATTCTCCCAGCATCGAATTCTCGGAATTTCACCTGAGAATTCTGCTGTAGTTTGCGCCAAGCCATAGGTAAGAATCAGTGATATTTGACATGCCATGAATCTAAACTGGATCAAAAAGAGACGTCTACTTGATTAGAATACATCCCGCTGATGATGTCATATCGACGTCTACTGGACGAAATTGTGTTGCATGGGTTGGATTCGAGTGCCACGGTAGCCGAGGTTTTTTTTATGTGACCAGCCACTATACTTGCGTATGATATCCCCTCTCTTGTATGGTTACTTTTAAATATTTTAGTTTTGGGGAATTTCTCACATTCCCGATAGCGTGTAGGATGATTCCCATTACAGTTGCAGCAAACTGGGGTTTCTAATTTTTTGTCCTTGGAAAAAATTCTTTTCTATTATGTGCTTCTGAACATTTCCCGCAGCGGTGTGCCCTATGGCCGAAATCACTTGAGTGGTGGAAACGTTGACATTAAAACACTACAGAACTGTTTTGTTTCTCCTATAATGTTTGATAATAGAGTTTGAAATAGGACGCAAGCTTTTTAATTTAGTACTTATTTCTGAGGCATTCTAAAGTTGGTCCAGAAATAGAGGTAGGGGCTTCCCATTTCTCTGGCTAATCATTCTGTTCACCTCGTGCATTTTATTGCCTTGATTGGCTAAGTCAGTAGCAATTTCCTCACTTTTTGCGGTCATGGGAAATCCTTTAACTACCAATTTACGAGGTTTCTCATTTTTTCCTCTTAGGTGGATATTTTTCTTCTTAATATATTCATACTTATTAGATTCAAGAAATCTTCCTGTCGTAGTCTGCTGTTTTGGGCAGCAATTTCAAATTTTTACCGGAAGCTCTCGCTTCAATATCTATTTTTAATTCATTTTGTAGTTCGGTCATAAATGAAACATGACATTCGCCATATCTTACAATTATGGGTGGAATTTCAGGAGCAATCTCAGTCACTGGCTAGTCATCAATTTTTTCGTGGTTTTCTTCCCTTGGAGTTAATCTACTGAGCGCGTTAGCGACAGCTTTGGCGGTTTTGGTGACGCTCTCAATCACAGCTTCTGTTGTTTTTCTTAGGGAAAATGAAAGGTTCCTCATTAGTTCGTTTTTTATTCAGTTTTTCATTTTGAGTGGCCATATTAGTCACTTTTACTATTATAGGGGTAGTTGAGAGGTTTGCCACTTTTACTATTATAGGTTATAGCTACCTGGCATGAGGAATAGGCCTAAAAAACTTGTCAAAAACTCCAATAATCCAGCGTTGCCAGATATTTCAACGCTCGTTTGAGTTTTCCGGGGAATTCACTCTCGTTTGCTACTGGGTTTATCCATACAACAATTTTATAATCACCCAATCACTACAAAGTATAATACATATCAATTATTTGCTTCCAAATTTACTAACACGAGTTATCAAACTCTTTGAACAATGAGAGTAGTATATGGGGCTTGAGGACACAATAAAAGTGCAATGTATTTTGCAAAAATAAGACCTATTTTGCAAGTTTTATAGCTCTTTTTTTTTGATAAAAATTTGCAAAAATAGAGCATTTTTGCTTTTTTAAAATTTAAACAAAAAAGTGTGTTTTTCACTAAAAAATGACGTTTTTTTCACTAAAATATACAGTATTTTTATGTTTTTAAGCTCTTTTTTGATAAAAATTGAGTTTTTTTAAGCTGTTTTATCATAAAAATTTATGTTTTTTTGGATATTTAAATCAATATTTTTTGTAAGAAATGCAAGATTTTTGTAAGTTTCTCAAAAGATAAGATAAGATAGCCCGTCCGTAATCAGATCATATGTTCTTTTTTTTTTTTTTTTTTTCTTTAAAGAAAATCTATATTTTCTATTTGCAAGAAAGCTTTTAATTTGTTTGATTGTCCATCACTACCAACTGATAATTTAACACGATCGTTTCTTTTAGCATATGTAAAACATGTAACAGATTCGGTCTCAGTTGTCAAAGATCTAGTAAATATATAAATTCTACTCCAATTTGTAATTGTATTAAAGGATTATGTGACGATTTTCAGATTTCAAAAAAATTAATTTTCATTTACATATTAGTTACTAGTTTTAAATCAGATTCTAGTAGTTTAGAGCTCATTAAATTGAATTCTACAGGTCTAAATCCTCCTGTATGATATGTTGCATATTTCTCTTTAATAGTAGCATAGAAAACTTATGAATCGACATATTCTTTTGTTGCGGCATCTTTATTTATAACAGAGTTTGCAACGTTTGAAAGTCTTACATTTCCAAAATTATACACACCATTTTTAATTAAAGAAGGTACATATAATCCATCATTATCTCTTATTAATATACTATCACTCTTTTTATTATTAATGAGTGTTTTTCTGTCTATATAATATTTATTACACACATCGTATTTATCTGTAGGAGTTGGAATATTAAATATTTTTTTGTAATTAGCATCAAAAGCATTTTCTTTCAAAACTAAAGCATTGTTTTCAAATTAACATTTATTAACAGCATTTTTTTTTTTTCATTTACAGGATTTTTATATTGCGAATTATTTTATCTTTAGCATCAAAACTACCTTGATCTGAATGTATTAAACTTTTCTATTCTAATTCTAGTACAATTTTATTCACATAATTCATATTAGCTGTATCATGTAAATATTTTGGATATGACACATTTGAAATTTTTTTATGTTTTACATTATAGTTATCATTTTGTGAATGAATAAGAGAAGCATCTGATAAATTTCTAACATCATTTTTAAAATGTTCATGAATTCTATCGACATAACATTTTGTAACTGAATCATTCAATAATTTTGGTTCAGTTACATTTCTCAAATTCTTTATATATATATATATATATATATATATATATATATATATATATATATATATATATATATATATATATATATATATCGTGATTTTCATCGTTTGTTAATTTAAATCCCACACCTGGAAGCCCTTCTTTTATTTCATCATCAAACAAAGATAATAAGTTGTCATTTATTAATGTAATTAACTCATTATGTTTTCAATGTTTTAATCATAGTTATTTCTTCAGATTTCATATTCATAGAGCATTTGTTTCTTTATTTCAAAATGAAGCAGAAAAAGTAATTTTTGGTAGTATTATTTTTTAACCCCCAATTGAATTCCACCATTAAAATATTCAGGTTTGTGTAATTTTCATGGTTTCCTAGATTAAAGCAAATTATAGGATATTTACTAAAATTTGAATAATCTATCGTGTGCAACCTGTTTGTGCATTTATATTGTACATTCCTGCTTCTAAAAGAGCTGTATATATTCGATTATAATGCTTTTTATTAAAATCTATGAAATAGCTTACTGTTGGAACTTTTATGTTATTAATCATTAACCAGCATTCTGTCATATCCAAGTTATCAAACATCATGTTGTTTTGATTCAAATTTTCATTTCTTTCGTCATATTGAGGAATGACGTATAAACTTAAAACTTCATCAGATGTTGCAGGAATTTTATAAGATCCACTAGCATTTTTATTAAATAAATTTGATTTAATAATATTACAATGATCCCAATTTATTTCTATTAGAGTATCAGATAATTTTAGTTGATTGAATTATAAAGCAGCTGAACTTTTAAATCTAACATATGGTAACCAGAGAGATATGTCCTCAACAACTGCTTTGAAATCAAGATTTTTAAATATCTGTATATATCATATTTTTACTATCATTTCTTTGAATTTCTATTTTAATTTGAAATCCTGTAAGTACTTTCTTATATTCTCTGAAAAAATCAAATATATATTTTAATGGTATCCACATTCTTACAGTTTGACTACCTAGTGAATTTCCATCTTTTTGCAAATCCTTCGTTATCATCTTCATTCATTTTAAAGCTAATATAAAAATTAGTAATTTTAGTTGCATCTACCAAAATTCCATTATAATTGAAATTATCTCTGTCAGCATATTCAGAAATATACATATAGAAAAACATATCAGTAGCTTCCGATGTTGAATAATCAGGTGTGAAATTTATCAATCCTAATACTTGATTCATGATTGTTTTATAATTATAATAGTAGATTATACAGTATTTCCTATTGTTAATCTGCTCGAATTAATTAAACCACCACCATTTACAAAAGTAATATTTTTATCATTTATATTGCTTCCATCACCTTTTACAATTTTAATTTCTTGTTGCAGATAACCCTCAGAATATAATATATTAGCATTTGTATCATTTATAAAGAAATTATATGTAGCATTTTCATAGGGATTATTTTTATCTCTATTCTCATGTTTAATTTCTCTATATTCAAAGCTTTCAATTTCGTCATTATAATAATAACTGGTATCACTCAAATCATAAATTTTGTTCATTTATTTAGGATAAAAATTTTATAAATTAACCCTGCACCCTGTTTTTCCTTTTTTTTTTTTGATAAAATCTCATTTAATTTTTCTATTATGAAATCTTTAGATTTTCTTCTATAATAGGTTTAATTTTTACTATTAAATCAGAAAAGAAACCTCTTTCCCCTATTTTTTTACTCTATCTGTACAATTTGTGCTTGTTCATTTATTTGTCTATAAATCTATACTGTACTTCTTGTCTGCTTAAATCAATTACTTCCCTTTGATGATTTGTAATTTTCATTCTAATTCTATATATTAAATCAGATTACACTGGAAAAATTATAGATTTTACAAATTCTTTAGAATATAAACTTCCAGGAGGATTTGTAGTTGTAAATGAGTAAATCTCTGTCTCTCTCTCTCACACACATACACCAGATTGAAAGTGATTTATATAAGCACCATTTACTATATCACACTGAATATAAATATTATCATTTCCATTAACTATATCTGCTATATATTTACCTTCTTGTTCTACATCTTAATATATTTTTGTTTCAAATCCTAAAATTTTGTACAATTCACTTTTGGATAAATCAATTTTATTATGATCTTTCAATTTAATTGCAAATCTTTGTCTTTCATCTAAAATTCCAAATAATATTGGAGGATCATTTCCAAAGTATTTAATCATGTAACGATTCAAACCTTTTATACTGTAATGGCCATCTGGAATAGTAAAGTCCATCCACAATTCTTACCATCAAAATTTGAGAAATTATTATTTTTGTCTGTAATATTATTCCAAGAAATATACAGAAGAGCTATTTCTTTAAAATAAAAAGGATTAGAATATTCAATTGTAAAATCTTATGATTTACTAGAATTTTTAGAATCTAAAATGAGGTATCTCATTTATTTATAAATAACAATTTTTTCTTTAGAAATACTAGGTTCTTGAATAAATTAATATAAAATATCAATAGGGGATTTACTTTGTCTTCTTTCAATTATATATTTCATAAAATATAAACCACATTTTACAGATGTAGGTTGTTGTAAAAAACTAGAATTATACCGAATTTCTTTTCCTGAAGATTTTAAATAATTGATGATATTTTTAGGAAGAAAATCATTTTTTATTTTTTTCAAATTCATATTCTCCAAAGGGATCAAAATATTCTACAAAATCATACATTGGATCATTTTAGTAACAAACCCAGTGAGTTCCATTACCTGTAGATACATCCAAATTAATAATTCCGTTTTCAAATTTTCTTACATTTTTAGGTAGCAAATCTGTAGTAAATGTACCTCTAAATTCTTTTTCATTTTTCATATTTTCTTCTATTATTTTGTTGGATATTCCGAGGGCAGATAATCCCCCTTTCTACAATGTTTTACTTTTTTTTTTTTTTAAATCCCAGATCTAGAAATTTTATCTAATATTTTTTTAGTTCCTGCTGCACCACTAGCAGCTCCAAGTCCTAAAGATGTTAGAATAGGAATCAGGAATGGTAAAATTCCTCCAGTTTTTTGTAACTGAGTTTTACTAATAGTAATTCTTTTATATATTTTGAAATTTGATTGATTTGTGTATTGGTAAGATGTAAATCATAATTAGGAGTTTTACTTTTATCTATTTGCAATGAGACTTCTCCTTTTTTATATCCAGATTTTAATTTTGAATTTTGATTTTTTTTTTTTTTATCACTCAAATAAACTTTTTTTATTACATACATTTATATAAAGTAAACATTTTTCGTAATATTCGTTTACATAATCATTTGTTAATGTTCCTTCTTTTAAAAGTTTATCTAGAATAATAATTTTTTGATTATATAATTTTTTATATTTAGAGCCTTTGCAAATTTTATTTGTTGATTCATCTAATTTATTTATACCAATGTCTAAATATTCATTTCCTGCTTTAAGAATACTCAATGCTTTTATATATACATTTTTAAACCATTCATGTTAGAATCGACTTCATTTATTTTATCTTGTATATTTCGTTTTTTCTTTTCACTAGTCTCATACTTTCTTTAGTTAAATTTCCTTTAAGTGTTTTATAATCACCTCGTTTAGATTTTGCTATACGAATTATTTCATCTAACTCTTCATTTGTTTTATTTAATAGCCCAGAAGGCAATTATAATCCTTCATTTTTAAGTAAATCTAAATCTTTATTAAAATTCAATCTTATTATTCCTTCAGTTTTATCCATTAAATTTCCAGCATATGAAGAATAATCTAATTCCAAATGTTTAGATGATTCATGTTGAGGTAAAAAAGACATGTTATCTGTTAAATCTTTTATAGCATATTGAATACTTTCAAGATTTTGTTTTCTTGAAATTTCTTGATCTTGTGACTTTTTAATTACTGGTTTAAGAAATTCTCTTAATGATTTTTCAATATCTAAATTAGATTCAAGTTTAACTTCACTATTTTTTATTTTTTCAGATTGTAATTTTATTAATTCTAATTCATTTCTAATCTGTTGTTTTAATTTTTATTCCCTTGATGTTAATTAATATCCATTTATTTATCAGTAAATAACTTTCTACTCCAAGTAGATTATTTTTTACAACGAGTAGATTATTTTTTACTCCGATGAAATTATTTTTTATTCCGAGTAGATATTTTGAAAATAAATAAGTGTTAAAAATAAAATATACAGAACCTGAAGAATTTACAGATGAATATTAAAATCCTTCATTACCAAAACATCCTTTTAGATTTTTAATTGTAGGCAATACAAAATCAGGAAAAACTAGGAATGCATATATGAGAAAAGATGAATATATTCAAAATTTACAATATTTTCCTATAGAAAAATATATAAATTAAATGGTTATAAATATGTTTTATGATAAATAATTTTATATCTGAATAAATGTGCAATAAAAAGAAATTCAAATGTAAAAATGGAAAAGGTATTATTAATAAATCTATTAATAATTTGCCATTTGAAATGCATCTACCTGGACATTCATTTAAGGGACCTGGAACTCAATTACTACATGGAAAAACAAGATTAAATCCAGATTTATCATATAAAGAATGGAGCAAAGCAATTAACAGAGTTGATGAAACTGCATATAGACATCGATATTTGTTATTTAAAAAATAAAGATACTAAAACAAGAAATGAAATCTGTGATACAAATATGTTAAAAGAATTAGATGAAATTCCAAATCCTACAATTCGTGAAAAATTAGAAAGAAGAATTGTTAAACCAATCATTAAAGCAAAAAAGACATTTGTAATGTGTTCATTCATTTACCGTTTAAAATGTAACTCATACAAATAGTAAAGATGCTAGAACTATTACATCTAAAATTGAAAAACCTATAATGAAAGGAATTTGTGTCAGATGTAATTCAAAGAAAAGTGTTTTTTTTTTTTAAAAAAACAAATGACACTTTAAAAAAACACTTTTCTTTGAATTACATCTGACACAAATTCCTTTGTAATGACACTTTAAAAGATGCATATTATGATCCTTTAAAAAGATATTGTGGTATCAATGAGTTAAAAAGAAAAACGAAATTTCCTCAAAAAGGTATTACTGATTTTTTTCATACTCAAGATGTATATACAAGATATAAACTAATTAATAGAAAATTTATAAAAGAAGAAGAATTTATGTATCTCATATTGATGATCAATGGTAAGTAGATTTATTATTCATAAAACCTTTTAGTAAATACTTAGATGGTATCAATTACATGTTAACTGTTATAAATATGTTTAGTAAATATGCGTTAACTGTTCCAATTAAAAGAAAAACAGGTGAAAAGGTATCAAATGCTTTTAAAATGTATTCAAACAGAGAAAACCGTTAAATATTCAATCTGATTATGGTTTGGAGTTCTTATCTTCTTTAACACAAAAATTGTTTTCAGAAAATAATATTTAATGGTTTGGTACTGTTACAAATTTATAAATAATTATTGTATATGTCTTAAAATATCACAGACAGATCGGAAATACTCACATTTTGGGCAAAAATTGCGGTATTTAGACGTGTTATACGTTAAAAGCGGGTTTTCTAACGATATGGTGACTTGGTGATGTTTTGGCGAGAAAACTTGGCGAGTTGGCGACATTGTTGGCGACTTGGCGAGAAATGGATATTTCTGGAAACATCCATCACCTAAGCGAGATAGCCTAGAAGTTTCCAGAACCTTGGCGAAATTAGTAGATTTCTCCGCCAAGTCAGGTATAAATACCGCAGCGCAACATGGTTAGGCAGGTTTTGTACACACAATGAATTTTGTGAAGACGATTAGTCGTGAATACTAGTTTAGAGAAGCTGTTCTCTGCCTGAGGTATTTGATACCTGTGATTGGAAGCTGTTACTTATCGTATCTGACGAATTGTATCTGTATAATTGTGATTATTACAGCTGGTATTTCTAGTGGAATTTTTACGAATAAAAGTCCTGTGTTCATCGAATAGTTGCTTTCTTCAATTCTCAATCCACACGAACCCCGAAGCTCGGTACAACTGGTGTCAGAAGCGGGGTTGAAGAGTTGATGCAGCGTGTCAGAAGAAAAATGCATATGGATTTAATGAAAAGTCTTCTCGAGAAATTAACGGAGCAGATGGCTGAGATGAAAGCTAGACAAGAAGAGATGAAAGCTGGATTAGAGATTAAAACCGAGATGACGAAAGAGATAAAATCTGGGCAGGAGGAGCTTAAAAAGAAACTTAAGAAGGACATTATAAGTGTTAAAGAAGAATTCTCCAACATCATTCAAGAAAAGATGAATGCAGTGGAAGGTAAGGTAACTTCAGTTGAAACTAAGGTTTTCGAGATCGAAGAAAACGTTGAAGAAGCATTAGACAATATGAATTAGGAGATTGAAAGCTTGAAGAAACAGATGTCAAACAGACATGAGGAACCCAATGTGGCAGTTATGCTTTCCCTGGCCACGATTAAGCTCTCAACATTCGATGGAAAATCATCCTGGCAGGTATACAAGACCCAGTTTATGATGGTAGCGGAAGCTAATGGATGGAATCCTCGGGCCCAAGCTTTTCACCTGGCGGCTTCTTTAAGAGGAGACGCGGCCGCTATCCTCGAGACGCTTCCGGAAGAGCAAAGGCACGATTTCCAAGCCCTATCGAGTGCGCTTGAGCTGCGGTTTGGAGAAAAGGACAATAAGGAATATAGCAGATTACAGTTAAAATCCTGCTATCAGAAAGCGGGTGAAAGTCTGCAAGAATTGGCTGCCGATATTCAGCGACTTTCTCATTTAGCATTTTCGGACTGCCCAGCTGAGACACGTGGAGAACTGGCTGTCCAACACTTCATCGATAGTGTGCGGGATCCGGAGATACAGAAAGCACTTAGACTCGCCGATGTCAAAGACATCGGATCTGCTCTAGTCTACGCACTTAAGATAGAGGCTGCCCAGCAGGCCGCGCGTAAAGACCGGCACTCAATCAGAGCCGTCTCTGCTACTGATACAGACTATGATCTAAGAAAAGAAATTGAAGATCTGCGGCGAAAATTCCGTAGCTTAGAACTGAGTAAAGGTGGCAGAAACACGAAAATTCAGTGTTGACTTGCGGTGCAGTCGGACACGTCCGTAAAGACTGCCCGAAACCAAAAGATGGTGGAAATGATCTTCCACCACTGCAGGGAAACTAATATGTAGCCATCTCACGGGGCGGAGATGTCCTGAGAGTCAGAAGCCCCATTTTAAATTGTTTCACATTTCTTCCGTAAGTGGCGGAGACAACGGAATTTTCGTTATGGGACATGTCAACGAAATTCCCTGCAGAATGATAATCGATACTGGAGCCAACGTAACAATCATTAGGACAGATCTGGCTCGCAAACTTGGTGAGAAACTCATATGGACGCCGCCCTGCAATACCCTCCAAACTGTGACTGGTGATACGATTAAAATGCATGGAAGAGTCAATCTAAACATTGCATTTGGTAATGCCGTGTACCATCATTTGGCATATGTCGCTGATATAAATGACGAATTTATTCTTGGATTGGATTTCCTCAAAGAAAACCATTTCAAGTTAGATTTTAAAAATAATGAACTACAATCGTGTTCTGAAGACATAGCGATTTTTAAGACGAAATATTCAGATATTAAAACAGTCCATCATAGTCCAGCAAAGAGTGAAACAACATTACCACCAAGAACTGAGATGATAGTTTCCGGAGCTCTTTCAGAAGATAATAATTTTCACTATGGATTGATTGAATATCCAGATTCTGACAATAGCGTTAAAGGAGTACTAGTGGCTTCTTCACTCGTCGACCTTTCACGGAATGCAATCCCGGTAAGAGTTGCTAATCAAAGCGATAAGGCAAAACTAATAAAAGAAGGAGAAGTGCTGGCGACTTGTACTCCAGTGACCTGTATTAACAGAAATTGTCAAGCCACACTATCTGAGCCTCCTGATACTCGAATTAATGAACTCCTTCAGAATGCCGAGTTAGATGATAAACAGAGGAATGCTGCAAGAAATCTATTATTAGAATTCGGAAATCTCTTTTGCAATAAATCAGATGATGTTGGGCGAACCAAAATAACGCAGCACCGAATAGATACAGGAAATCATGCACCCATTAAACAACATCCGAGAAGACTACCATTCGCTAAGCAGAAAGAGGTGGATACTTCTGATGGAAATGCAACAGAATGACATTATTGAGCCATCAGAGAGTCCTTGGGCTGCACCTATTGTTTTGGTTCGGAAGAAAGATGGTTCCACCCGATTCTGCGTTGACTATCGTCGATTAAACATCACTAAAAAAGATAGTTACCCTCTTCATAGGATTGACGATACACTTGATGCTTTATCCGGAAATCAATGGTTTTCGACTTTGGATCTCAAGAGTGGTTACTGGCAAGTAGAGATACATACTGAGGATCGGGAAAAGACTGCGTTCACCACAGGACAAGGACTTTGGCAGTTCAAGGTTATGCCATTTGGGCTTTGCAATGCACCTGTAACGTTTGAACGCCTGATGGATACAATATTACGAGGACTTTCCTACGAAGCCTGCTTAGTATATTTGGATATCATTGTAGGGCGCACATTCGAAGACCATTTAAGAAACCTCCGAAAGGTGCTGGAAAAATTAAAAATGGCCAATCTGAAGCTGAATCCTTGCAAATGTAATTTATTTCGACGTGAAGTAAGCTATCTGGGGAACATTATCTCTGCTGAAGGTGTAAGAACAGATCCTGAAAAGATTTCTGCAGTTAAGGACTGGAGTCGTCTAGAAAATGTCCACAAATTAAGAAGTTTTCTTGGACTATGCACGTATTACAGGAAATTTGTTAAGGGTTTTTCAAATATTGCCAGGCCCCTTCACAAGTTGACAGAAGTTAAATAGAGTTTTCTATGGACAGATGAATGTGAGAAAGTTTTTAAACCACTGAAGGAGGCGTTGACATCTTCGCCTGTTCTTGCATATCCCCAGCCCGGAAAATTATTCATTTTAGACACAGATGCCAGCAACGAAAATATAGGAGCTGTTTTGTCGCAGGAGATCGATGATAAAGAATATGTCATTGCTTATTGGAGCAAATGTTTGTCGAAATTGGAGCGAAATTATTGTACAACCAGGAAGGCATTGCTAGCAATTGTTAAAGTCATAGAACATTTCCACCATTATCTCTATCGAAGAAAATTCTTGCTTCGGACAGATCACGCATCCTTAACCTGGCTTTTAAAATTTAAAAATCTAGAAGGACAGGTAGCCAGATGGATTCAACGAATCCAGGAGTTTGACTTTGAAATACGTCATCGCAAAGGCACTCTTCATGGAAATGCTGACGCTTTATCAAGGAGACCGTGTAATGGAAGCTGCCGATATTGTTCTAGAGCAGAGAAGAATTATCAATTAGTAAATCCTTCGGTACGCCAAGTTACTGTTTCTCCGCCATCGAAACCAGACCCATGGAGTGACGAAGGACTTAGAGAAACCCAAAAAGAAGATTCCGATATAAATCCAATTTTTGAGTTAAAAGAATCTTCCAGTATGAGACCAAGTTGGCAGGACATCTCCACCTACAGTCCTGCTACTAAACAATATTGGGCTCTTTGGGACTCACTCCATATTAGAAATGGCGTGTTATACAGGAAATGGGAGTCCGATGATGGACGTAATTTCAAATGGCGGCTTGTTCTTCCAAAATCAAGAATTTCAGATGTTTTGAAAGAAATGCACAGTAGCTCAACTGGAGGCCACGTCGGAGTAATGAAGACTCTACAGAAAGTTCGCGAACGCTTCTATTGGAGCAAAACTAGACAAGATGTAGAGAAATGGTGCCAATCTTGTGATGACTGTGCGGTACGTAAGGGACCAAAGAAATGTAGCCGAGGAAGGCTGCAGCGGTATAATGTAGGAGCACCTTTTGAGCGGATAGCATTGGACATTTTGGGCCCTTTATCACGATCTTCAAATGGCAACAAATACATCCTAGTTGTCATGGACTACTTTACTAAGTGGCCTGAAGCATTTTCAATCCCTGATCAAGAAGCGACTACAGTAGCCGAGGTTCTAGTGCAGCAATGGGTTTCCAGATTCGGCGCACCCTTACAAATTCATTCAGATCAAGGGACAAATTTCACTTCTGCTGTGTTTAAAGGAATGTGTCAAATTCTCGGAATAGACAAGACGCAGACCACACCATTACACCCCAATCGGACGGCATGGTAGAGAGGTTTAACCGAACCATCTTAAATAATCTCTCATTTATGGTTTCCAGAAATCAGCAAGATTGGGATTTGAAGCTACCACTGTTTCTGCTTGCATATCGCAGTGCTGTCCAAGAGACTACCGGATACACCCCATCACAAATGCTCTTCGGTCGCGAACTTCGTCTCCATTGTGATCTTCAGTTTGATCGTCCACCGGATACATCTTCATTGCCAGAGGAATACCTTCGAGACCTTCAGGCACGTCTTGAAGATGTCCATAACTTTGCTCGAGACCGAATCAACCTGAAGACCGAAAGAATGAAGACGAGGTATGACACAAGAGCGACAGGACACGAATTTCAGGAAGGTGATAAAGTTTGGTTGTGGAATCGGATTCGACGTAAAGGTTTTTCTCCAAAGTTGCAAGCCAACTGGGAAGGTCCCTACACAGTCGTAAAAAGACTGAATGACGTAGTGTTTCGCATAAGGAAATAATCTTTTTCAAAACCAAAGGTAGTACAATATGATAGATTAGCTCCTTATCGTAATGTAAAGTGAAAATTAATATACCATAGTATCTTTGTAAATAGTATAGATAATTTTAACATTTTGTCTTTTTTTTGTATTTGTATTTTTAATTGTTTGTGTATGTAATGTGTTCTGTATCCTCTTAAAATGTAAATTCTTTTATATTAAATTTGGCCTCCTATCATGGGATTGTACTGCCCGGGACGTGCAGTCATTGAGCGGGGGGCAATGTTACAAATTTATAAGTAATTATTTTATATGTCTTAAAATATCTCAGACAGATCGGAAATACTCACATTTTGGGCAAAAATTGCGGTATTTAGAAGTGTTATACGTTAAAAGCGGGTTTCTAACGATTTGGTGACTTGGCGAGAAATGGATATTTCTGGAAACATCCATCACATAAGCTCTAGGACCAATATTTAGCGAGATAGCCTAGAAGCTTCCAGAACCTTGGCGAAATTAGTAGATTTCTCCGCCAAGTCAGGTATAAATACCACAGCCCGACATAGTGAGTTTTTGTGAAGACAGTCAGTGAGTGAAGATTGGTCATGACTGCTAGTCTAGAGAAGCTGTTCTCTGCCTGAGGTATTTGAGACCTGTGATTGGAAGCTGTTACTTATCGTATCTGACGAATTGTATCTGTATAATTGTGATTATTACAGCTCGTATTTCTAGTGGAATTTTTACGAATAAAAGTCTTGTGTTCATCGAGTAGTTGCTTTCTTCAACTCTCAATTTACACGAACCCCGAAGCTCGGTACAGTACTAATAATTCAGAAGTTAAATGCTCGGTAGTTGAACGATTCAACAGAACTTTAAATGTAAAAATAAGAAAATATTTAGCAACTAATAATACAAGATATATAGATGTATTAGCTAAATTAGTTTACAATTATAATAAAACCTTATCATAGATCTATTAAAATGACACCAAAAAAAGCAAGTAAAAAAGAAAATGAAAATACTGCTTATAATAATTTGTATGTTAAAAAATTATCAAAAAACCAAAATTTAAAGGTGATAAAGTAAGAATTTCAAAATATAAAGAAACGTTTACAATAGGTTATCATCCTACATTTATAGACGAAATTTTTATAATATCTGAAGTGCTAAAATCAGATCCAATTACTTATAGAATAAAAGATTTAAACAACGAAGAAATTAAAGAAACTTATTATGAGAATGAATTAGTTAAATATGATAAAAAAGATAATGTATATAAAATTGAAAAAATAATAAAAAAGAAAGGAAACAAGTTATTTGTAAAGTGGGGTTTAATTATCCAGAAGAATATAATAGTTGGATAAATAAAAAAAAAAAAAAAAAAAAAAAAAAGGTTTAATTCAAAATTAAGAGCTAGGTAAATCACCCACCCCTTTAAAATCATAATTTTTGGGTAAGGAGAATTCTCACTCCCCAAAAATTGTTATTAAAAGATAAAATCTAATTTCATAAATTTTATGGCTCCCGGAATTCCGGCCGCCATAATTTTTATTACAATGGCTGCAATGCGGGGTGTTATGAAACCATTTAAAAATACAAATCTTTTGATTAGTTTTTGTTTTATTTAGTTTTTCGATATCCATTATGAATTGCTCAATTGTATAATTATTTAAAAGTTTTATACCACTGAAATATACTTCTATATTATCTATATGTTCTCTAATTCGATTAAATAAATTAATAGTATTTGGGTTGTATTTACTTTTTATAAATTACTTTTAATTTTGAATATTTTTCTTTTAATTTAGTTATATGTTGATTTTTAGATTTCCTTTGAGTTCTCATTGCATAATATGGATGTTTACATTTTGTTTCATTTATTTCAATTAATAGAAATACATGCATATTTCAATTAATAGAAATACATGCCTCATTATTTGTTTTAATGGATATATCTTTTTCTAATTCTTTATTTTTTAAATTTCTAATTCAACATTTTTATTTTTTTCTGTTTCAATAAATACTATATCTAATCTATTTTGAAGTTTATTAACATTAATTTTATACTTTTCATTAAATTCTTTTGCATAATAATTGTTTACAATTAAATATACTTTATCATAAAAATCGTTAGAAATCTATAAAGATATACCTAAAATAAACTCTTCTGGAACATATGTACCAGATATAATTTAATTGCATTTTTCATCTTTATTTTCTTTTTTAACATCTAAAAAGTGATGGACGGAATTCCGGCTATCACTTTTTTACTATAATATAATGTATTAATTCCTTAGAATTTTATTTTCCAATCAATGTTTACCTCCACATTTACATAACTTGGTAGCATTAAAAAATCCTGTTCCCTTATCTATTATCAGTTTAAAATCTCCAAACAATCAATACCAATAATTATCTTTAACCTGTTCATAACATACGTCCTTTAAAGAAGTCATTTATAGGAATTCATTTTTATAAATACTTTTCAAATTGAAAAAAAAAAAAATTATAAATGAAATATTTTTAGGGACACCGAATTCGGTTGCTCTAGAATTTTGATAAAATATGCAATAAACTCTGACCCCGCTGGAATTCAAGCGGGGTCTATTTTCAGAGAAATTAATTAGTTCTTGTCTAAATAATTTATTTTTAGAAGGCTCAAATCAGAGTTCTCTAGAATATTGGCAGACCGAATATGGACTGCCGAGAAATTACTCTTTTGCATAATTTAGTAGCATTGAAGAAAGTTTATTTTTTATCTCCTCAAAATAAGGGGTTAGAGAATATTAAAAAATTTACATTTTGATATTAGTTTTTTTAAGAGGACACTATATTATATTTAAATAAATGTTTGGAAAAAATATTACAAAAGTATTGCTATTGAATATCAATCTATTTACATTTAGAATAGAATATGATAATTTAAGGCATAGAAATCATCATATAGCTGTATTTTTGGAAGACCAGATTTTAAATGAGATAGTTATGATAATATATGATAATGGAATTACATATAAAAAGAATATTAAAATTATATTATTTCAAGCCATTAATATTTAAAGATATATTTGAAGATAATTGTGATTTGTTAGATGTTTGGGTTTATAGATTAAGAGAAACTTTATGAATTAAAAAAATTATAAGAAAAGAAAAAGATTTATATATTTTAATTACTTCAAAAATTATTTAATGAGTATATTAATAATTTAAAATTAGTTACTTGAAAAATATATTTAATAAATAAATATTAATGTATTTAATAATTAATATTTAATTAATAAATTCAGAAAAAATAGCAAAACGACCCTTTTAATATGGTGGTTTTTAACTTGAAATTATAACATTTATTTTTGAAGAGTGCCAGCACCCCCAGACGCCATACAGTAGCACTTTTTAAATTTCGAAACCAGTTTTCTTATTTCCTGGTTCTATGATAAGAGCCCTATCTTAATTGCGTCGACTCGTTCGAACTTTTTTCTCTCTTTTTATTTAGAAGAGCGAGCAGGGCTCCAACGCAAGACTAATTCATGCTATTTTGTTACTACACTAACTGGGACCTGAGAGACATACTTTTTTAAAGTTTATGTAATAATTTTATCTAATAAACTTTGTTCTCACAACTGATAACAGTCTTTCAATGAATAGTGCTTCCATCTATATTTAAAAATAGAAAACATATAAATGGATGATTTTATTCAAGCTGAAAAATTAAATTATTCCAGAGATGAAAAAAATAATATTTCTATACCAGATCCGTATTTAAAAGTATTCAAAAATATTCAAGAGAAAGAAATTACCTATGATATATAGTTCAGAAGATGAAAATTATTATAATTTAAATACTCAATCATTTTTAAAACAACGATATGTAATCAGAATAAATTTTTTAAACAATTGAAAAGAAAACATATTTTAAATTTTACAACACAAGCAGATGAAATGTTTTACAATTTTTTAGATTTTAATTATTACAAAAAAACTATAAAATACTTGTATGCGATGAAAAAGATTTGTGAATATTTTGGAATTGAAAATAATATAAAAGTTAAAGGATACAAAAATGAAGGGAACAATTTTTAAATAATTAGAAATATCTTATTTTACAGATAGCCCCAAATTAGGGCTACTGAAAAATTATTCAAAACACAATTAATATAAAGTATTTCTACTTAAAAACCCCTTAAAAAGAAGAAATGAAATAACAATAATTTTAAGGACGCCGTGAAATGCGGCGTCATTAAAATTAACAGTTTTAATAATAATTTTAAAATTAATAATTTTAATGTTAAAATTAATGTTATTATCAGAATTGCAGTTTCCATTTAAAAAAATTAACCATGATAAATGGATATGATTTGTAGAGATTGTAAGATAAAAAAGAATGAAAAATTTTATATGCACATTAAGAAAAGAGTGACTCGTATTTCATGTACTAAAGCGGAATATTCGCAACGTGTGTTGTGTGAATGTGAAGTCTATTGTACTAAATGTCATAAAGCTAGACATCAAAAATCAAATAAACATAAAAGATTATTAGCAGCTGTTATAGCTACTAATGAAGTTTCAAATATTAAATTTTAATGCCCTTAAAATTATTTCATCTTCTTCAAAAGACTTTATAAAAGTACTTTCTAAGTAAATTAACAATTTTTTATATTCTATTTTTGGAAATCCCTTTATAAAAATACTCTCTAAATAAATTGATAGCTCTAATTGTCACTTTTTAAAAATCTATTTTTAAAATCCCTTTATAAAAATTACTTTCTAATAAATAGAAATAAAAACTCTTCCTTTTTTATTTCTATAGAATTATAGCTTTTGTTCATATTGAAAATGCTTTGAATACTTTGAGTGTTCAAAAGTTAATAAATGTCATAAAGATTAAAAATAAAAAGTAAAAGTAAATCTAAGAATGATATTATTAAGCCTATAATATCTTATATTACAAGAACTGGAAATTATAAGCAAGTATTAACAGATATATTAGATTTAGATACTTCTGATTATTTGCATCGTAAAAAGAGATTATTTATTAAATATCCAAAGAGAAGAGAAAATATTAAAAAATTATTTGATTCATATAATTTAAAATTTAATTAAGATACTAAAGATTTTGAACCTGTGAAAAATAAAAAAAATTAAAAGAGAATTAAAACTGAATAAGCTATTTAAACCTGATTATGAGATTATTGAATCTAGAGGTGAATATATTAAAAAATATAAAGTATGTAGAAAGCAATATAGAGTTACAGAATTTAAAATTGTATTTACAAATTATTGTGATATCTTAAGGAAAATATTTAAGACAGCTATATGAAATGTAAATGGTAAAGTTGATAAAATTGTTTATAATCCTAAATTAAGTACCTCCTTTTCATCCAGTAATGATGAGTACTAAAGATGCTTATGATGTATATTTAGAAACATTAAATAATAAAATTGAATACAAAGAGTTAGATATAACTGAATGCATTTTTGGTTTTAATGTAATTGAATTACCTCAAGGTGGTAGATATTTAAAATTATATTCTGAAAGTGATCCAGTTAAAAAGAAAAGTATTTTACAAATTAAGAATGATGATAATTTATGTTTGGCTAAATCAATAGTAGTAGCTTTAGCCATTCAAAATCCTGAATTATTAAGTGAGAAATTAGATATTGAAATGTTAACAAATAACGAAATTTTGTATATTAAAAAAGTATTACAAAAAATCTAGCTATAAAATTACATAAACTATGTAATATACCATTAGAAATTTGTACCCTAGAGGTTAAAATATTTGAAAAATATTTAGGTATCCAAATCAATGTAGTATGTAGAGAGAAAGGTAATCAGGTTATATATAGTGGTAAATATGTAAGGAAATGTACATGTATTTTTATGTATAAAAATAAGAATCATTTCAATGTAATTACACCAATGATAGGATTTTTAAGTAAGGATAATTGCGATTATTGTAAAATTCGATTTGCAAAAACAAATAAACATAAGTGTCCTTTAAAATGTGACAGATGTTTTGTTAGTGAATATGATTGTAAAGGAGATGATATATTTTGTAAAGATTGCTTTAGAAAATTTAAAGGACAAAATTGTTTTGTGTGATAACCATAAACAAATAATTAATTAATGATTGAGTGTTTGTAAGGTATTTCGAAAATGTTTAAAATGTTAGCATACATTAAAAACATACGAAAGAAAATTAAAGGATCACAAATGTGGTGAATACAAATGTAAAAATTGTTGGAAATGGGTTAACAAAGATTACAAATGTTTTATGAAGAAAATAGATTGCAAAGGAGGTGTGTGTAAAGATAATTGTGTTAAAAATATAAAAAATAAAAAGGATTGGTTTGTCCAATGTAAACATGATTATACTGAAAAATACTAATTTTTTGATGTTGAAACAACACAAAATTCAGGAACTCATAAAGTTAACCTACTTATATGTCATGATTTTGATGGTAATGAAAAAATATTCAATAATGAAAATGATTTTTGTGAATGGTTATTTAATAAATATTATTATGGATATACAGTTATAGTTCATAATAGAAAAGGTTTTTATTTCCAATTTTTGGCAAAATATTGTTTCGAAAATAATATCAAAGTATATACAATTTATCAAGGTAATAAGCTTAATTTTATGAATGCTGAAGATTATAAAATAAAATTTGTACATTCAATTAATTTTACAATATGTGCACTTAAAAAATTTCCTAAAACTTTTGGATTAACTGAATTAGCAAAAGGTTATTTTCCTTATCTTTTTAACACTGAAAATAATCAAAATTATGTAGATAAATATCCTAAAAAATATTACTATGGATATGATAATATGATTAAAGAAAGGAAAAAATTTAATAAATGGTATGATTCAGTAACACATGAAACATTTGATTTTAAAAAAGAATTCATTAAATATTGTAGATCTGATGCAGATATTTTGAGAACAGGATGTTTAGAATTAAGAAGATTATTCTTAGAAATTATGAATGTTGATCCTTTTAAATATGTAACTTTAGCTGGTTTATGCATGGCAATTTATAGAGATAAATTCCTGAAAAAGAATACAATTGCTGTTGATGAAGATGTATTTCAAAATGATAAATACAGTAAAAACACAATTGCTTGGTTAGATTATATATCTAAAAAAGAAAATATTAACATACAACATGCTTTGAATAGAGAGAGAGAGTAAAGAGAAAAAATTAAAATTAGGTAAAAAATATTATAAGGTTGATGGATTTTATGATAATACAGTGTTCCAATTTCAAGGATGCTTTTGGCATAGATGTTCTAAATGCTTTACAAAAAAAAAAAAAAAAAAAAAAAAAAAACAAAAAATAAATACTGTGAGTCATATGCTTATGAATCATTTATATAAAAAAAACTAAAATGTTGAACAAAAAGATAATTAAAACAGGATATGAATTAGTTAATATTTGGTAATGTGATTGTGATAATAATAAGGATATAAAGAAACATATGAAAAAAGAATGGAAAAGTGATTTTATTGAACCTTTAAATCCAAGAGATGCTTTTTATGGAGAAAGATGTGAACTAACTAAATTAAAGTATGAAATGAAAGATAATATGAAAGGCAGATATATTGATGTATGTTCTTTACATCCAACAGTTAATTACTTTGATTATTATCCAGTTGGTCATCCTGATAAAATATTTAACTCCAAAAAATATAATAAAAAATGGTACAGATTAATCAAATGTAAAGTGCTTCCACCTAGAAAATTATATCATCCAGTATTACCACATAAAGCTGAAAAGTTAATATTTTCTTTGTGTAGAGCTTGTTCTAAAACAATCAAGTGCAATCATTTCAAAACAATTTTAGAAAAGAGAAAATGCGAAATCTTTTACAAGATTAGGAATTTTGAATGTAAACACGATGATAAGGAGAGATGTATAATTGGAACTTGGACAACTGATGAGATAAAATTAGCTATCAAAAAAGGATATAAAATACTGAATATTTATGAAGTGTGGCATTTGAAAATAAAACCAAAGAATTATTAAAGATTATGTTAAAACATCTTTAAAAATAAAATTAGAGACATGTGATAAATGGAAAAACAATTTCAAAAATGAAAAAGAATGTAGGCAAGTTGTTAAAGAAAAATTAGATATCAAGTTAGATAAAATCAAAGAAAATCCTGGTTTGAGATTTATAGCCAAGATATGTTTGAATTCCTTATGGGGTAAATTTGGTGAAAGAATTAATATGAAACAAACTGAATATGTGATGGAAATAGAAGAATTTTATAGAATCCTTTTAGATGATACTATTAAAGATTTAAACATGAATTTTTTGAATGATGACTGTGTGGAAATGTCATATAATGATAAATTTGAAAAGAACAATACCAATATATATATAGCAGCTTTTACAACTAGTTCTGATAAAATTCGATTATATAAAATGTTACCTAAGTTACAAGGTAAAGTGATTTACTATGATACTGATAGAATTGTTTATATAGATGATGGAACTAACAAAATTGAAACAGGATGCATGTTAGGAGAATGGACTGATGAATTGGGAAATGATAAATACATAAAATCTTGCAAAGCTAGAGCAAGTAAAGATTATGGATATGAATTAAATAATGGTGATATATGTAGTAAATTTAAAAGATTTAAAATGTCGTATCAAAGTGAAACGATATTAGATTTTGATAACAAAATGAAAATAATAACTGGTGAAACAGATTATTTAGATGTAGAAATCAACCAATTTAAAATCGAAAAAGATAGAAATATTTCAAGTATAAAAACAAATAAAAGGTATACATTTGGATTTGATAAACATAGAATTTTGGATGATTACAACACAGTTCCTTTTGGATATTAATATCTTTCATGTTTTACATCTTCAATATTTTATATCTTTCGTAGTTTTTATTTGTTTGTAAATGCACTCATGATATTCACGGTTTAAGATTTAAAAGATATCCAGATGATAAAAGTTTATGGATTAGTAATGAAAATGTTAGAAATTATATTCAATATTTATATGATGAATATGATGGTAGATTTGCTTATAAAGGAGGAACAATTGAAAAAGAAATATTTGAAGAATTAAATATACCAGCTGTTGATACTGATGTACCTAAATGTCCTAGAATATTAGGTCCTATGTGCACTCTATATAAATGTTGTCAGTATAAGAAATCCATTCAAAAAATAGTTTGTAATAAATGGAAGAAATAAAATACTTAGATATTAGTGAATAAATAATAGAGAATTCGAAATTAATTAATGAGCTAATTGAAATCAATAAAATACATGACAGATATGGGGAATTGATGATTTAATAATGAAATACATTGATCAAATAAGAGAATTAGTTTTAAAATTTGAAAATACAGATATAAGAGAAAAAGCACTTCATCTAGTAGATGAAACATCTTATTATATTAAAAATTAATATTTTCAGAAAATATTTTTGAAAACGTAAAATCATTTAATAAAATGAAATATCATAAATGGAAGAATTTAACAACATCAAAAAGGATATATATCCTGAAACTTTTAAATTGGGAGTTAGAAAATACAGTATGATATCTTTGAAAAAATCAAAACAAAATTTGGTTAGGTTACGACTAGAAACTGTTTTGGAGCTTTTTAAGCTCATCATCAATGAGTATAAGACGGGCAGCAAACCTGGTCACCGTCACCCGGACACGGTGGATGGCCTGCGGATATCCACCAACCATCCACGAGCCATCCACAAAATGACGTCACGTATGACGAAATTGAGGCGGAGCTTTCCACCAAACGAAGTATTCAGCATGTTTAATTTTTTTCATCCACAACCGAGTGACAAGTGTATGTTTACTTGATTCGTGCCGTTTGGACAACATGGAATCTAAGTTTTCTCTAGAAATTGAAGAATTTATAATTGAATATTTTAAAAGTAAGTTTAATTTAAATGGTGAATTTTTTTTTAAATTTTATTTTTTATTTTGTAATACATATTTATGCTTTCGATTTTATTTAAAAATTATATATTTTTCAATAGGTAACAGGTGCATATAGGATCCAAAAGATGAGATCCAGAAGATTGAGATAAGAAACCTAAGCAAAAGTTGATGGATTGATGATTTTGAAAAATAAATGACAATCAAAACGAAAAGATAAGCATGGCGTTTGATTAGCAAATGAAGGGGAAATTAATGTCCCATTCATTTGCTAATCAAACTCGCTTGAAATACAAAGACGAGAAAAAAAAAATTGGAATCTATTAATTTGTTTCAAAAAAGAAATTCTTGCGTCAATTTTCTCTTTAGGACTTGTTGACAAATCTAAGATCCAAAAGAAAGAAAGCTCCAATACCAAGTTTTTCTCTTAAAGAATTTCTTGCTTGATCATATCGAGGACACGATAGCATTATGTGATCCCTGGTTTCTCTTTCTCCACAAGAGCATTTATCCGTTGAAGAAAGTCGGAATTTATGTAATTTAGCATGTGTTGGAAAAGATCTAGTTCTAACTCTAACTAGCCACACTTCTTCAAGGCTAGAATTAGTATAATTGCGGGGAATTTTCGTGATAGAAGACATGTGCGAAAAATTTGAGCCATATTTACTATTAAACCATTCGTTATTATTATAATTGATAAAAATGTTTCTTATATTATGGATAAGGTCTTCAGGTGAAATCGAGTAGAGAATATAACTTTTTTTCCTAAAGCTGATTCGATGTGTTGAATGATGGTTGGGGAAGAAGTTGAGAGAGTTTTCAAACTGCTTAGACAGGATAAGGAGTCAGATAATATGACATAGTTGGAGGGAGAAATATAGAATTTAGTTAAGCCAAAGCCTTAGCTGCAAAGACGGAATTAGAGTTATTGATTTGCCCGGAAAAAAAGGCGTTATTCCTGCTGTTATAAACAGCTATTCCAAGTTTATTTTCTATTTTAGATGCATCAGTAAATAATAATATGTGATTAGACAATTCAGAAGCGCTATTGTATTGGTCATTAATAGTATTTGTAGGAAGATTTTTAGTCTGAAAAGTATATTTTCTAAGAAATATTTTTAAATTAATATCAACAGATGTAGGTTTTGCAGGAACTCTTAAAATATGTGATTCTTAAATTCCATTTTCTTCAAGTCGTTTTTTCACTCGCAATGATAGAGGAAGAGCGCCAGAGAGATATGGCTGTAAGACATTGATTCCCACAAATTACCACATGGAGATCTAGTAGAAAGTGCAAGGTTTCTAATGTTCATCCTTGTAGAGAGAAAGTTTTGTTTTACAGAAAGAAGTACGACCCCTGTTTCTTTCAGAAGAAATGGAATTGGTGTCCAGCGAGGAAGACCTATAGCAATTCTAAGAACTGAGTGATATATCGAATCCAAAATTTTTCGGTCTGATTAGCTCGCAAGACGTAAATACATGACATCCATAATCGAGGCTACTTGTAATGAAGGACTGAACAATTTGAAGTAAATGATTAGTTTTTGCTCCCTACCCATTTCCTGCAATAGCTTTTAAAACATTAATTTTCTTCTGGATGGATTTTTTTTTTTTCATTTGAAAGTTATACTTGAAAGTAAAGTTATTAGTAAAATAGAGGCCCAGAATTTTCATGTGCTTAGACCAAGAGATTGGTAATTGGTTGATAGTTAATTCAAAATTTACAGAAGATTTTTTGGAAGAGAAATCAATGACTGAACATTTTGAGGAATCAAATTTAATTTCCATTCTTCACACCATTGTTTAAGTTTTATGATTGCAGTCTGCATTTTTTGTTGTAGTCTTTCTTGTGACGAATGAGCAGCCAAAAGGATTATGTCATCAGCATAAATAAAACATTTAATGTCAGGAGAGAGAATTTCGTAAATATCTAACATATAAATCATGAAAAGAAAGAGAGAAAGAACACTGCCTTGAGGAACACCTCTATTAGAGAAAGTGGGACAGCATTTCCTCTGATATCAAATAGGAGGAGCTTATAAATAAGACCGTCTGGCCACCCTGAATCGTAAGCGTGAGATATGTGTACAGTTGCGCATATGACATATTTTCTCTGAGAGCGTAAAGCAATAATATAATGATGAAGCATAGAAAGAACACTATCGCAACCTCTATGAGGCATAAATTCATGATGATTTGGACGAAAATATTTGTAAAGGGAGATATTATTTATTAGACGATTTAAAATCATGCGTCCCATGACCTTACATAAAACACTTGTAAGAGATATTAGGCAATAAGAATTTACTGAAGTTGTACCTTTCACAGGTTTGTTTATAGGAATTATGATGAATTTTTTCCAAGATGGAGAAACAATACCGCTTAACCAAAAGTTATTTATGAGTGACAAAAGGGATCGTAAAGCTATATTTGATAGATCCTTCAAAATTTTAGCTGACATTAAATCAGGACCAGCTGAAGTATTCTTGCATTTAGAAATCGCCAATGGAATCTCTGAGAGAGAGAATGCAGAGTTATATTCTAAATCAAAGTTTGAACTTAAATCTAAAGGTAATGTAATAGCTAATCTTTCTGTTTCGTTATCTTCTGAGCGAAATATATTTAAAACTTGTACAGGTAGAGATTTCTCAACAGCATAAAGAAGTCCTCCTCCACGTCTATCTAATCTAATTATTGTTTTATTACAAATTTGAAATAAGTCGGATTTTTTAAGAAACGTTTCTTGAATTGCTAGGACATCAGAAGATTAAAAGTACCAAAGTATTACATACGGGCGTTTAGATAGAACGTCTTTTACATTCAAAGAAATAAAATTGAACATTAAATAAAATAAAAACCTGAACAGCTATTAAAAATCAAAAAAAAAAAAAAAAAAAAAAAAGTGTGCTCGTAGTAAAAGAATATTAAAAAATAATAATAATAAATATGAACGTTTTTTACGCCTTCTACCTGGCTCAATTCTTTCTTCAATGTTGATTTAAATCATAAAAATCCCGTAGTTGTTAGAAAATGATAAATAATTCCATTAGAATGGTTTGTTCCATATAAAAAATGCGCAAACTGATCTTATGGGGCAACTGAAAAGGGGGATATTTCCGCAAGCAGAACTGCTCCGATTCTACGCCAAATTCCTTGCCAAATATGATACCAAGAGAATGATAGCATCTTGTTATGGTGCTATAGCACCACAGCAAAGACGAGGGATTAATGACGTTTGCTTACAGCTAAATGAAGTTAAAGACGTATTGGAGGGGAATTTCTTATAAAACAATAGAATACTTTCTTTTGCTTTTTTTGGAAATGAACCTTTTTCTTGTAAGGAGGAAGGGGGTGGGTTAGAAATGTGTGTGTATGTCCTGTTCTCTCACGTGGGAGTAAGAGCATTTTCCTAACAAGCAATTGCGGGAATAAAAAAAATAACACTGTTACAATGATGTAATTTAATTTTCAAAATAACAATTTCTAGATTTAAGATAGGTTTTTTAATTTAGAAGAAGTAAATATATTTCTCCTAAATGCCAATGAAAAGGTAGCACAAAATATGCCAAGGGAAATTTTGTTTCTCATTTAAATATGTTTCTTATTTATTGTATTAATACATTTTATGCTTTAGAAAATGAATTCGAAGATTTTGCACTCAAAGTTCAAGTAATCAATTAAGTTAAATTAATAAATTAGGTCACACACACACAATACTTGTTAATTACAAGTTATATGCTTGTAATGAATATTTGAGACTGTAAACTCCCGATTATCCAGATATGTAAATGTTAAAAATTTTTAATTTTTAATAAAAAGGAAATTTTACAATGCTTAAAAAAGAAACTTAGGACTGATTTTCTGAAAAAGCAAAATTTGAACAAATTTGAAAATAGTGAATAATTTTATTATTTCTCATGGTGTTTATTCAAGCTGTTGAGTGCATAAATTGGTCAAATGCATATTTCTGTTGATTTTTACCTTTTCCATACTTTTCAAGATCGTTTTCTATAGCCATGTTAATCGATTTCACAAACAATAGGTAGTTTAATGAATTTTTACTTGATATTCCTTAGAGTGACTTACAAAAAATCAAATTATTACTTTTTCAAATTCAGTTCAAGATTAAACAACTATCAACTAAATTTAACATTGTCATTTTTCACAATTGATGCTAGTATTAATAAATTCTAAATGCCATAATATAATCGTGTAGTAAATATTTTTTATTTTCAGTATCATTCAATTTAATGCCATGTAAAGAAAAGAAAGGGCTTGTTGAGTTCCTTTTGTATTTCTTTGCAAGTTTTAAAACGGATTAAATAATTATTTCTTAAATATTTCTAATTTTATCGCCTTAAAATGAAAAACTATTAGATGATTTTTCAGTTTAGTTTTTAAATCATTAAAAGGGATTAATTTAATCATTATTAAAAAAGTTATTTCTAGATAAATTTTAATTCGTAGCAGTGTTATTTCACAATATTTTCAGTTAACTTATTTTTTAACTTTTATTATACATAGCTAGAAAAGTGTGCTCGAAATTAATACAAAGAATAAATAAATAGATATTGAAAAGAAAACTGTGTAAGCATTGTGTGTGGGGGGGATTTTTTTAAAAATCGTCGTTTGACAGCTTTGTTTTTTAAGGGAACGCATACCAATTTAAGTTGGAGTTTTAAAAAATGTAAAAGAATGTAATGAAAAATAAGGAATTCAGGGAAATCTAGGAGGTCTACACTCGTTGCATTTTAAAAGAGCTAAACTTAAATTTTTTCCTAATTTCTCCTGAACCAAAAAAAGAAAGACAAATCAAGTGTCCATTTTAAAATGTTAAGAAAAGCGTCCAATGAACATTTTAAACAGCCATTAATTGAAATTAAGAGAACGATAGTTCCAAATATATATATATATATATATATATATATTTAAATATATATATATATATATATATATATATATATATATATATATATATCAGTGTGCGTTTTTTAACAAAAAAACTTAGATTTAAATTCAGTGAAAATTGAAACATAGTGACAGTTAATCTCAACATTTATTAAAAACAAAATTAATTTGATATATTTATCGATCGGATTTTAACACATGAATAATGTGGTCAAAAAAACTGGTTTGTTGTGGTATAATAATGTAAACATACAAAACATAAAAAAAAACTTATTACATTTATAATTAAAAATATCGTCTTTATCACAAAATACAAGTAAAATGCTGTTCTTATAAGTTACTTTTAATTATAAATGAATTAAATTATGAATGAATTTAAATTATTATGCCCATTTTTCAAGTAATACAACAGTTTTTGCCGTAAAAATATTTATTTTTCATTTATGTAAAATAGTTGGATTTGTAAATGAGTTCTTTTTTCTTTTTCAAATAGATTTTTCAACGATTTTAAAAAAATCAAACATTTATACGCATTCATTCCGGAGAAAAAAATATTATTTATCAGTAAAATTGGAATATAGTGAAATTAGTGAAGTCAAAGAGCTTTATAAATCACGTATCTTATAAATGGCGATGTGAAATCGAATTGAATTGCATTGTGAAAATTGGTTTTGAAAACAAAAGAATACAGTTAGACATATCAAAATTAGAAAAATGTGATCAGGAAGATAAGTCTAAGAGTCTAAGTAATTTTTTTATATCAATAACATAGTCTGAATAAGTAGTGTATCCTAGACTAGCCTTTAAACAGTGGTTATCTATGCGATGTCAAAGTACTTTGAAAAAGGTTCACAATGATAAATAAATGGCAAGACCCTGTCTTTTGGAACAGAAGGTCTCTGGCTCAATCCCTTCATTCATAAAAAAAAAAAAAAATGAAGGCCTTATTTTTAGTAATTGCATGCATGTCTTTTTTATGGTGAAATGAAAATTTTTCTGATTTTTAGGAATGACGAAATAAAGTTCCGCACCCGATACCAACAGATTTTGCTATGCCATTATCTTATTGGTAGGAATATGAACAAGAATACTTCAAAAAATTATAGTGAATTAAGTTTCATTCTATATGAGAACTTCACAACTTTTTATATAACATTACACTTATGTATGACTGTCTAACATAATTTTTGTTTTTACATATTTATATATGAAAATTAATTTAGCTTAAAATATGCATTGAAAAATAATGCCCTACTGTGCTGTTATTGAAAATATATTAATACGTTGTCAAATCTCATTCGGGGATCTTTTAATTATAACATCAGAATATTTTCGATCACTTTTTACATTTCCCTCCACAAAGCAAAAATAAGCTAATACTTGACTATTCATAGTTAATACTATACTAATTTAATAAATAATTGCAACTTAAGAGTAATTAATGTTATGTAAACATGTATATAATGAACAATATGGATTAGACATGTTTCTTAACCAATGCATAAAGAATTGATATTCTATACATGCATAAAGTTTGAGAAATATTTGATAAAATAAAAAAAAATGATCAATAAATAAAATGAATTCTTAAAATAAAGGAGCCATTATACTGATGATTTTAAATTCACACAAAAATTACAAATTTCCAACATAATAATTTTAATAGTCTAAGCTGTATTAAGATTTTCATTACATCGGAGATTACAAACGAAAATGATTAAAAATTATGTGATTGAAAATTCATGAGTAGTAGTTTTTATATTTGGAGTAATACAACTGCCTACAAATAATTATTATAAAATGTCCTCTTCCCCATGAATTTTGAAGAATAATAGTCCTAATATTCTATCACGTCCTTTAAACTCCTGAGATCGATCAAGTTAACTGACGAAATTTTTTTCAGTATTTTTATTTTTGTAAAATTTATTACTGTATTTTCCAATAATGTGGAGGAAAGGATTAATACAAAAGAGCAGTTCATAAATAATCTTATACTGAAGTTATTATTATTTATGGTGATCACAATATATTTCAATATACATTTGAATTATTGCATATATTATAAACTATAATAAAAAGTTTAAAAATTTAGATTTTCTACAATTTTTGAGAAATTTAAACATGAGATTTGTATTTTTCTTGGTTTTAACTAACAAATTTAATTCATACGTGTTCGTATTTTATATGTAGTCTACATATATATTATAAGTGAATTAGAAAGAAAGCAATAAAAATTATTTTTATTTTTTCACTAATTATTGAGATGTTCCATTGTCAAGTTTTTGTTTTATCTTAAATCATTCTATTATGATTACATCATTTAATATCTAGTTATAAGTACTCCATTTCTTAATCGGTGTTAAATGTTTCTTATACGACCACTGCATAGAAAATCATCTGATAAGGATTTTAATTTCCTTAAAAACAAAAATAATGTATATCAATATTTAAGGTGGGGAAAAATAATAATATTAACCATATAAAAATTTTGCGATTCATAATAATTTAATTGTAATTTCTGGTTTCATGACAAAATAAAGTATAAGTTTTATCTTAAGCATTTAATATTTTTCAATTGTTTTGAACATTAACAATGTTGTGTTTTAGATTAACGTTGCTATCTTTCTAAAAAGAAATGAATCTGCATCTTTATAAATGGTTTGAATAATAATTCTAGCTTGATTAATTTCAATTATTTAAAATGCAGACATAAAGCTGGAATTTAATTAAAAAAAATTTCTGATAATATATCCATTATCTCCAGAAAAAAAAATTAATTTTATTGAAACAGGTAGCAAAACGAAAAATATTCCACTGACAAAATGTTATACATAATGAATTATTAACTGCTGAAACAGTACAAATATTTTCTGATTCTCCTAATTTAAAAGTAATTCCTAATAAAATTAGTCATGTATAGTGATAGTGGTGGTGATTTATATAACCTTTAAGCGTACGCAAATCGCCAATATTATACATGACGAAATTATTTAATATATAAAAACTAGAAAAGTATACAATTTTTTTATAAGAATGCGAAAAAATTAATAAATTTTGCTTACATTGAAAAACTTTAAAAACGTGGGGAAAAAAAACAATAAAACAAAATTAGATAAAATAATATTTAAAATAAAAAATTTGATTCATATATGTGAGCATTTAAAAAAATTAATTTGTTTTAATATTTTTCTGTAAAGTAATTCTTAAATTTCTCCATTAAATTTCGCTTTCCATTCTCGTAATCTTTTACAAACCAGTTAAGATGAAAGACTACATTTAAGAGTTACATATGACCACGCCTCTTTGAGTGCTTATTCAACACCTCGTACTCTAGGAGGTGTTAGATAAACTTAGGTTTACTATATATAGGTATTGATAGTGAATATGCCAATAGTTCATCTTGGCGAAGCGTTTTGCGCCACAGTAATGTTTAGGGAAATATCTCATCTAAAAGTTCATTTCATTTAATCTTCGAATTTCATTGAGTACATAATCTTTGTATTATTTACCGCCACTAACTTAGCAGTGTATGAACATAAATTGTAGCACCTACGGCAATATTTAATTATTTTCAATATTTTGAAGCAGAAATCCTGTAATTATTTTTAACAGTCTACTTAGAAATAAGATTTTAATTCTATGGCTTGTTCTGCTGATGGAGTTCCTGGAAATCTTAAAGAAATTGTTCAAAGATTGGAAGATAGTCTGCGGCATTCATGTGAACAACTTACAGGTTAATTTTTAATTATTTTTGCTTATATTTTCTATTCCACAAATAACATTTTGGAAAGTTCAATATCCTTCTCGCTGTAATTATATCTTGACCATTATTTTATTTGACGGTGATAAATGTCTGTAAATGCTTTAAATAAGTATCTAATGCAATAAATTTATATTTACATTGATGATTATAACCCTTCTGTTGCCAATTTTAATTCTTTTTATGCTTATCATCACTTTATTAGGCTGATCTTCAAATAATTGCAGAGTTGCAAGAGAAGGTAGTAGTATAACACTACAGAAGAGTAGTAGTAATATTAAGGATGGATCCTAATAGACTCCACATCCTTGGCTAGTGGGAAATTTTATTATGTAAATATATTTCAGCAATATACTGAGTGCAATGTTGGCAGATATTTTTGTTAGATTATATAATTGCATGAAAAGTTTAAAGTAATGGAGTTCAATGTAAAAGTCATTTTAGAAGATTACAAATATTGGAAGGGTGCAACTTATTCGTTCTTGAGATGGATTTTTTGTCTCAGCTTGGTGAAATCGGTGGAAATTTTTTCACCAAGTAACTTAGCAGGGGTTTTGGAAATTGCTTGGCAACTCAGAAAGGGTGCCAATCAGCGTAAAAAAAATAAAGGGAGTTTCACCCGATTTCAAATTTCTAAAATTAGAAAACATAAATAACAATCGTGTTAAAAATTCTAAGTGTTTCTTCAATTACTTCAATTCAAATTGCTAAGTGTAACAGTAAATAAGAACATTTACGCTTAAAATTACATTTAATTTATTTGAAAATTATAGTTTAGTTTCAAATAATTCCTTAAAAATTATAATTTTACACAATTCCTTAAAAATTTAATAAATTAAGCAAACAGATTTGAAATAAATTAAAAGATATGACGCAGAAAATAATTGGAATTAAACCATACCTTCATTTTTCTTCACATTCCATCTCCTTTTGTAAATCTTTATTCATTGATTTATTAACAGTTGTTACCTCATGATAGTCTTCAAAAGTGTTGTTGGATGCAGAGTGCTTCTTTCGTCACATATATTCAGCAAGGTAGGAATCGAAGTGATCCAATACCTGTCAGGTTAAGATTCTTTTTGTCACACTGCACATCCCTTTGATGGTATTTGTATGAGTACCTGAATCAGGGTCCTTGAAGTGAAGACTATGGTTAACTTTTATATGTTAAAAGCCTTCATGCAACAAACAAACGTATGCTTTCCAGCAGTCTGAGATAATTAATTTAACAGGCATATCATTCTCTTTCAAAATTCGTGATAACAGTTTTTTGATCTACGTTCATCTACTTTCATAAAACAGTTTCCAGATTCTGTTTCAATGCTTCTAAACATATATTTTCCATCTACTTTCTTTCCTCTATTAAGCTTTCACTTTCCAAATTTACTTTAGTTTATTTCAACAATCACACCAGTTCCTCCAATGATTTAATTTGTTTTCAGACACACTTCGACACACACCTCACGATAAAAATTCTTCCTATTAACCACTGCATGACTCGATACATTCAACTCATCACATATAAATTTATTTGACAACTCTTTCATCCACATATACAACAACACACTCACAGGCAATTATCTTTGGGAAAACCAGGAACCCTTTTAAACACTTCTTTTCACATCATGGTTATCCTTAACTCTCACATTACATCTCCATTCACATTAATCGCTAACATCCATTCTATCAGCAAGTTTCATTTATACATACCACACCACATCTACAACATAAATAAGTCTTAGAAATTAAACCAACATTTATGCACCACATAATAACTTCTTTCTCTCCTCTATCACTCAAACAATGTATATCTCGTTACTTCATATACTGTATCAATGTCTGATATTCAGGTGAACTCAAATGAAAATTTATGTAGAAGCAAAATTTTGAATATGCTTGACCACGACAAACTAACACAATGATTAACTGAGGCAATGCTTTTCCCAGAAATTGGCCGAGCTGGCAGCCGAATGGTTAGCACTCTTTCCTTTGGTTTAACAGTTCGTAGGTTTGAATCCCACCTTGGGCATGGATGTTTGTAGTGGTTCGGAATCTGCTTTAAACCGTAGGTCCCTGTCTAATTAGCCCTTGTGTGCAAAAAAAGACTGCTGAGCGACAAATAAACCAAACCTTCCCAGAAATTGGGGTGACAAGTGACGGATGGCATCATCCGAGACATTCCTGGGAGATACCAAGACAATCCGGGAAGATACATTTGGCGACTTATTGCTTTTGGTGATTTTTGGGTTCGTAAATTTGGCAAGATAAACAAAAACCAGATTTATCAACTTTTCACGCTTTGTGAGGTTAGACCATAATACTCAGTTTAGCCTGGATTTTCTTTAGTGGCCTATTCTTCATTGTGCCCTTTGGTTTCTAATCAATTTAGATCCTGGTAGAAAAAAATGTTTTCATTTAAGAAACCTAACTTTTATGATTAAAAATATGTAAAAATTTTTATTATTGCATCTTGTTTTCTGCACAAAAACATGCTTAGTGTCAAAAAATGACCAATTTCCCCATATTTATCTTGTTTATATTGTCCTTAGAACATTTGAAAATGTGATTTTAATTCTAAAATTATGTTGTAAGCGAAGTTTTTACTTTAATTCAAAATTTAACTCTTCTTCAGAGCAAGGTTTATTATCGTCATTATAGAATCTGTGTGCTGCTGAAATGAGACTAGTTATGATGCCACCCTTTTAAATCTGAAAACTTCTTGTATGTGATAAACTTACTGAATTTATCTGAATTTTGTACAGAAAATATTTAATTTTCCTGCAATTCTAAAAATTAAGCTTAAGCAGAGCATACAGAGATTACTTAATTATAAATTAACTGGTAGTGTGACTAAAAGTTTGAAAGACTTTTTGGACAGCAAATTGAATTTTATTTTTTCAGTAATTCTTCCATAATTGAAGTAACTGTTAAAGGTTTTAATTTTAATTGGCAGAAAATTTTATTTTTGGAGTTTCTAAGTGAATATTTTTCAAAGCAAAAACATGGAAATTGTTGCTACCAGTTTTGTTGATTGATTGGTTTTTATTATTCATTTATTTTATTTTTGTTATTTATAGAAATCTATTTTATGAAAAGAACAATTAAATTTCAAATATAATATTGAGGTTAAAGTTTACAATTTGGTACATCTTGATTTTTTGGCGATTTTTTTTACACCAAGATGTGACAAACAAGATAGCCACTGCTGCTACCAAAAGCCTAAACTAAGTTTTAGGGTTACAAGAAATGAAATTTTATCTTCAAATTTTTCACCAAATAAAGGATTACCCAGTTCTACAATTAACTTGTTATTGAATACTATTATAACACCATATTTTATGTAACATTCAAAGATTTGCAATGTCTAGCTTTAGCCAATTTTAATCATTTTATGGAGAAATCAGTGTGATTACATTTAAAACATAAGTTTATTTTTTAACTAATCATTTAATAATTTTCAAATTGAAGTATTTTATTTTTTTAATACTTCAACATGATAGATTTTGAGATCAAAGAATAGAATCCTAACTTCAAATTATTAAATGGCTATTCCAAAAAATTAAATTAATAATTTTAAAATTTGCATCAGAAAATGTAAATGGTATATTTAGATTTTCTAATGTAAGTCATTGGTATTAATAATCATTGGTACATATTTTTCTTGTTTTGTGTTAATTGTAAATTCAATGGCCGTTTTCATTCAGGTATGTGAATGTTGCCTAACATATGTAAACAACTTGGAACCAAATCACCTCAATTATTAAAGATTAACTATTTTTTTCCATTAAATATTGCTAAAATTACACATAAAATAATTAATATAGTTCAAGTTTGGATGGCAAAAGCAAATTTATTACTACGCATTTAGATTCTAAAAAACAAAATTTATCAACTGCAAAAAATATATATAGTAAAAGAAATGAAAAATGCATTGAATATTTGTAAAGAAATAAGCTATTAACTGAACATTTACCAAGCTATGTATATGTTATTAAATAGTATAGAGAAGTTTTTCTGTAAAGAAAATATCTTTGATAATAGATGGAAATTTTGAAATAGATAAAAATATAGTTCATACGTTACAAAATTCTTTGCTTTGCTTTTGGTGTTTAAATGAAATAATTGTGATAACCTTTGTTTATTAAACTGCAAATATAAAAATTTTATTTAAGTAATTTTTCATCTTTCAAGCCAACTTAATTTTCCAAGTCTCTTGATATATTTTTTTATATAAGAACGATTTCATAAATTTTATATAAGTTTAATATACAAGTTCTTTATCACATGGAAAACAAATTGAGAATAAGATATGCTTAAGTAATATATGAAGAAAAATCCCTGCCTAGATAAAAAAAAAGGAATTTTTTAAATTAGGAAAATTTTAACAATATTTGGTTAACAAGGGAATAACTTTTTAAAAAATTTGTACATCAGTGTTTTTATCACATTTTAATAAATTACTAAATATTTATTTAGAGTGGCAGTTTTTTTCCTTGATAATAGCTTGCTAGATCATAAGATTTTATGTAAAACCTAAGCAGTGCGTGAATTTTTACTGTCAATTCTTTATATGTCAATTCTTTATTTTATTATATCTAAATAAATGTGTTTTAAAGTTTATATAAGCAGTATAGTGTATATTTACTTAGATTGGTTAATCTGTCTATCAAATGTTAGTGATAGCTGGGAAAAAGTACTATTTCTAAGGATAAAAATATCGTAAGAAACTTTCCTAACAGCTTATCAGGTAACGACTGCAAATTTGATAACTTACCTCAAATAACTTGATTTAGTTTTTCATTCGATTGTAAATGCAGACACCAATATACAAGTTTATCAGATCTTATGAATTTAGATCAAATCATACCTTTTGTAATATCTGAAGAAGAATCAAGCTATTTAAAATAATCAGCTGTTAATTTTGCAAGAGAAATAAAACAGTCAGAATTAATTTAAATTGTTTTTCTCTTATCTTTAAAATAATTCAAGATGGCATTTCAAAATGTAAATTCTTAACTCTTTTTGAAGTTGTTTTGACTACATTTTCCAGACCTGGGGTGTAAGTATTTTCTTTTATATTATGGATGTTATTACAAATGATAGAACAGTTATATGGGGAAAATTATTAAAATGTCTGTTAGCATAGCTGCCACTTCTTCTGATTTTATCAGGAAACTCCTGATTTTTGGCAATTTCAGTGAAAAACTTTAAAACAGTCGAAATTTTGCCGGAAAAAGTCTATTGAATTGTTTTAGGAGTTTAAATAGTCAACAGATGGTGCACTAATGTAAAATATTTATATAATATAATATTAATATATGTATATATATTATTTTTTAAATACGTTCCTCTAAGATTCAAATCTGCTGTGGGAGGATGACATTATAACCACTTGGCTTCCAAAACTTTTAGGAGTTAGTAATCATATAATTAACATACAGAGCTGATACCAGGTGTCTTTTTACATAAGTAGTTCAATTGGGATGGATATTACTAGTTATTAGTAATTTAGTTAGGAATTATTCCATCAAACAAAGCATTTGTCTCTGAATTAAATTTATGTAGTAAGAGATATTTTTTATGTGCTTATGTAATTTTATAAGTTCAATACGTATAAATTGCACTAGTGTAGTAAACGTTGCCTAATAGAATAAATACTGGGACATAAACATTAATATTTATTTTTTACATGTAGTATATTCTTTTATCCTCTATTGTTTTTTTATAAGGTTGATGAATATTTTATTAAAAAAAATTAAGATTAACACAAAGTGTTTTTAACATAAGTCATTCTTAGAATATATAATCTAAAGAGTATAATTGTCTTTTTGTTGTACTATTGCTTTAAACATTCTGTTTCCAAGTTTTCTCAGTTAAAATTACTTAATTTTTTAAAAAATGCTAATTTATAATATAAGTTAATTATATTATAAAACCACAAAAAAATGATCAATAAATATTTTAGCTGTTTTTTATTTTGTTAATATTTTATTGTGGCATCAATGTAATATTTGTCTACATTATAGTTAAAAAAGTTATATAAAATATTATGGCCATACAATTTAGTGTTTAGATTTTCTACAAATATGAAAAATTTAAACCAATTTTTAGTACTTGTAGAAAATTCAAACATTGAGGGTAATTGTAGAAAACTTCTGTCACTTCAAAGAAATTCCTAAATTCAGAGTTGTATGTTTTCCAAAAAATTGTAGAGTGAAAAATTAAAATATTCCCATCAAATAAATTTAATTATAAAGGATCTGAAATGAGGTAATGTGCTTCAGCTGGAACTCCTTTGAGAAAAGTCCTTCTATAAATTGTTTTAAAATATAAATATTTATGCGATTATAATTATTTATAAATAAGAAAAATATAATTGAGTGTCACATTTATAATTGAAAAACTACTATTACTAAAAAACCTTTTTTTTTCTTTCTTAGAGGTACAATAATATACAACCAATAATAGTAGAAATTTTCATTCAAAGAAAAAACATTGCAACTTTGCCAAAAACGCAAAATCGAAAGATTTTGGGACAAATTCATAAATAAATATTTTATGTGAATGCTAAAAGCTTTATTTGTAACATTAATTTCATTATATATTTAATCAGATATTTAAGGAAAAGAAAATGAATATCCTTATATTGTTTTACTTTTATTATTTATGAATTTGATTTTAATTTAAAAAGTTATTCAAAATCAAACTTTTTTAAATTGTTTAACCTGTGATTACCAGAGTAATGATATGAATTCAGAATTTTTATAGAATTTTACTATAGTAAAATTCAAACCTTGAATAATTTATTAGATCCTGATTTGTAAAATCAGTAATTCTGTTGCAAAAACCGACAGAAAACATTATACATATTATCTGATTTAATTAAAATATAATATTATATATATACACTGCTATAAAATTGAATGCAAATTCATCATAAATAAAATAGACATTATAAAATAATTAAGTTAAATTTTTTTCACATATATAAGTAAGTTTCAAAAGGATAAAAATTCTTGAAATTATTCTAGTCTATGAGGCAGTATAGCAATACAATAAAGTGTTGTATATCCAAAGAGAGACAGAGTTTTAATTACATTTTTTTTAAAATAAAAGATGCAAATATTCCCCAAGTTTATTAGAATGGTAGATATGGATGCCAATTTGTTTGATTCTCTTATTAAATCCAGAAAAGTCCAAAAACAGGATAAAATTAAATAGTTTATGTAATCATAAAGTTTTGTAAATAGTTATTTAAACTGAAATTTATTTATATATAACTGCTAATGAAAGGTTAAAATGTTTGATTATATTCAACCATAATTGAGTTTTTTTATAGGGTCAGAAATTGATTTTTACATCACAAAAGTAAAAAATGTATTTGAATTTTTAAAAAAACTTTTAAAAATTCTACTTTAAATAAATATTTAACATAATAATTAATCATATTTATTTTTAAATAGAAAACTTTGCCTGAAGCAAAAAACAATTTTATTATTAATTTTTTCTAAATATCATTTTCTTTCCATTTCTTTGGTTGATACAAGTATACTTGAAAAAGTATCAAAATTGACATACAGATATGAAATTTCAATTTCAATAATCTATATTATTACATGAAGTTTATTTAGATTATTAATTTTGTTAAGTATAAGGTAATATGAAAAATTTTTTTTAATAATGACACACACCATATTTAAGTTTCCATTTTTCTGCCCTTTTGATAAACATTTCTCATTACCATTTTAAACAGTGTACAAATATTCTTCTTGAAAATATTATTTTTTTTTATTTTAAAATATTTGATTTATTTGGAATATTTACTCTGATATACACTTGAGGATTTTTAAATTTTTTTTACTGGATTTCAATAGATTTTTTTATGTGACAATTTAAATTTAAAATTGCCAAACAGAAAGAAAAATTAATTGTTCTGAACTTGATATAATTGATTTTTCTGAAATTTTGATTAGCTCAATTTTAATAATCTATATACAATACATGTCTTATCACCTTGTTTCGATTGTGACAACAAATCTCATTGTTTCATCATTGCAAGGGTTTGTTCTTTGCAAGAATAAGCAAAAAACATAGGAAGTGTAAGGTCACTCAAAGCAAGAAAGTCACTCCATCATTTCCAGCTAAAACTGTCTTTTACTTCCTGGTGCTCCAGTCCTTGGACTACAGAAATTGTTTTTTCCTCCTGATATGGATTTGTCCCCACTTGCCAGTCTGGGAGGAGCAAGAGATTTCCTCTTTTCGCCAAAATGCCAACAAGAACAAGCATCACCTCAACACATCTTGGATTGGACTGGGAAGATATCCATAAATGTCCTTTTCTTGTATCAGACTTTATTAATGTTTTTGTTCTGGTCTGATAGAACCAGACCAGATGAGAGAGAAAAACAACAAATTAAAAGAGCTTTTCTAGGCAAAGAGAATAAACATGGTTTTTTGTGATTGAGAACTTGTAAAATAAATTGTTTCATAGTGAATTTAACTATTGTTGTATTAATTATCAATTTTTCTACTTTGAACAGAAGTCAGTTTTATGTGAGTTGAAGAGATGTTCTTTTTTTATTATTCATAAATTTAGTCTCATTGTTCTTTTATTGTAATTTAGTATTGTTTATTACACATATTTAAATTTAGACAAATGAAATGATAAGTCATGAAGAAAGTAAACTTTAATTTCATAATATTCATTCAATAGTAAATTTGATATATTACATATTACCCCAGAAAGGGTTATAATGCTCCTGTATTGGTCTCATAATATTATCAATATTGCCAACCAAACCAAACCTGCCTTCAAAGTGTGCTGGCTGATGGCTGAGTGGTTAGCATTCCTGATTCCTGAGCTATGGGTCCTGGGTCCGAATCCTGGTTCAGCCATGGATGTTACTTTCTTGCTGTGTTTCTGTGTTCTTTCTTCTGAAAGGATGTATAAATGTAGCCCACCCTATAAACAGGTTTGTGGGGATTTGGCTACTCGCCTCAGTGACTTGGTTTTCAGGTACCCATTGTATAGTGACAGATGAGTAGTAGTTAAGCTTTGTTGTGGTGAAGGGTTAATCACCCAGTGGTCATCATTACATGAAAAAGAAAACCTTCAAAATTTGATCTTATATTAACTTCTTTTTGTGAACAATTGCAAAGTTCATTGAAACAGTGCTGGAAGCCTATTTACAATGTAGTTCATTGTTCCTTGCAATCCTTTCTGGAATGGAATAGTTGTTAAGGGAAAAAATAGTTTTGAAAAAATGAATGCAAGTATAAGTCTTGGTGGTAAAGTAGTTATCGAATATTTTACTCTTGTCTAAAAATGTATGAGTTAAAGATATTAAACATTCAATTGATTTTCTCTTATTTGGCATTTTGATCTGCTACTTTCATTTTTGGTTCATAATTACAACCAAATTATTAATTTAATTCTTGGTGGATACCACAAAGAAATCAATAAGTATTCACCATAAATTGAGTTGACTGACATTTCTGCTGGGCTTTCATCTTAAGGAATGTAAAATTTAATTTAAATCCACAATTTAAACACTACTTTGTTTATTGTCTAGTATCTAGTTGGAATAATCTTTTGCGATTGCATGATGAAATTGTTTCAATAAATTAATCTTTCTAGTCGAGCCAAATTGATGTTGAGCTTCTTGTTGTTTGATTTTCCTGTATTTCATCATTATTGCTAATTTTATTAAATGTATTAAAGTATTTTTGTTATTAATTTGCTTATTGTTCAATAGGGGATGAGCTTCCTAATACTGAAAGCCCTGAATTTAATAGGGATGAGTTTTGGCAAAATTTTGGTAAGTATATGCATCAAATAATTTTAAAATGTTAAATTTGGATACATAACATTGAAGGAAGAAACAGTAAATCACATTGTCGAAAGTGAAATTATCCATTTAATTGATAAACATTATTGCAAAATTTTTAGTAAATTCTCAGTGTCTTTGGAATTTAAGATAATTTGAATAACACTTGGCTTAACATTATAAATTAAAAAAGGCTAATATTCACACATTATAATATTAGATTTTTTTTAAATGTGTATTTAAATCAAAATAATCCAAACAATATTTTACTTTATGAAGTACTCACTTTCGTTTTAAAATGTTGTCTTGTTAATTTCAAATATTTTGAAGATTTAGAGACTTCATTTTCAAATAAAATTATTTTAAAATTGTTTTACAGCATGAAAAATCTATAATATTAATAATAATGACACCACTTTTAAATCATCATTTTTCTTTACTTATGACATTTTATTTGAATATTATAATGTTTGATGTATATTTGTGGTAATAGAATAATTTTTATCATGAAATTATAGTACCTGTTAAACTAATAAAAATGTAATTTAACAGTTCTTTTTGAGAAAATTTTATTTGGAAATCTTAACTATTTCTTATTAAATCATGATTCATATTTAAAGAATTTCTTTAAATATGAATCATGTGGGAAAAAAAGAAACAATGATAAATAGTAAACAACATCTCGATCCTCTTATTTCCATTGAGACAGTTTCATATTTTATCTAAGACATTTCTTCTATGTGAAAAAATTATATATTGGATGTTCTAAATTTAATTAAATTGTTCTTAACAAAGATATTGAAAAATAAAATCTTAAACAGTGAATGTATGACAGCTATTTAGATTCTGATTAAGCTCTGTAAAATTAAGCATTTTTTATCCCAGCTTCTGCTTCTCTTCTTATCTTTATTATGAATAAGAAATGTTGAAGTATTCAACTTTCTATACTTTACTAGTACTCGCAGTTTTTTTTACTAATTAATTTTTCTCTTTTTATGCAGTAATGTTAAAAACAAATAGATGATAGTAATAATGAATTCATATTACAAAATAAATTAATTCTAGACTCCCTGCCTCTTTATCACAATTAGGTAAAATTTTCATTTTATCTTCAACTCATTTTTCATTGATTGCATCATGGAAATAGTAAGATTAATTTATAAAAAGAGGAATCTCTTAAATTAAGAACATAAATAATGAAACATTTATTTGCATAAAGTTATAATGTAAGTGCAATACTTTATATTTTAAGAACTTCAAATTTTAAAGTTTAGGCAGCTTTTTTGAAACATTGTCCAGTTCACAACAAATAATCATTACTATTTAATAAGTTATACTCATATTAAGAATAATCAATACTACAGTGTAACCATGCTTATCTGGAGTGATTATAAGAAGAAGTGTTAGATAATTTTGATGTATAGAGGATATTTATTATTGATACATATAATAAAATCATTATTTAATTTATCATGATGTGTATAAGTCCAAACATAATATTTCATGTATCTATAATTTGTAAGTTTTTATAACCACTTGTTAATTTTTTAAAATTACTTTAAATGTTTGCATTTCAAAAAATGTGAATTTCACTTTTACAATTTATGCAAAACTAAAAGCAAACAATTCAATTTGACATAGAGTTACTGTGGGTAAAAAATTAAAAACAGTAATTATAATGCTACAAAGATGCAAAATATTAATTTTGATAGGAAGGAAAGCTGAATGTAATAATAAATTCTTATTGAAAGTTTAAAATAAAAACTTAATTTAAATACTTTTTTTTTTAGAGACAAGCAGTTTTAAGCCCTTTATGTGAGGCCTTTACTCAGTATCATTATGAATACATAAACAATGATTTGCAAATAAATAAATAATCTGTAAAATTATAAGACTGCTGTTTTTTGGATTTTATAAATACTGTAATTTTATAATTAAGTTGATCTGAATAAATGGAAAATAAAATATATTCATAGTATGTATAAAAAGGATATTTAAATGTAATTCCAAAATTTTTTCTTTCAAATATCTGTTTGTAATACTTCTAGCTAAAAATATTTTGTACAAAACTAAAAACATACTGATTAATACTTTTTATCTGGTAAAAAAATAAATAGAAATTTTCTGAAAAATTTTGAACAGTCATTTTTTTTAAAAAAGCTGCAAGGAAATTATCTCCCATACATAAATGATAATTATTTCCAACTTGTATACAGAATCATGTCAATAATTTAAAATCCATACAATTCAAAAGTTTTCTGTGAAATTTAAGTCAAGACTACTTCTTTGACACAATAAAGTCTCAATTAGTTGATTTGAATTCTCTTCAGTTGAGCAATTCTCTTTAGTTTGTCAATTTTTTTTAGTTGAGCAAAGAGAATTATCTTGAAATTTCCATTCTAGGTCCACTAAAAGTATATTAAAAGGTATAAATACTATAAAATTACTTATTGATAGAAAAGTAAATATTTTCTGAAACTCCCAATAGATCATATTCCCTGTTATATGCAAATACTTCCTATCTTATCACAGAGTCATCACTCATTTATTTGTTGTATAAACCCCAAGGTTATGTTTATAAATAATGTTAGTGGTAAATATAATTGTTTGAGCCATTTTATTTAGATTTTTTCTACAGGAAAAAATATTTTTCCATATAGATTTCTGAAAGTTTTTGATTTTCTTTGCACTCTTCCATTTCTCGTTATGATGCTTTTACAGTCTTAGTTTAATTTCTTAAAAGCATCATTTAACACTTTAACCAGCTATCCCAAAGTAACACAGGCAAACAATTCTGTGTGTTTTCTGGCTATCCTGAGCCCCTTAGTAAGGGCAACTGGCTTCACTGCAATGCTTCAAATTCAACCCCCAGAATTGACGGATTACTGTGAAATCGTAGCTGGGGAACTTATTTACTGAATGGTCACGGTTGATTTAACTAATGCGAGCGAAAACCGAAAGTGTTTCAAGGGAGGAACAGCTATTTACGCGTTTTTCTTTTCTATGTTTATTCGCATTTAATTTTAGTAATTAAAGGCTATCTAACAATTGAAATTTAAAAATAACGCATATAATACTAATTTTCACTTTTTTTTTTATCAAGTTTTTAAATTATTAATATTTTTTAGTTTTTTCTTTGAATAATATGTATGTATGTATAATATATATATATATGATTAGTTGTAAACTTCATAGTATAAGCATATGTGACTTGCGACAAGTTTAAAATATAAGAAATTTTTTTACTTAATTTGTTCAAAAATAGGAATTTTTAAAATGTTGAAAATTTTCTTTAAAATTAGGAGCAATCTTTAAAATTAAAGCAACAGAAGTGTTTCTTTTAATGATTTGAATATTATTTGATGATTTTAAAAATATAATTATTGATTTTGAAATGTATCTGCAATGATTACCAATTACAAATAAACAGCAAAGCAACTAATTATTACAGCTATTTAAAATCAATACATTTTTAACTATCTGGGAAATTAAAAACACTTTTCTTATAAAGAGTAATGATATATATAAAGTATAATAATGTATATATATATATATATATATATATATAAATGTATATATACATATATATGACATATATACATATATATATATGTATACACACACACACACACACACATATATATATATATATATAAATATATATAATGACATTTAAAATTATAATAAATAATCATTGTGATGGCTATATTATATATTTTTATTTGTTTAAAATTTTTTTAAATACAAAAAACTGCTTAGAAATAAATTAAATTTCCAGATAATAATTTACAAAATAATTAAATAAAAATTCATATTTAGTGTAATAAAAAATTATAATAAGGACCTTAAGAAATTTTTGAGCAGAACATTCACAAAACAAATTGTGAGCACATGTGGGGTTTGTACAGCTGACAGCGATTGATAGGCTTCCCCGCTGTAAGTCATTAGAATGTGATTATTGTGAGGTGGTCCAAGGTACAATGGAAATACATCTCATCAAGAATTAAAGGCTTTTGTAGTCTTGACCAAGTGCTAAAGGGGGAAAAACTTGCATTGCAGTAAAAGCCAAAACTATGTTGCCACTGCGAAGTAAAAAGGATGAACTTTTTTCTCAGAACCCCAGGCGGTTAAGGGATTAAAATTAACCCTAATATACTCCATAATTATGTAGTAGATAGTTTTATTGGCTTGATTTTTTATTTTACTAGTGTGAAATAATCCCATTGTAGCACTGATAGCGCCATCTGTAAACAAGAGATACTTAGTTGAAACACTTAATATTGACACTTAAAAATACTTAATATTGAGAGTGAAAATTTGTCGAATCTAGAAAACATTGAAATCGAAACTGCAACTTGTGATGAATATCAAGAAAACTTAATCCTTTGGAAAGTTAAACTATTGCATAAAGTAAAAGAATTTAGTATTTAATTGAAACAAGTTAGAGGAAAAAACAAATATTGGCCAGATTTCGGGAATTGCAGTAAGTGCAGTTGAAAACAAAACCAAAACTGTAAAGTTTCCACGATTGGAAATTCCAAAATTTTATGGAAATCCTGCCCAATTCTTGAATTTTATTCCCAGTTTGAAAACACAATTCATAATAAGCTGGAAATCTCAAAAATCAACAAATCCAGTTACCTGAAAAGTTCTCATTCTAGTTATGCGGCAGCATCCATATGTTGACAAAGGAAAATTATGATGCTGTAGTTGATATTTTAAAGGAAATATTTGCAAAAAGGGTGTTTTAATTAATGCGCATATGAGTAATTTTTTAGGCTTATTAAGCCTGCAAAAAATTCAAACAACTTGTATTCTCTAAGAAAATTGCATGACAGATCAGAAACCCAAATCTGAAATTTAAAATGTTTAGGTATTGACCCTAACAGTTATGGAGCTGAGCTGGCAGCCGAATGGTTAGCGCTCTTGCCTTCGGTTCAACAGTTCGTGGGTTCGAATCTCACCTTGGGCATGGATGTTTGTAGTGGTTCGGAATCCACTTTTAACTGTTGGTCCCGGTCTAATTAGCCCTCGTGTGCAAAATTGACCATTGAGCGACAAATAATCTTAACAGTTACGGAAATCTTTTGAATCCCATATTACCAAAACTTCTGCATGATATTACTTTGCAGTTCATTATAGAAAATAATGATGAAATGCAGAATTTAGATAAACTTTTGAAGCTGTTAAAAAAAAATTTTTTTTTTTTTAATTTCGAACATGCTAACTCTCTGTATTTTGAAAACAAAACTAACCTTCCAGTTAGAAAAAATAAACGTTAACATGAAAAATGTAATAGTAGAGGTGACTACAAACAATTTAAATCTGCTTATTAGTTATTGGCACCAACAAGTGAAAGTGATTGTCTATTTTGCAATGTTAAAGGTAAGTATTCTAGTGAAGTATGTGACTCATTTATACAGTAGAAGAGAAGAAGCAATTACTGCAAAATCAAGGTCATTGTTACTTATGTCTTCATCCCAAACATCAAATTAATGTGTGTGGTTCAATAAACTATTTGTAATCTGGCTTAACATAACCAAACTCTCTGTTTTCAAAGTAACAAACTAAAGAGTAACAAAAATTGAGTTGAAGCTGTTGCTTGGATTTCACATTGTAAAGGTGGGAATGAAACGATTTTTTTACAAACATGTTAAGCATATAAAACAATCAGAAGTAGTTAGAATTCTATTAGATACAGGATCATCATGCTCCTATTTGTCAACAGATTTACAAAACAAATTCATTTTCCTGTTGTTAGACAAGCCTGTCTGTCTTTTCCTGGGGTACAGAAACTTCCCTCATGAAAACCTTTGATGTTGTTTGCGTGAGACTTGAAAACTGAGGAGATACCTCTGCAAATATTGATGTAGAACTCTTGGTAACAGATCACATTTCTGCTGCAGAATTATCTGCTCTAGATTTGAGCATATTTAAATCAAATAAGATACTGAAAATTTTGCAAATTGCTGATTTTGGTGTAAATTGTTCAAATGACATTAACATATTAATTGATATTGATTATAATAGAGAACTTGTCACAAGAAAAATAACTTTATGGCTAGTGAAACCCTGTTTGATTAGCATTTGCAGGGTACAAATGAATCAAAATTTCACGTGTAACCTGGCAATGAAGGTTTTAATTGAAAAGGACATTTCAAAGCAAATTGCAAATTTTTTGGGAATTGAAGAGTTTGGGGGTTGAATCTAAAATTGAAAGCACTGACGTAACCTTAGATGAGTTTGAAAAAATATTCAATATGAAGACAAACAGTATATTGTGAAATTACCTTTGAAACCACACAGAACTTAAAGATTTTCTGTATGATAACTGTGAAGTTACATAAGAAAGATTTAAAAAATTTAGCATGAAATTTAGGAATAACCCCAAACTGTTTTCTTCTTACAAAAGTGTAATTGATAACTATTTAAATCAAGTTATTATTGAACCAACAGACAAAGAAAAGAATGACCAAGCAGTTTTCTATTCACCACATCGTGCTGTCCTAAGAGAAGATAAGGCTACAAGTAAATTACAAATTGTTATCAATGCTTCATCATGCGCCGAAGAAAAATTATCACTTAATGATTGTTTGCATATGGGTCCCAACTTGTATTGCAATTTGTTTGAAATTTTGTTGTCATTTCGAGAATATCCTGTAGCATTTGTAGGTGATATTTAGCTAGCCTTTTTACAGATAGAGTTAGATTCTAGTGACAGGGATGTTACTCGTTTCTTTTGTATTGATGACCCAAACAATAAAAGTTCACCAATATATGTTTGTTATATGGTATCAATAGTTCACCATTTCTCTTCTGTCCTACGATTCAACATCATTTGAGTAAAATTTATTCCTCATATTCCTGCACTTCAAATCTTCTTGAATATTCATGTTACATAGGTGATGTCATCACAGGCAACACAGAAGTGCCTATTCTTCTAATTTGGAGTGCATTAAAATTTTTGAAGAAGTCGGTATGCAACTATGTAAGTGGCAGACAAATTTGAAGGAACTCTGGAATCTCTTTAAGAACGCCAATATCTCTGTTTATGATTTTGATGCGAAAATTACACCAATAAAAGTATTGGGTATTTTATGGAGTACTGAAGATAACAACTTTTATTTTAATTCAGAATAACTGACATTATTCCTTTCAAAGGCAGTAAATTCTAAACACTTTATGTTGCAAAGTTTAAATTGTCTCTTGGACTCTGTGGGATTTTATGAACTGCTTACTGTCAGAGCTAAATGTCTGTTGCAAGAAATTTGGTCTTCTAATATAGACTGGGATGACAAATTGCCATATCCTATTTATGAGAAGTGTGGAAAGTGATATCATGAAATACAAAAATTAGAAGAGATGAAAATTCCCCGTTATTACTGAACTGGAACTTTTTCGATGAAGGAACAACACAGATAGGCTGCATTGTTTTTTCCGATATCAGTTTTAAAGCTTATGACTGTGTGGTCTATCTAAAATTGTGTACAGGCACTGGTCAAATTGGAAGGGCTTTTATATCTTCGAAAAGTAGAATAGCACTGATTAAGTCACTCTCTCTTCCAAGACTTGAGCTGTTATCTGAGCTTCTGGCTGCAAAACTCGGTACTAAAGTAACAAGTAGTCTGAAATACAAATTGACTCTAAAGTTTTGGACTGACTCAACCAAAACCTATTTTTGGATCACAGGCTGTTCAGACAGATTTAAGGCATTTGTAAAAACAAGATTGATAAAATTCAAAAGCTCACTCAAGATAATACGACTTGGTCACATTGTCCAGGACATAGTTATCCTGATGATTTAATTTCCTGGGGACTGAAGCTAGAAGAGTTGAGAGAAAATGGACTATGGTGGAATATCCCATCTTGACTTTTACTACTGATAGATAATTGGCCTTCACAGGAATTTAGTACATTTAATAAGGAAGATTTAGAACTTAGGAAGAAGGTGGTTATCAATGATTGTAAATCAAAAAGCTCTGAATTATTAAAGTTGGAAAATTACAGTAATCTCCTGAGAGCCATTTGAACCATTGCATTACTTTATTGACAAAACAAGAAAAAGAACTGATGAAAAAGGAACCTTCAACTGCAGATGAATTGCAAGATGCAGAGAAGAATTTGATAAACATCCAGCAGAACAATTTTTCTACGGAAATTGATGCACTTCAAAAGAAGAAACGTGTTGCCAGAAGAATAAAATAATTTCAATACCTCCTTTCACCATTTGTGGAATCAACTTCACTTGACCAATTTTCGTGAAAAATGGCAAGACAATTTCTAAAGCCTATGTAGCTTTGTTCATGTATGCTGTAACACACGCCATACATTTTTAGCTTATTAACAGAAAGCTTTTTTTTAGCTTTTAAAAGATTTCATTGAAGACGCGGTGCTCCAAAAATCATCTATTCCGACAATGCAAAGACATTTAAACCTGCTGCAAATGAACTTCTGAAAATATATCGTCTTCTAAAAGATACCATATTTCAAGATTTTATAGCTGCCCAGAATATTACTTGGAAATCCATAATTGAATGTGCCCCATGGTGGGGAGGTTTTCATAAAAGGCTAGTTAAATCGGTTAAGGATCCACTTAGAAAGACACTCTGAAGAGCTCTCCTTAAGTTTGAAGAACTTACGACAGTATTAACAGAAATTAAAGTTGTTGTAAATGAAAGACTCCTCACCTTTGTATTGGATGAATTCAAAGAATTTTCCCCATTAACACTTAATCATTTTTTGAGAATTGGAAAAGAAAATTTAGAACTGCCCATTAGTTTGCAAATTTGGAATTAGAAAATAAGGTCTCCACAAAGGATGTTTTAACTAAAAGAAAGGCTTATCAAGCTTGAATACTAAAACAACTGTGGCTTAAATGGAAGAATCATTATCTGTTACACCTAAGAAATGCTGATAACTTGAAAACACCTGAAGTACATCAAAATTTGAAGATTAGAGTTATAGTATTATTGCAAAAAAAAAAAAAAAAAAAAAAAAGAAAAATTGTGGGACTTAGTAGTAATTGAAGAATTTATAACATGATATATGGACACGTAAGAGCTGCCATTGTTAAAATTGCAAAAACGGATGACCTCGGAAAATCCATACAACTCCTTTACCCATTGAAGCTAAAGAGTGACTCTAACTAAAGTTAAATAAGACTTTAAATATTCATTCTAGAACTCTAACATTTTATTTTGTGCTCAAAATTTAAAAATTATTCATGCTAATTTTTTTCTTTCTTTATCTAGTAGAATAATATTTGTTTATTTCATTTATTTGCTTTTATAAAAACCTGTAATTAAGTAAGCTGCTTTCTCATTTAACTCTTATGACTAGTGTTAAGAATCTAACCATGGGATCTTAAATATTAACATATCAAAAAGTTCGCAAGAGTCTACAATAATCAGTTTCGTTCCAGACATTTCTAGCCCTTTAAAATATACTAATCTCTTCCTTTTTATAGAAGTCAATTTTGTGTGCCTTTTTGATGTGATTTTAGAAAAATGAGGAGTGTTATGACTCTAACCATGGTATCTTCAATAATAATACATCAAACTGTTCGCAAGAGTCTCCTCTACAAGATACAGTTTAGTTATAGCCATTTCTAGCCCCTAAAATGTCCTAATCACCCCCCTTTTAAAGAGTTTAAATAAGTCAATGTTTTGTGCCTTTTTGATCGGATTTTAGAAAAATGAGGAGTGTTATGATTCTAACTAAGAGATCTAAAATATTAATACATCAAAATGTTCGCAAGAGTCCTCTCTACAAGATACGGTTTGGTTCCAAACATTTCTAGCCCCCTAAAATGTCCTATTCATACCCCCTTTTTTAAGGAAGATAACATTTTGTGCCTTTTTGATGTGATTTTAGAAAAATGAGGAGTGTTATGACTCTAACCCTGGGATTTTAAATATTAATAGCTCAAAATGTGAATTATATCTATTTTTTGTAATTTATATGCTTTTCTTTGAATTTGATATTAGATGAAAACTCTTAATAGAGTTTGGTAGGGAGTGTGAAAAAATCCCATTGCAGCCCTGAGAGTGCCATCTGTAAACAAGAGATACTTAGTTAATAATTTGTATCAAATGTGAAAACATGATTATTCAATTCTTTTACATACTAGTATACAAGTTCTGTATTTTTGCAAGCTTGAAAATTTTTAATTATTATGAGCTGATAATTTATTCTTTCCCTCAGATTTTTGATATTTCCAATAAAAATCTCTTTTGCTTAAAATATTATATAAATATAATTAATTTTAGTTTTCTGTTTTCAGAGTCTTTGAAAAGCCAAGTTTTTTTAACTTTTTGCTCAGATAATTTTCTTCTATATGGCATTGAAAATTTCATCATAAAAACAAATGCTAATTTTTGTAATATTATCATGTGCACTTTTTATGATGAAAATATCAATTTAAATATGATTTTGAAGGAAAAAATAAAATGATTTATAAAACTCAAATAGTTTTGAATTTAAACTGTCTTATGTAACAGTCCACAGTGGCCTGGTTGGTTTGGGTATTCATTCTCATTATTGGAAGATAGTGGTTTTCGAATCCCAACTCAACCAAAGATCTATGAGTTTTGCTAATGGCAGCTACAGCTCATTAAAATTCTTCTGGTTGCAATGTCTTCCATCTGAAATGAGATGTGGGAGTGGCATTCCAAGTCTAATAGTTTTGTAATTCGCGACTATTCTAAATTATGTAGACCTCCCACTTTTGGGGTCACAATGGCACGTCCACTGTATACTATGACATTACTTCCATCCCAAAAAATACAGCCAGTACTACTATTACAATATATTTATGTGACACCAGAATTTGCTGTAAGAAAGTAACTTTTTTTTATTTCTTGTTTATTTCAAAATGTCTTATTTCAGTGGGTGCAGTCTTATTATTCACTTTAGACATGTTTGTGTATGGTCAATAGCTCTGGTATCTAAATAATGGACTGTATAATTTAAAATATAAAAAAAAGACTTTTTATTTTTTGTGGCTGATTCTTCTCACTCATTTTACAACTGCTCTCCTCCAAAGCAGTAACTCGACTCCTCTCTCTCACAGTTTTTTTTTTTTTTTTTTTACATACAAAGATGGCGCTGCTGCATCAGCCCTTCATGGGTACGGAACATTCCGCCCCACGTTGCAATGTTACATTCAACCAATGGACATACAAATAGTTTAGAAAAAACTTCAGCACAAAATCAATATAAGCATTGTATAAACACAAAATTAATATAAGCACAAATTATTATTAAGTATTACATAGTAACACATAAAATATAATAACAAATTATATACTAATAGGTAAAATACAAATTTTTGAAATGGGTCTTTTGAAAATTCCTGAAGGAGTTTTTACTTTAACAACTCTGACCCGTTTGTCATCGCCCAGATAGAGTTGTACTATTCTACCTAATGACCATTTTTGAGAGGTAGATTTTCATCTTTGATGAGCACTATCTCATTGATTTTAACATTTTCTTTCTCAAATCTCCACTTGGATCTCTGTTGCAAATTATTAAGATACTGCACCTGCCATTTCTTCCAAAAAATTTGAATAATTTTTGTTAATTTTTTCCAGTTACTCAATTTATTTTCATTAATGTCCATTAAATTAGGTTCAACAATAGCATTTAAAGGTCTACCAACTAGGAAGTGAGCAGGTGTTAATACATCATACACATCAGTATCTGAGGACAGAGGTACTAGTGGTCTGGAGTTAAGAATACCCTCTATCTGAGTAATGACAGTTAAAAACTTTTCATAATTAAGTTTAGCATTGATACACACTCTAGTAAAATGAAATTTAAATATTTTCACACCACTCTCCCACAAACCACCAAAGTTGGGGGCTCTAGGAGGAAGAAAGTGCCAATCAATTCCTTCAGTTGAAAGATAACTTGCAAGTTTCTCATCTGGTTTTAAAACCAAATGGTGCAATCTGGACAATTCTTTATTTGCACCTGTGAAATTTGTTGCATTATCGGAATATAGTTTTGAACATAAACCTCTACGAGCAACAAATCTCTTTAAACATGCAATGAATGCTTCTGATGTCAAATCTGTTACCATTTCAAGATGAATGGCTTTGGTTACTAAGCATATAAAGATACATACATATACTTTGTGCAGAACACCCTTTCTTTGATATCTATATTTTATATTAAATGGTCCACAGAAATCAACTCCTGAGCAATTAAATGGGAAATCAGGAGTAACTCTCTGTTTAGGCAAATCACCCATTAATTGCTCAACTCCTATAGGTTTAACTTTAAAACATGTAATACAATCATGCACAATTTTTCGACACGTTGTTTTACATGTTGTTTGTATAGGCCAAAATTTTTGTCTGACATAATTCAGCAAAGCAGTTGGACCTAAATGAAAACATCGCTTATGATACATTTCTATAATGATTTTTGTGAGCTTATGGCCCTTAGGAAGAATAATAGGAAATTTACTATTGAAATTTATACTTGCATTTTTTTTTTTATTCTACCATTTACTCTTAATAATCCATCCTGGTCTAAAAAGGGGCATAAACATTTTATCTTACTTTTATCAGGTACAGGTTTTTGTTGGCCCAAATATTTCATTTCGGTGGGGAATTCTAGTTTCTGAACCTCTTTTACTAAGAATTTTTCTGCTACCTTGATTTCTTCTGTTGATAATTCTCCCATCCTCCTTTTAGAAGAGCTCTTTAAGTTGTATAGGAATCTGAAAATATAACTTACAACACGCAATATTTTAGTATAATTATTACTAATATTGAGTAAGTCATAAATAAAGGTATTTGAAGTTAAAGTCAACACAGATGAGTCATTGTGAGGCACATTTCTCAGTTCAGAGGTAAACTCATCTTCTATCACTAATGATGGAATTTCTCGGTTGGGATAGACTTTTTCAGCAAGGAAACTGGGGCCATTAAACCATAGTTCACTTTCTATCAGTTTGTTGGGTTCCATTCCTCTCGAGATAAGGTCAGCAGGATTGTCCCTCGATGACACATGGCGCCACTGATGAATCTCAGTCAAGTCTTGTATTAGGGCAACTCGGTTGGCAACAAACGTCTTTAGTAGGTAAGATTCCTTCCGGATCCAGGAAAGAGTTATCATGGAATCACTACACAAATGGACCTTCTTACTGCAGTGTTTAAGCTGTAGGGCATCTTTAACTTTTGTAATCAGCTTCGCTAAAACTGCTGCACACAATTCCAACCTCGGGATTGTAACTCTCTTAAGGGGTGCCACTCGTGACTTGCTACAAACCAAAGTCACTTCAGAATCTCCAGTCTCAGATGTTGATTTGCAATAGATGACACATCCATACGCAGACTCAGATGCATCCGCAAATCCATGAAGCTCAATGTGCATTGAGTTGTGCATCATAATGCATCGTTTGAATTCAACATTGTTGATCGTTGGCAAAGTTTCAATAAAGTTCTGCCATTGCTGGGCTTCCATTGCAGGAAGGGCATCACTCCACTCTAGATTTAAACACCAAAGTTTTTGCAAGAAAATCTTTGCTTTAGTTATCACTGGACCCAAGAGGCCAAGGGGATCAAAGGTTCTTGCAATTGTAGAAAGCACTAATGTTTTCGTTGGAGGAATTGCACTCTCAAGATGTATTTGAAAAGTGAAATGATCTGTGCTGTATCTCAACAGAACTCCTAGCGCCTTTGTCTCTTTCTGGAAACGGTAGTCATTATCAGAACCTGTCTTTAATTCAGAATTATTACTACACCACTTGTGTAGCGTCATTCCTCCACTCCTAAGGATATGCTCCATTTCAGTTTGAAGCTGTTTGGTTTCAGTTATGGTGGCAGCTCCACTAAGCACATCGTCCATGTAAAAGTCTCTCTGTAGGACGGGTGATGCTAGGGGGTATTTCTCTCTTTCATCATTTGCTAATTGAAAAAGCACTTTAGTTGCAAGGTATGGTGCACTAACCGTGCCATACGTAATTGTTTTGAGCTCATAAGTTTTAACTGGTTCATTCACTCCCTCTCTCCAAAGAATTTTCAAAAGTTTAGTTTGATTAGGATCAATTAGAATCATTCTATACATTTGTTTAATATCTGCTACAAAGGCATAAATGTGTTTACGAAACCTCACCATTATTGAAAAAAGATCCTCTTGTAAGGTACCACCATTAAATTGTAAGGAATTAAGTGAATTTCCTAAAGTTGTTTGAGAAGACGCGTTAAATACTACGCGAAGTTTTGTAGTACTTTTATCAGGGCGATAAATACCTAAATGGGGTATATAATACGTTCCTACTTCTTCCTCACAATCTGGAATTTCTGTCATGTGACCTAATTTCTCATACTCGCTCAAAAATTCCTTATATAATTTTAAATACTCAGGCTCTCTTAAAAAACGATTCCATAACGAATTTAATTTTTTTAATGCCATTTCTTTAGATTTACCTAAACACTCTGGGTAATCTTTTAAAGGCATTTTAACTATGTACTTCCCTGTACTGTCTCTCATAACATTTGCTTTGAAATGTTCTTCACATATTATTGTTTCTTTATTTTTAGAACTTTTAGTTTCAACATTTTCTATCTCCCAAAATCTCTCTATTGCTTCATGTAAAGCAGTATTATCCTTAATTAATCCGCAATGTACTTTTCCCTCCATTGTAGTGGGTAAGCTCCCACTAACAACATAACCAAAAACGGTATTTTGAAGAACCAAATCACTATTTACAGGAAAAATCTGATCTGGACGTAATAATTCGTAAAATATTTCAGCGCCTAAAAGTAAATCTATGGAACCTGGTTTATTAAAGTTTTCATCTGCTAATTTTACATATTTTAATTCTGGTACATTAACCTTAAGCATCTGTGATGGCGTGAAATCAGTAATTTTAGAAACAACTAAAAATTCTAACCCTTTTTTAAAATTTCCCTCTAAATTAGAAATTGTAGTTTTAGTAACCGATTTAATTGTTGTGCATGTATCACCTATACCACAGACTGTCAAATTTGTTTTATTTCGTTTTAAGCCTAAACTATTTGCACAATCAGTCGTTATATAATTATTCATTGAGTCTTGATCTAAAATAGCGCGTGCTCTGTAAAAATTTCCTCCGCGATCTCTTAGCAAGCAATTCACCGTACTAAGCAAAACAGTTTTTGGCAGATTTACGACTCGCGTAGAAAGAACTGGATTGTTTTGGTTAGAAGGGAAGATCGGGGCAAGTGGGGAAAGTGAAGACTCTTCACGGGGGGCCGATAAGGGTCGGTTAACGCTTTCACTTTGTGCAGGCGGTAACTCCTCCGTTCTCGGAAAATGCAAAGAGCAATGATGCCGTCTTTTGACTTCCTCTGTTTGACATAAATAACATGAAAACCGCGATTTGCACTAACTTATTTGGTGTTTACCAACGCAGTTAAAGCAATAATTATTTTTCTTAACTACCTCTACTCTATCAGAAACAGGCAAAGCCATATAATTTTTGCATTTATATAAGGGATGATTTTCCAAACAAAGAATACATTTTGCATTCTTAGAATTGGATAAAAATACTCTAGAAATATTTCTTTGATTTGCGGGAAGTGTTTTCGAATTCATTAGTTTATTTTCTACCGTTAGCGGTTTTCCTCGGGATACATAAAATAAATCAATTTCTTTTGCTAATTGTATGGGTTCAAACCAAGTATTTGACTGTCTAATACCGATATGAGCAGCGGTTTCTCTATCTAATGTTTGAAATATTTTATCAGATAAAATTAATTGCTTTAATTTTGCAAAATCAGACACTTTTCTCAATTTTAAGTAGTAATCAAAACTTGTTGTTAAGCGCGAAGCGAACTGGTCATGAGTTTCGTTTGGGTGTCTTATTGTTTTTCTGAATTGCTCTAAGCATGATTGTGGTGTGGGCTCAAATTCTCTAAGAATAATTTCTTTAATTTTTTCATAATCACTTAATTCTTCTTCGCCTATGTAAGAAATTATATTTGATGCTTTCTCACCAAGTAAATTTAAAAGAATCTCTGCTTTATATTTATTTGAAACATTTTTTGTTACAAATGCTCTCTCCAAAGAAGTAAAAAATAGATTCCAACCTTCTGGTTTACTCGGTATTTTAATCGTTAATGTTTTAATGCTTTTTTATTAAGGAATCTAAAGAGTTGCAGTTCTCAGTTTTATTTTCTGGATTAGTTTCTACAATTTTTGAATCTACTCTCAAGCGTGTTAATTCTAATTCAGCTTTCATTCTCTCTAATTTTATTTGCTCTAATTGCAACTCTGCTTATTTTTCTCAATTATCTCTAACTCTAGTAAACGGTTCTCTTTTATAGATTTTAGGAGATCAGCTACATATTCGGGCTCATTTTTAAACGTGACATTATTCTTTATAATGTTCGTTAACTCTACAATTGTCATTTTATCAGTAACGACCTCTCCTAACTCCGTAGCCGCAACTTGCAAATCAATTTTATTCACGTTTTTAAACATTTTGAAAACGGAACTCAAAACTCAATTTTATATAATTAAGTTAATAAACAACACAAACTATAAAAATAGTTATTAAGATTACAAAATAAATTCAAATTGATAATATAAATTATCTCATGGGAGTGAATGACCAAAAAAGCTCAAGCACATACCTTATAGCAACTACCGCTCTCAAGGACCGTTGGGTTGTTGATGTTTACTCATTCTCGCACTCGTTGTCAGCCATATCTCATCAAATCTCCGGCTCGACGGACCAAATGTTTGTGTATGGTCAATAGCTCTGGTATCTAAATAATGGACTGTATAATTTAAAATATAAAAAAAAGACTCTTTATTTTTTGTGGCTGATTCTTCTCACTCATTTTACAACTGCTCTCTTCCAAAGCAGTAACTGGACTCCTCTCTCTCACAGTTTTTTGTTGTTTTTTTTTTACATACAAAGATGGCGCTGCTGCATCAGCCCTTCATGGGTACGGAACAATACAATTTACTATTAAAGTGAGAAATATTTTGGATGGTTTTATAGTTATGAGTATTACATAAGACATTTTCTGGAAGAAAAATTGCATGCAGACTTTTAATGGTCTATTGTACTTAACTCTTGCTAAAGTACTTAAGACAAATGTTTTCAAAAGATGTGAAATTGATTTATATTATTTAAAAGAAAATTGTAAATTAAAGTTATTGCAACTATATCTATAAATTTTTTTGTATAAAATTTCTCCTTTTAGATAATTTTATTGCCAAAATTGTCAACCAAAACACTTAATGATTAAAGGAGTGAAATTATGAGAGGCTATATTTAAAAAAAAATCATTAATAATAATAATAAAAATGTAGCAAAATTGATGGAATCTAGAAAATTTATTAACTAAAAAGTCATTGAATAAAATAAAAACATTTGTTGATGGAAGTTTTTGAAGTCATTTTATTAAATCATGATGATTAATGCAAAAAGTAAGCAAAAAAATCATAAGTTTCACAGGGTTTTCTAAATAAGTAAAGGTTTAAAATGGGATTGTATGAGAATGAGATGAATGAAATCAGAATGAATGAGATGTTAATTTTTGAACACCAACCCTAAATTGGTTGGATAATTGAAAAATGTTATTTTTAAATTTTATTTTTTAATGTATACCAGAATATATCAGCATTTTTAGAATGTTATTAATATATACAAATAGAGCAGAAACACATTAGTAATCATGCATGTAATGACATTTATATTGCTGTTAATTGACATAAACCAGGTTCCTCCTCAGTCTTCAAAAATGAATTAATTGCAATTAGTGAGGGATTTGAAACTGAAATATCTGAAAAAGGACATAGAAAATCTATGAATCCTGTCTAACACCTGAAATTTACTTCAACATCTTAACATTAGTTTCTCATAAGTGAGGAAACTAATATTTCACTTTTATTCAAATTAAAACATTCCATTTCATTATAGTCTATGTTATGTGGCTTCCATCCTGTGTGGACATTTACTGAAATGAGCTGACAAGCTCTTTTGCAAAAGAGTTGCACTCTCTTGAACCTCTTCCCTTTAAAAAAATGGTGGAATGCTTAGTGCCTTTTACTCAACACTTGTATACAAGTAAATGACTAGGCATCACTTTGATTTTTATAATTTTATATCATTTGTAAAAATGTATTCTCCAACCCACTTCTTGTGCTAGACATTTTGAAATTTGATGATATTTATAGATTTTGTTTGATTTAGTCAGATTCTAGAACAATAGCAATAGGATCAGACATAAAAAATAAAAAAGTAAACTACACATTATTGGGTGTTCAACTTTGAAAAAATACAACTATTTGGTAGGTAAAAAAAAAATTTTAATTCAATTCTGATTGAAGCTCTACAAATGCTTTTTAAAGGAGGATTAGTAAGGTAATCTAAGATTTAAAAAAAAAAAAAAAAAAAAAAAAAACGCTTTAATTTTTGTGCTTCTTGTAGTACTTGTATTAATTTGTAAAAATAAATGTTAAAATTATTATTTTTTTTCTACAAGTAAGAGACTAGCCAGTGCTCAAGTTGTACAAATTGTTTCTTGAATCTGTTGAATATATTTAGTTGATTTGATTTCTTATAAGAGTATTGTAAATTTGAGCTTTCTTGAGATGGCAGAGGTACATGCCATGAGCTTTTTGTTTGTTCTCAACTGTAGATAGAGCTATTCATAAACTTAAGTCATTTTAGATATTTCAAAAAACATTTAGCTAGTATATTTATATCATTTGGAGTTTAGATCTGGTGAATTAATTTTGTTATTTTTCGAATTTTATGTAAGCATTCTAGAATTCTTCTTTATCAACAAAAATGAGCATGTATCAATAAATCCTTCTTGCTAAAAAATTTTTTTACATAATAATTAATGCTTAAAAAAAAGAAGGAATTATTGATTTGGATTTTTATGAAAATTACTTATGTTGACTTTACTAGACTAAAAAAATTTTTGGTGGTAGATAGTTATAAAGTGTGGAAGTATAAAGAGCTATTGCAATGAAATATGCATTTTAACTTGATAAGCATTTAGTTGAATTTTTTTGCAGTATCAGCTACAAAATTGTTATCCCATGAAGCAACAAAATTATGCTTGGCTTTTGACTCCAAGTCTGTGATATCTAGTCAAGAATGCCAGTGTTTGATAGATAGAGTAGAAAAGTCTTGTTTGACTCTTTTAGCAGTGTTTCTCAAGCTTTCTAAACTGCAAGGTTTGTATAGATTTAACAAGTTTTAATCACATTTAAATGCATGATGATAATTTATTATATTTTATTACTTGGTATTTGATTTAATTTTGATAATATAAATTCAAAATTCAAAGTAAAATTGATATTGTTTATTAACTACAATCATTTTATAATATTATTAATAATGTTATTTGAACGGTGGCTCAAAATATCTAATTGTAATTCAAAGTAGTGGTTTAATATCATTTTTGTGATTAAAATAAACTCAAATAAGTTATGAAAATATTTATAATTTAAATTAAAAAAATTACACATTTTAAATTATTATACATTTACAAAGATGAAAGTTACAGAGATGTTTCAAATTCAAAGTACTGTTACAAACTCTCTACAAAAGCAAAAATTCTATTTTTCTCTTTAGTTCTACACATGCACAAATGAAGTAAAATTCAACGCCGCGCAAAAGGGAAAAGAGTTACACCTAACATCCCATACCTTGTTAGAGGATTATCCAAGATCTTCAGAGAAGAGCAATGGTCTCTTATCTTAATAATACTGTGTTAAAAAATACTTTTAGTAGTTTCAATCATATCTACCACTTGTACTAATCCATGCTCTCCAAGGTACACTTTTCGGATTTGTGCTAATTTACATTCAAAGGTTTGTCTCTTTGAAAAGTACAAGCTGTTCTACCTTAAGGTTAAGTTGGAGTTTTGTCCACTTGGCTCTCGACTGTAACTTATTTACTCCATCAGTTCCAAAATCTATTTTTCAGTTTCTGAACAAGACTCCACCTAGAAGAAAAAAAATCTAAAGCAGTATAGGATTCAGGAAAGGACAACCAAAAAGTGTCCAGGAGTTATGGGTAGGCGGTCATCAGGATCAGGAGCTAAAGGCAACATCAATCGGGAATTCAGAACTGCTTCTATCTGAGTCACCAGGGTTGTGAGTTCTTCAAAATTCAGAAGATTTAATTGCTTTCAGTAGTAATTTTTTTATACTCTTAATGTTAACTCCGACAAGCATAAGTGGGGAGATGCTGGAAGTATAAAAAATTTCCAATGAATGCCTATGAAGTTTTGAATGGGACTGGCCTTGCAAATTTCCTGCATCGAGTTTAAAGTATTTTTATCTCCTTTGAAATTTGTTGCATTGTCACTCCAAATAACTGATGGCCTTGATCTTCTTGAAATAAATCTCCTATGGCAAGCAAGGAAGGTTTCAGTTGGTAAATCAGACACAACTTCAAAATGAATGGCCTGTGTACAAAAACAAATGAAAATTGTGGTACACAATTTCAAAATTACTTTAGATCTTTTAAAGGTTGGGTCTAGTCAATATATGCAAAATCTAAACCAACCTTTTCAAATAATCTAGATGTACAACTCTATCTTTATCTCCTATCATTTGCTTAATAGTTTGTGTTTTAGTTCTAAAACAAGTCATTTACATTTTATTTATGACTCTTCTTACTTTATCTTGATCAAAAGATATCCAATATAATTTTCTCAATAGAGAAAGAGTTGTTTGCATTCCATGACTGCTAAGATTTCTTATGAAAGTGTTCGATGATTAATTGTGTCAAATGATGTGGTTTAGGCAAGAGAAGTTGATGTTTTTGAGATTGTGTTAGGTCAGAAAACTTCTTCCTACTTTCAAAAGCTTGTCTTTATCAAGAAAAATATTCAAGTACAAAATTTTACTATTTTTAGGAATTTGTTGTTTATTTTTTAGACATTTTATTTTGGAATTAATCTTGGATAACTGTGCGCTTTTACTAATATTAAGAAGGATTTTGCAACTTGGATGTAATCAAATTATTAACCTTTCTGTCACTTAATTTTCGTTTACAATTTTCATAAAATCTAAAAATAAGCAATTATTCTAACTAATTTAGAGAAAGAGTAATATTTGTTTATTAAAGGGTAGATAATCTGATTTCCATTTGTAACATTTGTAATTAATACTGAAGCTTTGCTAATTTCATGTTCTTCTTGTTTAAATTTATTTCATTTAATTGTTCGAATAGAGCCTCTTGTTTCAAGCAGCTCAATCCAAACAAACTACCAAAGATCACAATCTTATAATTCAGTTACTGAAAGTCCTCTAGAAATGAAGTCTGCTTGATTCTCTTTACCAGGACTGTGAAACCATTCATTTGTGTAATTGTGAATTTCCTGAACTGTTTTTTACAAAAATTTTTAAATTGCCTGAATTTTTAAAATGCCTTTTATCAAAAAATAGATAATTGAAGAGTCGGTCCAGAAAAAACAGGTGATCAGGAATTCTAACCCACGAACAATTGTATCACTCCATCTGGCTGATAACAATGCACCCATGAATTAAAGTCTAGGCATGGAAAGTATTTTCAATGGTACGACTCTACTCTTAGACATTACAAAATTGATAGCCACATTTCCATTATTCAATTTATTTCATAAATAAGTTACAGTATTATAAGCCTCATTTGAAGCATCTGAAAAACAATGCAATTGTATGCCTTGAACATCTTTTGGTAAAGCTGAGAATAAATAATAATGAGATATTCGTAAATTACTTATAACTCCTTCATGTCTTTACACGAATCTCTAAAATTCATAGCTGTTTCTTCGTATATATTGTCATCCTAATCTAAACCTAAACACCAAATTCCTTGAATTAAACACTTTATATGAATTGTATATGGTACAATGAATCCCATTGGATGAAATATTTGACCTGCTATTTGTAAAAGAAACCTTTTAGTATTAACTATTTTTGAGAGAAACCTTTCATAAAACTTTGAGTGTCAAAACAAAAATAACCATTCTTTATGATCCCATGCCACTCCTAAAACTTTTGAAGGTGTTAAAGTCTAATCACTTGAACATTTTAAATTGTCTTCAGCAGATAATAGAGTATCAAATTCACCTTCTAATTTATAAAAAAATATAGTTACACTTGCTTTAGTAACCCCTCATACTTTCTTTAAATTTTAGAGTTCATCTATTTATATTCTTATTATCAAAACAATCATATATCTATATGTTTATGATGTCCAAAATCTAATCTAATATTAATCAAATTATATATGATATAAATCGTACTTTTTTCTTATTATTTTTCTTATTCTGGTAAATAATATTATTGATAATTATTTATGCAAAACTTCTAATGAAATTCAAATAAATGTTCTAAAAAGCATCAAAATATCAAATATATTTCATATCAAATATATTTCTTTTCTAACATCAGTTAGGATTCAAATTCAAAGTTTTCAAATAAAATGAAATAATAATTTTGAGCATCTTTTAATTCAAAATGTTTTAATACATCTTCTACCCTTGCGTCGGTTGATCAGCCAATTTTTTTCTCAATATATTCTTCCCAGTCAATGCACAGAAAAGAACAGTGGGTCAGAATATCTAATTATCAAATTCTAATTCAAATTCAAAGTAATGGTTCAGTGTCAATTTTCTAATTAAAATAAGCTCAAATAAATTATGAAAATATAATTAAAATTAACAAAATCACATATTTTAAAGAATTATACATTTATGAAGAAAGATAACAGAGATGTTTCGAATTTGAAGTAGTTCAATAAACTCTTCACAAAAACAAAAATTCCATTTTTCTCTTGAGTTCTGCATATGTGCAAACGAAGTAAAATTCAAAGCTGTGCAGAAGGAAAAAGGGAAAAGAGTCTCGCACCACAACATTATTATCATAAAAATAATTGTTGCAAACACTCACACTGTAAGATTATAATTTTAAAGATGGTTGCTGCAATTTCTTATAGTAATAAGTATAATTGTAATTTCTTAATTTATTTTTGCCATAAATTTATCAATTTTTAAGTTCTTTCTACATTTAAATGTTTTATCCATTAAAAAATACTCACTCTGTAAAATTACGGTTTACATTTTTATGATTACATTCAAATCATATTTGCTGATTTTCCAAGTAGAAATCTAATCAAACTGTAATTAATTTCTATTTATGATAATTACTTGGCAAGATTTTCATACCTCATTAATAAGTTTAAGTGGATGATCCATGATTGAAACTCAAAATATTTACACAAAAATGTTTCATTTTTATAAGTACAATTGGAATTACAAAAATGAAAGTGTAGTTGGAAATTTTATATTACAAAGTTAGTGGAAAAATTTAAATTTCCTTTGAATTGACCAAATTTTGAAATTGATATCAATAATTAGATTTCATAGTAAAGAAAAAATAGATAAAATTAATAAAAAAAACCTATCAATAAATTGTTTTATGTGAATTAAGAATATAAAAAAATTCACAACTTTATTTGATACTTAAAAATATAGTCATAATGAATAGAATTCAAAACAAAACTCAAGTAAAAATAATCGCTTGTAGCAATTAGTGCTTTGTATGTGATTAATACTTAAACATCTTGGTTGACTATTTCTTGATTGCTCTGTGTAAATTTATCTTGATTGTTCCATGAGCTCTTATTTTACAGAAATTGTTTTTGTGTTCCAGGTATGACTCTCCATCGTAAAATCCGCTTATATGTGTTAGATATTTTAAATGGATTGATATGCTTGTGTAATGCTATTAAAAGTCAAAGGTATGACTATTTTCTCTTTTCTTTTTTATTCTATGAAATGATAAACATTTTGTTAGTTGTAATTTTGAGGAAGCCATGCATGTTTCGTGTCAGGACTCTTAACAAATCTGGAAATTTATTTAGTAGGTTAAGTTTTTATAAAATTATGTTTATTTCTAAATTATAAAATTTTTACTAGTTATTTTTAAATAATGTTCTGGAAAATTTTTGTGGATTATTATTATTATTTTGAAATTTAAATATTTAAGGAAAGTATTTAGATAGTAAAATCTTATTGTGTAGTCATTTTATTAATTTTAATAATAAATGATAATAAATGGTAAATAAATGAATAGAATTTGTAAATGTGTATATATTCAAGTATGTTCAAAGTGAATATATCTTTTTTCAAAACTTATGTGTTCTTTCTAATTTTGATGATTCTTTTCGACATTTTTCTAAAAGTGTAATTTTTGGCTTCTTTCTTCACAATGATTAATTTGTATTTTTTTAAATGTAAAATTTATAAATTTCTGTGTTTATGAAAAAATTTCATCCAAGAAAAATTGAATATTTTAGTTAAACATCTGTTAAATCTGTTTTGCTGATACAATTTAATTTTGGTGAGCCATAAAAAATTGACTGTATTGCAGTCACGACCTCTCAAATTGTTGAAAAATTTTTTGCCAAGATGATGAGATGTAGTTGTTGGAATTTGATTACCAAAGGGGGCAACAATCGATTCACAATGGGCAACAATTGACTGTTTGAAAAGAAATACAACCATGTTAGAAATCAGGGTTTTTCCCTGATTTCAAATTGCTAAGCTTAATTGCCTAAGAAAAATAAAGTAGCAAAAATAATAGAAAAAGTAAATAATATAAAGTAAGTAATTAGAAAAATTAAATAATTAAAATAAAGGAAAATTATATTTAATAACATCTCATTAAAAATAAAATGAAGAATTTCAGAATTAATAAATGAATTTTTTTATATTTAAAAAAATAATTTTGATAAATTGATTGATTAGAGAAAAATTCTGAAATCATTAGCATATAAAAGTACAAATTTTCAAATTTCTTTTAACAGTTTGATTCCATTGAAATTTTTACTGAAAATTACACTTTAATTTAACCAAAAATTATGGTTTCTACAAAAATATTGTTTCATGCAATTCCTTAAATTTAGGAATTTCTGTGATAACTATTAAATTAAACAGCAAATCTGGAATAGGTTTTAAAAATTTTCATTTGATGGATCCAATATCAGAATAATGGGAAAGTATTACAGTAAAGAATATTAAAAAATTTGGAAAATAGAATTGTTTCAGAAATATAATTAATTTGTATTGTTTATTTTAGTGAGCATTAAATGGTTTAAATCAATTTTGTAGCTTATTTTACTAAGATCATATAATTTTGTACTAAGATTACATTTTTAAGTCTGTTTAAAAGTAAATAAACTAATTCTATTTTTCAAAGGGTATTGAAAACAAAAATTTTGTAACACAGGGGCATGGTTTTGGTCCCTCTATATTAACACATATCATTTCTTAATAGTTTTTGCAAGATACATTTTGGATATCTTGTAAAACTAGTAAGAAATGTAACAAATTTTTCATACTAGTTGTTTAAATATTGTTATGACAATACAGGAAAATATTATCAAGTTCAAAAATGTTAATGATTTTTTACTCAAATTATAAACATAAAAATATTTTAATAGACAAAAAATATTTTAATAGCATACATATCGATATTTTATTATTATTAATTAATGAATTATAATTTGAGATAAAGATTTCCAATAATTTTTTTGTACAGGAGTGGACTTCAGAAGGTGGGTGATGTTTGGGCACATTGTGAAGCTGTTGAAAGTCTTCCTAAAGGTAAAAGCCTCAATCATATTTTAATGAGTTTTGTTTTTATTTTGACTTTATAATTCTTTTAATGGCTTAAAATACTTTACTGTGAAAAATTATCATTTGATTAAAATATGTGTCTGAGGAATGTTTATTGCAATATAATTCATATGAAGTGCACAAATATTAATTATTAATATTTTAGGTGCTCTTTATCTGAATTAAACTACCTAATATTAAAGAATTACCTAATATTTTTATTTAACATAAAAAAATAATTTTTGCTTTTTTTGAACTGAAACTATTTGTATACATGACACTAATATTTTTAAATTTGATTTATATTCTACTCTTTATATATATAAAAAAATTATTTTAAAATGTATTCAAAAAATAAATTAACTAAATTACATTCTGTAATTTCAATAAGCCTGTCTCTTTTGTAAAAAAGTTGAACATGTTATAGTTAAAAATGGGAAATTCCGAAAATAAATCTTTTCAGCAATGAAATTAATTGCAAGAAAATTTTTTGCTACTGCGTTTTGGGTTTGATTTCCTTGTTTTTATATGAAGAAAAACATAAGTGTTTATAAAATTATTTTGTTTTATATGTTTATATATACATTGAATATATATACATAAAATAAGATTGTTTTTATCAAAACAATCTTATTAACTATTGACTGGTACTTAACAAAGTTCCATTGATGAAATTATAATTTTAATTCCCATTTATGAAATAAATTTTTAAAAAATCTGTTTTAAAAACTCATTTTCAAGAAATTTTCATTTACTTTTATTTTTTGTATCATCTGATGTTTTATTCATTTTTCTATTCTTTTTATGGTTGATAAACTTGGAGTGATACTGTTATTGGAAACATTTTTAATTGTGGGTAACTAAGGTAACATTAATCAGTGTAATGAATAAAAGTAATTTAGATTTTAAAATGGAAATTAAAAGTAAGTATTTTTTTATGAATCTTTATGATTTATGTCAATATTCTTTGAACTATTAATATTCATCAACTTCAAGTATCATTCACCTCAAGTTTCTTTCAGCAATCTTTCACCTAACTGATCTAATCAACCGAATTATGGAAGAAAATAAAACTATTAAAGGGTTCATAAAAGAAATTAACATATACCTAGAACTGTATACTATTTGTGAGTTTATTTACTATGGTAACTATAATGGAGCTTTTTCAGTTCCTTTTACAACCTCCCACACATTTCTCTCCATCAGAATGAACTTTATGTCTGAAGTCCATGTCTCATAGTTCTGGTTGCTTAACTTAGTATGCATAAGTAGCCATTGCAAAAAAAAAAAAAAAAAAATTAACAAAATTGCAAAGAAGAAAAAAATTATTATTATTTTTTTTTGAGAAAAAGATTAATTTTTTAATTTGATTAAGTTTATTTTCATTTATCTATTTTTAATTGAAAAATTTATGTCATTATAGCCCCTCCCATCTTAAATAATCTAATACATTTTAAGATAGTTAAAATACTTTAGGCAAATTTTTACCTAACTAATTATCCCAAGATAAACTTCAAGATATTTGATACGTAACCTGGGCCAATAATCTTTTGTCAATCTGTACAACTTTTTAAGTATCTGTTTGCAGATGTCATTTTACCAATACCCACCATAAGGCTAATTGACAAAATAATTACAACAATAAGCAGAGCTGCAAATATTAAATTTTTAATGCAATTAAAAAAATGCTATCTATTGATTTTTAAATACCTATAAAGCTTTTTGTTCTATTAATAGAACCTTTAATAATTAAAAAACTAATAACCTGCCAATAATTAGGCTTACATAAAAATAGTAAGTTTAATTTATTGATACTAAACATAAAATAATTACATAACATAAATTAAGTTTAAAATTTGATAATAGATAGAATAAATATATCTCAATTAAATTATTCGTTACCATTACAAAATAAATAAATAAATAAATAAATAAAAAATAAATAAATAAATAAATACCAATGAAAAATAACAGTTTTTAACCAAAACTATCAGACACCAGGGTTTGATTTTCTGAATCGGGTGCTTTTAAAACACCTGGGATACGCCCCCTTTGACGAACTGGCATGCATATACCGTAAGTTAATAATTCAATTATGAATATAGAAATGCCTGATCCGCAAAGTAAAATTTTTAAGTGTTGTTAATAAATTTTAAAGGAGTATGCTGGTAAGCCATAGTAGAAAAAATAAAAGTTGAAAATAACGCATAAGTATTTTAAATGTATGATAAATATATATGGTGACAAGAAAAATTAATAGGACTGTACTAAACTAAAAGGACTGAATATGTAAGTTTAAGTTTGTACTAGGGTAACAATATGTTTTGTTCGCTTATGGAAAACCTGAATTTCTGCCAATTTTAAGGTTCCTTTGTTATCAGAAAATATTCGCACTTTTTCCAAATTACAATCACGCAGTCATTAAATTACAAAGGTAAATAGCCTCTTTCGTACCATCCGATAATGCCATATATTCTGCCTCAGTAGAGGAAAGAGCTATGGTACTTTGTTTATGGATTTCCAAGCTAATTAAGCTTCCATTTAAAATAAAGCAATAGCCAGTTTATCATTTGCAATCATTAGGGCAATTACTCCAATCAGAGTCAGTGTACCCAAATAGAGGCTCACCTGTACGTTTAAAACTAACCATGATTAATTGTCTTTTTTAAGTATCACAGTACACATTTCACTGCAGTCCAATGAGTTTTATTATAACAATTTAAAAATTAACTCAACTGACTGACTGCATTTCAAATTTTAGGTGAAACAGATAAATACATCAGACCAATTAATTTACGATAGGGTAACCTTTAATCATTACAGTTTTCAGTTCTTCCTTATCGAACAGGGTCCATTTGTTCTGTCCCTCATTATTATTTCCCTATTACACAAAGAGTATCCCTCCCAGGGTTTAAAGGTGAGCTGGGAGAATCGCATAAATCATCTGCTCTCTTAGAGGACTTAACGCTTTCATTTCACACCTCTCTTTTAGTTATCGATGTTTTTATTTTTGTTTTTGCACTACTCTACATTTTTTGTTAAAAGGTACTATTCCCTGCTCAAAGAATTTTACAGCAATTGGAGATGCGATGCAGTTATTTTTTTCAAGAAATTCTACTTTTACAAATGATTTATTATCATATTCTTGAAAAAATATAATGCTTCTGGAAATAACAAATTTTTTCTCATGTGGAAAATATATGTGAAAAGCCTTCAAATGTTCAGAACAACCTATAAATATGCCTTTGATCTTGCAGAGAATTTATGACTTGGCTTGTTTTCTAAACAATATGCAGTGCAACGAAAAGTTTTAAATTAGCTTATGTTTGATTTTACATTAAACTACAATTTTTATGGTGTTTTTCTATTAAGTGATTTTGTTGGGCACTTATTACACACATAGTTTGCCGTATTTATTGTTCCTGCCTAGAAATCCAAAGTTTGATTTGACTGCGATAAAAGGCAATGCGCCATTTCAACAAGTGTTCTATTCTTATGTTCAGCTACCCCACATAGTTTGTGACAATAAGAAGCTGTTAATCAATGTTTAATGCCATTTAATTTTTTTAAAAAATACCAAATTTATTATTTATAAAGTTTCCTCCATTATCGCTTATAAAAGCTTTAATTTGAGTAAATTTTTGGTTTTCCCCATAGAGCTTTTATTTCTTTAAATGCATTAAGGGCATCACTTTTACATTTCAGAAATTTAACCACACAATATCAGGAAATTTAACCTCACAATATTATGAACAATCATCTATAAATGTCATAAAATACATTGATTTACCTATTGAAGGTATTCTCATTGGACCACATAGATCTGAGTGCACTATATCTAATATATTTGTTTCTTTTTTTGATTATTTTGGAAAAAGGGAACGAGTTAATTTATTAATCGCACATGCCTCACAATTAAATTCTTTAGGTAATTTAGTTAAGTTTAATCCCCTAATATTGTCAATTTCGCATGAATTTATGATATCTTTTACATTAAGATGACCCATTCTATAATGCCATCTAACAATATCTGCTGTTTTGTTTTTGGAAGATTCTAATAATTCTCTGACATGTTTAGCATTTTATTTTAAATATGTATCACTATCTCTGACATTTAAATAATACTAATTATTTTGTGTTTCAACAATTACTTCTATTTTAGATCTTCTATACAGGATTTACAGCACTTCCAAAATTATTTTTAAATGTAACCATATAACCGTGATCACATAATTTAGCAACAGACTGTAAATTTGTACGTAATTCAGGAAATACTAAAGTATCATTTATTTCTACAGTTTAAACATTATTGTTAACCTAAATTTAATAAGTACTTTACCTTTTACATCCATAGTAGCATTATTAGTTCAAACACCAAAGTTTCTCCAAATCGTTTTTCCAAATCAATCAAGAGAAATGAGCTTGGCTATTACAGGATGTTCTTGTTAAGAAACCAACGTTCTCTTGTTTTAGGATAGGTATTCAATGTTTACCGACTGGGGTTTTTGCCGGAGGTGGCTCACTATGAATTCTCCAGAATCACTCAACATTTTTCATCATGTCTTACATCGCTTTCTTTGATGATTTTGATGCAGAGTGTATCAGGCTTTAGGAGTTTATCTCGGGATTCTGTGGTGCATCGAAAATTTTCAAAACTCACTGGAAGATTGTACAGCAGCATTATTGCTAGGAGATCTTCAATTTTTATGTCCATTTTGGAAAGTTTATCGACAATATCAAGAAGCTTTGATAGATGATCTCACACATTATTAAGAACACAGGAGGAGTCGATCATTTTTAGTTGTATGAGAGACTTCAATAAGGTCGCTTTTCTAGCTGGTCCTTTTGATCAATAAATGTTTTCCAATTTAATCCAGACGTCTTGTGTACTATCACAGTTTTTTACTTGCTTCAGTTCAGATGGAGAAATACACAAGATGAAATCTGTTTTTGCTTTTTCATTCATTTCACTCGATTCATTTAAACATCCTTTGATTTTAGATTGTCTTCAGTAATTACAGATTTTGGATTTTTTCCATTTATGAATCCCCAGGAATCATTTTTGATTAAAAATACTTTCATCTTAATTGTCCATGTTTTGTAATTGTCTTTATTCAAAAGTTAGATTCTCATTGCACAAAGCGATGATGTCATCTTTTCCCAATTTACATTTCTAATATGGGCATGGTCTGTTTGCGGAAGTTAAGTCCTGGACCCATAACCTTTTAGGTATAAAATGAAGTAGAGAGAAGGCAGTGGTACACAAACAGACATGTTTAATGACAACAGACAATTACAACATATAGTAATTACAATAAAATAATAGCATTAAAGAACATTTCCAATGATACGCATCGACTCTCAAGCAAAGCAGAAAGACGTGTGACTAGAATATGCACCATTTGAACCTCAGAGGGCACACATTTACTCTAGTCAGGAGGATCTATTATGTAGAGAGGGTATAAAAGAGAGACAGTGATACTTTAATATCCTAACAAATTTCACTCCACTTAATTTCTGCAGATTTTAGGATGACGAATTTTTATTTTTTTGGGTAATATCCCGCTCTATCTCTACCATAATTTTAATGTAAATGTAACTGGATTTATCGTAAATGTTATATTTATTGATAAGCAATAGACTTTTTCCCATTAACTGTTTAACATAATCTTATTAATAAATATTACAAAAATTTAGGAAATATGTTTCATTATGTAAAACAAATTTAGAATGTTTAAAAGAGTATAATATACTATATATTAATTTATAACAGAGAATTTTCTGAAATTATTGCTTAAAATAGTTAAATTATAAATTTCAGTCATTAAATTGATTTTTAGCCAACAAAATACATATGTAAAATAACAAATTTTTTTAAAGTAATGAAACGTAATTAGCTATAAGAAAAATAAGCAGTAAACTAATAAATTCAAAAATATTCCTAAAAACAGCATACCTGATATTAAAAGATATATCTAAAGATATTTGAACAAATAATTTTTGATTATAAACGTATGCTCGTAAATTACCTAAGTTGTATTTGAAAAAATTATTATTTATATGTTAACAATATTAATGATTTTTCTTTTTCTTTTGTTATATGTAATTTCTTTATTCATCAGATTAAAAATTATGTTTTTTTTTTTTTTTTTTGTCTTTTGGGAAAAAAACTTAAAACGTGAATTTCCTTTTCAGCGTTTCTGTGATTATGCAATGAATGTTTTGAGCTCAGATTTAAATTGAACTACTTTAATATGTATTATTCAGGTTAATTGCTTATAAAATTGTTTTTACCATACAATAAATTGTAAAATTTTGTTCATTTTTCAAGGACTGAAACCTTGAAAATTTTTCATTCAAATAGTTCATCCCAAAATGTACTCATGTTAGTCTCAGAAAATATTTATTTTAAAATTCAAATTCTAATATAGAAGGAAGAAAACATATTAGTGTAATAATATTTATAAATTCTTTCTTTATAGTGTTTTAAACTTTGTATAAAGGAATACTTATTAAATTATCTTTGAAAAATCAAATGCATGTTTATTTTAATTTTGTATTGAAATTAAATCTGCAAATTAATTAAACTAAAAATTTTAAAGTAACTTTAAATATGCATTGTAGCTCACTTTAAGATTTGAAATATTTTCATTTTATGTTTTGTCTCTATTTATTTCTACTCGCACGTTCTAGTTGTGAGATCAAAAAAGTATCCTAGAATATGATCATAAACAATAGGCCTTATTTAAATGTCACAAGAAAGGAACCCAGAAAGTTGTTTGGTTTCTATTCTGACGTACGTGTATGCTGGAAAAAAGAGAAATGCAACATTTATTCCTCATTATCCAAAAGTGGGCAAGATCTAATCAGGTATATTCTCCTCAAAGAACAAGTTCCAAACACTAGATCATAATTAGTTCTGTGGAAGATGTTATAATGTCATATTTTAATAAGATTTGTTTCTTAATAAAAATGTTTCGAGGAAAAAATGGAAAAAATGCAGAAACACCTTACTGATTATAATAATCCTCCATAAAAGTCAAACATGAAATTCAAAATTTCTCTTATTTAATATTGAATGTTTAAATTGGAAAAAAGCAAATCAGCTTTTTTCTTTTTAAAAATAAAATTGTCTATTAGCTTATATTGTACAGTAATATTACACATGTAAGCAAAGGGTAATGGATTTCATACTAAATTTTCAAATTGGAATTTTTCTAACCTATATTTTTTCCTGTGCAGATAATTTTAAGAATCATTTAATATTCCATTAAGAGTTCCGATCCATAAATTAAATATCTGTCTCAAAACAAGCAATTTTGATCAGGTTTGGGTCAAAGATAGTCATGCTGTTAGGAATTATAATTGATAAAATGTAAGGACACCAATGATCCTTTTTCAAGGTAATATGAAAATCGGAAAGTAAAACATCATATCACTGAGAATCTAAAACTCTCATAAATATGAAATTGCATAACTCAAGGACACACTGAAGGGATCTATTGTTAAATTTCTTTTTATAATAATTAAAAATAAAAATATTTTGTACATGTGTAAAATTGCATGCTGTAATTTATAAAACATTTCATATATATAGATAAACCTACATCTATATATGTGTATAATACTTATTTGTTTTATTTACAGTAAAATTTAAAGTATTTTCTGAAAAATAAAGAAATTAAAAAATTTAATTTCATCAAGTAAAACATTTATATTTTAGAAATACTTAAGTTTCTTCTGAATTAAAAATTATAGTTTTGTCTTTTTTTTTTTTTTGCATTACATTAACCGAAATTGAATGATACTTAGAAATCTACATCATTATTATCATCAAGAAAGCTACTATCCTTGAATATATTGTCAAACTCGGCAATCAGAATCATTATCTGCAAATTTTTATTCTTCTAATTCATCCAATAACATTTTAATTTCTTTGACCGTCAAAGACTTACAATGTGAAGCAATTGAAAATATTTTTCATGCTACTATAAGTGCAACTCATTATGATGAAAAAATATGCTAAAGTGGGGATGAATATGTTTTGGCTTTCATTTTAAAAATAGTCATTATAACCGTTTTTCGCCAAAATTCTCTACTCTTACCGTTATCTAGTTTTTACTACTTTCTAATTCAAAAGAGTAGCAATTAAATCTCCCTCAACTGCCCGAGGAAATTTGAGCGGTAAAAGTTGAGGGTGCTCTTGAAAGGGGGAAAAATCCATGGTACAACTGCTGTACCATTGCTGTTTTCTTAGACACTCACTTTTCTGGTACAACAGTTGTACCCCCTGGACAAAAACAAATATGGGAAGTCTATACGATGTGAAATGATTTGCCCTGGAAAGTTTTCCTGTAGCCGGTCTAAAGATTTTTGAGCCATATGTCATATCCCCCAGTTCAGTTGATATCACTTTCTCTCCTTCAAAATGTTCCTTGCACACTGGAACTTGCTTAAATCTTGAAAAAATGACTCTAGTACTGAATCTCAGTTATATTCTAGGTTGATAGTAAGACAATACCAGAACTATGATATTTCATAA